>LPNX010700918.1:0-13691 GCA_001517045.1 Pseudotsuga menziesii
AGAGGATTTCAAGTTCAGCAACACATCCGTTGCAACTAATTTTTCCTCTTTCCACAACATCTCTTTGAAGGTATCCTTATTGTAAGGTCTTCACTCACCTTCAAAAAAAAACCCCAGACCTCTACATATAATGTAGAAAACTAAGTTCACCATCTCGGATAAACAAAGGTTAAGTTATACATTAATAATTTATATGTGGTGAAATCAGTTATATGCAAGCTGAAGTGATTTTTGAACATGTGGACTATCTAGGTTCCACTCTCTCTTAAGTTCACTCCATATCATTAATGTTTAGTGTTCTGAAAACACATTATTCAAATAAATCCTTGTTACAGAGCTACATGAAATTTCTACTATTATTACTCTTTCTAATCTTAGTCTTCCCCCTCCCATCACATAAAAGTTAAGGTCGCCATAAATATATTAATATAAGTGACTTAAAAGTTAAGGTCACCATAAATATATTAATATAAATGACTTTTGACATAAAAACTAAAGTCACTCTAAATATATTAATATCTACCACATCTTAGTTTTTATCCTCTACGAGAGAAGATAAGATCACCATAAATATATTAATATAAATGACTTAAAAGTTAAGGTCACCATAAATCTATTAATATAAATGACTTTTGACATAAAAACTAAAGTCACTCTAAATATATTAATATCTACCACATCTTAGTTTTTTATCCTCTACGAGAGAAGATAAGATCACCATAAATATATTAATATATGTCACTTTAGGCATAAAAGATAAAGCCACTATAAATATATTAATATGTTTTTACTTTGGAATGTAGTTAACGTGGAGTGCATCCATTTACTCATATGTATTTACTCATCCTTTCAAACAACCATTAATATGGAGTACATCCATATGGAGGATCATTGCCGTAAAGACCATACCCTCTTACGTTCCCGTAATGAATGATCTTTTAGATATATACAGGGGTAATGTTTCCATACTTGATCACTGAAAAATCCAGGAGATAACATAACGACCTGACAGCCAAAAAAAGGAACGCTCTGAACCGAGCAGATTGATGGAGCTTTGTAGCTTTTTGGGCAGCCATGTAGTGACAAGTTTTGGAAAATGTATACGTCATAGGAATAAAAAAAACAATGACAGGATATGTTTAAACAAAAACACCCGGTAGAAAGTATGAGGGGCACGGTTAACTACGATCATGAATAAAAACAGAGTCTGATCGCGAGCTGGTCAGAGTATCCAGCTCTTACAATGTTGCACAACGAGATGATCATCCCCTAGCTTATGCAACGAAGGTCGATTTCTCAGAGACCAGAAGCAAGGAAACAACTCAGTTCTATTCAAACACAGGCAACAAACTTAGTTCGCACGCAACAATCTCAGTTCTAAACAAACCCATATATAGGGGTCTCGTCAACTGCATGTTCAGATCTAGTAACGGCATGTGTGGAAGGTAGGGTTTTCAGTCGGGGTCCCTCATTCTCTGAATAAAAATACAGGAACAACATTAAAAGTCTATGCAGGCAGAGTCACAAAAATCGTTCCTCTCTCCCAGCAAAAGGTGACAGAGGGTAAGACACAGGGTGTATTCTAACACTGGCATCATATTGCAAAACCAAACCAGTCCACAACCTTCAAAGCAGTCATAACCTAAAACAACAGGGGCAGGGATTCAGATCCATCTGATCTACACAAAAACACAGTATACGAGAGCTTGGATTTACAGCGTTGGGGTGCAGATCCCACTGATCCACAAAAGGGACAAAAATGCAGCTTGGATGAAAATTGTTTTTGGTAATCACATAAAACATAAAGATATTACTTCAAAAACACAGCACGGGTCAACCACACACGCATCATAAGAATTCATGGTTTCAATCATATTACTCGGGCTTGGGGACTTATCATACCTCAAACTAGTACTGCGCGACCTGGGATCCATGCTTTTTCCTGAAGACAAACGCCTCTGAGCGGCCCACGCTGCCTGTAACTCAACTTTCTGCTTGCTCCATGGAACCCTTCGGAAGCCATACTTATTTCCATGCCTACCTGAAGCCCTAGCTCTTGTAGTGGTTGTCCTCCTTTAAAACATAGATCTTCTCTCTATATGAAAATGCCGAGAGCCACCCCCCCACTCTTTGCACTTGCCTCTTTTAATAACATATGGGAGGTTAATTTCCTCCTCAAGTTTCTCCACTAAAACTGGGATTTAAATTTCCTACAGCGATTAGAGTTTCCTATTTTGACAGCTTGTTTCTAGGGAGGAAAAATCTAGAGAAAAATCTGCCATGAAATCCTCCACAGGATCTTCTTACAAGAGTCCGTTACTTCCTTTTTCAACTGTTAATTGGGTAGGAATCCAAAGGTGTATCTATATTTAAATATAGCCTTGATATACTTATAAACATATATGTAAAACATATATGAATAAAAAATATACGTCACCACTATTCCCATAAGATGGTATTTCTTATTATTATTAAGTGGACTATAACATCTAGTCCCTTAGAAATTAATTAATTAACTTGCCATTCTTTTTGCTATCTCCTAGCATCCTTTTGGTGGTCATAGAATTTCTGAGGAAAACCTTCCCCCTTTTCTCATGATGGTACATATATACATTCGCATTTGTATCTATGTACATAGAGCACATCTTATATATATGCTCATAAAAGTAAGTTGCTTCTTTAAAGTATCAAAACATCCTTGGAGGATTGTTTAGGTAGCTAAGCTTCTAGCCGCATATCATCTTAATAACTTTTAAGATGGATATACCATTTAAGATAACACTTTAGCTTCTTTAAGAAAAAGGGTTCTAGTGAAACCCGTTAGCACTTGATGCCTTAAGGCGTTTTAGGAAAAAATTATCCTTAAAGGCCCAAAAGGTGATTTAGTCGACTTAGTGGTTTTTCGCAACCAGGATGACACCTACAAGCTTCGGTTCTTAAAACGTATTTCCTTCTTTTAAATCCCAAGAATCCCCTCACTGTTTTAGGTTTTCCCCTTAGTGGATTCAGTTGTCCATTGATTTAGTTGCATTAATGCCTTAAGTTTCCTAATTTTACCCTTTAGGTGATTAATAGATTTTCAGGTCTGGTTTCTGGTGGGGCCTTGGCCTTGAGCTCCTCACCAAAACAGTACAATAATCATTCACAAATTACAAAATAATTGAGGTGCGCAAGAGGGACATTACAACTGCACCTATTCTTACTTTCCCTTTTGCCATAAATCTCAATAAAGCAAGCAACTTAGCAGAAAAAGCAGATATGTGCTAGGGAGGATCTAGAATAAAGGAGATATGCTAAAGATGGATTCCAGGAGGTTTCCCAAGCACTCCATGACTCAGTTTTAGCAAGTTTTATTTCTAGGACATGTGGAGGACAACTTCCATAGAGTGGAATATTGGAAACTACGAAAATAAGACAAAAATGGATTAATCAATGTCTAAGGTAGCTAACTGCGGTTTGATTAATCTAACACGGTGTTGGTACATATGTTTTTGTACTTGTTCTGTTGAAGTTCTTATTGGTTGGAAAAATGTTGTTCTGTTTTCTGTATGGTGGTGGGTTAAAACTCGGTTTGCGGTTGTCTGAGAAGGTCCTAGATATTTCTCTGCTTCTATTGATGTTCTATTTCCTCAGTCGTCCATGCTCATAGCAAATCCTTTCTTTGTGGAAGGTGGCGTCCAATGTTTTAGGCATGCCAAATTCAATCCTTTCCCAAAAGTTAGGAGGAAGACATCCTAAAAATTGTTGTATTTTTACTTTCTTGTCCTTGATGTATGACACATAATTAGTAGATCAAAAAATATGTTAATAAAATCATCCATAGTCATGGAACCCATCCTTAACTCATGAAATTCTTTTACCTTTCTATCGAAGAATGTTTCTGACATGTATTTCTCCCAAAAATTTTTGCAAAAGTTACTCCATCTGATTTCTCTTACCTCATCTTTCTTAGTATGTTTTAGGTCTCTCCACCATCTAGCTGCTATTCCATTTAATTTATAGATGGCTAGACATGCTTTCATTTCGCTGGAGTAGTTATGAACTTGGAAATGTTTTCTCATACCTAGAAGCCATTCTTCATATTTCTCCACTGTGTTCATCTCTCCTTCATAGGTTGGGGATTTTATCTTCCTGAACTCTCTGTGGAGATTGTCATCATTTCTCTATTTATTTTTGTAAGGAGAAAGAGAATCGTCACTAGAATGACTATGACAATATCTTTTTGAAGATTCAGGAGTGTTTTCTTCTTTTCCTTCTTCTCTTGGGTTGTTGGCCCACTCATGATAGAATTATTTCTTGTATCTGTAGGTTGAATGAGTGGATTTTCCCTGTGGGATTTCTCCCGTCATGTTCCACAGCAAGGCTTCATTAATTGCTTGTTTTTCCTTTCTTTCATTCACATTATCGTCCTTGAAACTTTGTAAGTCTGCTTGAAGACTTTGTATAGTTTTCATTATATTAAAAATTAGTTCAACCACCAGTTCTGCTTCCTGTGTGGGGGTATTCAAATTTTCTTTCCGTTTGTTGTCTTCTCATGTGTTCATGATATGAACTATTCTTTTAAATCC
The DNA here is from genome assembly GCA_001517045.1 of Pseudotsuga menziesii. NCBI lineage: Eukaryota > Viridiplantae > Streptophyta > Pinopsida > Pinales > Pinaceae > Pseudotsuga > Pseudotsuga menziesii. The sequence goes on from LPNX010700918.1 coordinate 4,569, forward strand.
TGCAACTGCAAATTTTTAATAATAGGAAAAATTTTTGTTAGTTAACAAAATTTCAAACCATACTTTATTTTTTGCAACGAATGTTTGGAATGCCCATTTGGTCTCTTAGTGTTGAAACTGGGCTTTGATACCACTTGTAATGTCCCCAAAATTTGAAAAAAAAATAGGGCAGTTAAATACTACCCAATATGGAAATTAACTTATCTTCTGTGGAATGTTTCGATCTTTGGTTGCTACACCAAAGTGTCGTAAGCTGTCCTTACTATTTCTAGATGTTCTCCTATGTCATTGCCAATGTAATTATAGACTATGTTTGTTTTACTTAATTTGGTTTAAATGATTATTCTTTTAGTGCTTTACTATTTTTAGCATGTATTTGCGTAGTTATGTCTTACTTCATGTATATCTATTTTGCTCAGTTATATCTTACTTCCTGGTGATACGTTTTGTACTTTGTTTATGGAGCATCCTAACTTAGCTTTTAACTGTCAAGAGGTGGAGGGGTGGGACTTGTATCCCTCATAGGAACACTTGGAGAGGTAACTGATTCAATTTGATGTTACAGGGTTTACTTATTTCATGTTGAACTAATGCAACTTCTCTTTATTTTGTGCAGGTTCATTAGATGGTGCAGACTTGCTGTGAGTGTTTAAACTTGGCATGATAGCTATACTATACTACTTCATTGTTGCTCAAAGATGAAAGGACCAAGGTCCTATCCTAGCAATTCTTACTGTTACTGCTAGCGTTATTGTTTATGCATAGTTGGGTTTCATTAGACCTACGTATATATGGATATCATTATTATTGTGTTTTAAGACTTAATAAACTTTGTTCCTATTCTTAATATTTTAAAACACGTGATTGGAATATTTTTATGCTAAAATGTGAAGGGATTAAGTCATAAGACTTAGCCATATGGTATTAAAGTTTATATGCTATATGGTATATTATATGAGGGTCCATTCATGGAATAATCCATATGCCATGAACCTTGCCTTATCTTATGTCAATGATGTTATGGGTCATCCCAATACAAAATCACATTCTCAACACCAAAACACATTTGTGGTTTGAACTATAGGCATGAGGGTAAAATATTACATCATTAGTGGTGGATAGTATGTCAGAGTAAATGCTCCTCGGGATGGGAAACACTCAAACCCTATGCTTGGTCTTGTCATGGATGGAAGGATCATTTTGTCACTGTTGTGGGTATGCTATGTTCGACTCTCTAGTTTTGTCAATGCATGGAGGACTGGATTGCCCTACGTATTTTGAAGGTATGCTCTTTGCTTGGGTTTACAACATTATAAGCTTTGTCGTTGTTCAAGTGGAGGGTTGAAATACTTCTAACGGGCCTCTGTTCTTTTGTGTAAGTGACAGAGCTTCCATTTGCAGGCCATGGTGTCTACTAGGTTGTTAACGAATACCCTTCACGGGTATTCCCTGTACAAACAAGCTTGAACTTGTTACCTCTGCGTATAGATGTTTTTAGCAGAGCCTTGAGGTCGGTGTTGTAATGCTAGATGTTTTTAGCAGAGCCTTAAAGGGAATCCAGATATGTGCATGAAAGTATGGGGTTTATGATGTTTGGAGTATGGTGCCTTCAGGCCATGACTGTCATGACTCAGCTCTGTAATTTATTTTGGTTTGGTAGTTAAGTGTATGACTTTGATGGTTAATGAAAACTTTTGCATTTTAATTTTAATGATGGGTCTTAAATTATGGCAGTACCATTGATTGCAATGGTGCCTTTGTCGAATCATGACTGTGTAGTTTTATTTGTAACTTATAGTAGGTATAATTGTTTGTATTCACAGTTGGGGTTATTTCATTGATATTGTCACTAGCTTGGAAATGTTGTGACCCTATGTATTTCATTGTCTATATATAAACTCTAGTTTTGGTATTTAAATGGAGGTTCTACGTATTTGGTTTTAAATGATTTAGTTTAGCTTAAAGCAATGCCATTGCTGGCAATGGAACCCTTGCCAATTCCTGAGTGTGTATTTTCTTAATGGAAATCTTTGTTTTAATGGTTATTTATGATGTAATTTTTATTTTTTCTATGGTTTAGTATGGATATGGCCATAAGATTAGCATACCGCGGTGAAAATGTGAACGCTATGGATGTGATAACACAAGGAGTGGTTCTTTTGACATGGATTATGTAAATGGGTTTATCTCTTGGTCGCGAGCCTCGATAATGAATGCAATGTATATCTTTTATTTTATATTAATGTGGAAAATTAACATAGCGATGATTTTGATTATGGGTAAATACTGGGTTTTGGGTCCGATCTTGGAAGCTGCGATTTCAACCCATAGGGCCATGTAAAATTCTCGTTGGTTAATCCCTTTCGTAAATTAGTTTCATTAGCGTATATTTATGTGCGAGTTTGTAAAACTTTGTAGCGTTGTTTAAATTTTTCCCAATCGAATCCTACATGATTCAATGCCTGTCATGGTTTGATAAACCTCTGTGTTTTAACGACATGAGCCAACAGTATTTGATCTTGGGATGCGTGGGTTTGTGGTTTAATGTTGTAAGCGTGGAGTTATTTTGGTAGAAGTGCCAACAGGATTCGATCCTGAAACCTCTAAATGGATTTGTTATTTCAATTAATGAGCGTGTATTAGTTTCAAGTTTGGTTCTCATTTTTATGGTAGATAGTATGGTTATGATTTATGATAAAATCATATCTACAGACCTTAGAGGTCTCGATAGCTTGGCATACGATGTGGTTAAATTTTGTAAAGTGGAGATTATTGGTGTGGAGTTTTGTTTATGTTATTTGGTATGTTTTCAGAAAAGATTAACTCTATTTATCTTAGGTTTTGTTTTTATATATAAATTTTAAGCGATGATGTTTAAATTATAATTTTATACAAGCCTGGTGGCAATATGAAATCTCCCAGTAGAGAGAAGATATACAGCTTAGTTTGTCAATAGTTCTTGGGTTTTTAAATTCTATCAATTAGGGTTAATGATATTTAGGTACAAAATATCTAATATTAATTTCTATGTTTTGAACTGAAAATAATAAACAGGAAATCTAACTTACTTTAAAAATCTAGACTCTGCTTTAAAGAGTTACAACTGTTAGAGAAGATTGAAATTAACCTCTAATTTGAAGAAAGAAATAATGCGGAATATAACCTAGCTATGACAGAAAAATACTAATTATCCATTCAAAATTTAACCTTCTCATTTACTAAGAAAACCTGTGTAGCTTGCAAGGGAAAAATCAAGAACCTCATACCTACAAGTTGAAGCTATTTTAATGGCTGAAAATCCTTCACACTCAAATACCCAGCATTAACAAATTCATAAACATATATAACCTCTGTTCAGATAACCAAATAACTTGGGAACTACCACGTTCCACCCAATCATGACTCGAAACAATTCATGGTTTCAATCCGGATCCCCTCGAGCTAGTTCAAACATGTAAGTAGCTTAGAGCTCCTAAGGTAAGGCTTCCGTATCTGGGATATCATATTCTGTATCAGTTTCCTTTTTCCTCTTGGGAAAATGTTCTCCAAGAACTCTCTTCAGAATAAGCAGGTAGAATTAATGAAAGATCAAAAGATCCCCAAGCCTGTCTTTGGCTCAGGTTTTTATAGGCAAAATTTATAGAAAAATGGGCAGTTAAATCAAGAATCATTTGGTTTCTTGAAATAACCATTTTTATTTAATTTAGGTAATTTTAATATTTGTTTAAATTAAACTTAGTAACTTTTGATTAGTTCCTATTTTGACTCTTATAGATATTTAATAATTAATTATAATTAGTAATAATAATAACATGTGGATCCTTTCTTATTACTTATAGTTACTAGTATTATTACTATGCTTACTCTTTTATACATATCATGTAGAAAATATATATATATATATATATATATATATATATATATATGTATGTATGTATGTATGTATGTATGTATGTATGTATGTATGTATGTATGTATGTATGTATGTATGTATGTATGTATGTATGTATAGCATTTGTTAACATTTTAACTTTAGGTGTCATATAGCATGATCCCTAATCATATGACACTTTTATTTTAGCTTAGTCACTTTCTTTAATAAGGCCTTCACGTAGGGGTTAGGTCAACTATGTTAGGCAACTCTAAACCTCCTTGCATGTTGGATTCTTTCTTATAACATGGTAGTTCTGCAGTAATTTGATGAGATACAGAAATTCAAAATTTCATTTAATCACTTAAAAATAAGATGAGATCAATGTTTTATTAGGGTCATTTTCACTCAACATATTAATTCTCCAGTAAGTCCTAGCACTTATTTAAAGTCCATACTCAATGCTAAAAATAGGGAGTTACAAACTTAGTGCAATTCAATAGCTCATCGCTCAACACTAATGCTAGGATGTATTTATAGGATACAACAGCCAAGGATCCAATGTTGGAGATCTTATGCTCAACATCAACTTGGAAGGTTCCAAGGCTTATTCCCAATGCTTCCAATTTTTATTTTTTCATGTGCTTCAGAGGTTCATGCTCAACGCAATATACATACTCATGTGACCCATAGCTTCTGTCACATACCCCAATTTTGTAAAATTATGTAATTTGTTTTATTTATTTTTTGAGACATTATGTTAAACTTAATCCTAAGTAGGGATTGATGACTCAGCATAGTCAACAGTTATGGAGTGTAATTGAGAATATTTTATTAATAATAAATAAATAATGGAGACAACATCATGGGAGAGCTGTTAAAAGAGGTTACTGGTCAAACTGGTTGTTGGAACTAGGTGGAGAGGCAAAGGACAAGTGGCAGCATCCTCAAGCACTTCCTAAGTTGCAGGTGGCAACTTCCCTATATTTGGGGTCATGATTCCCCAAGAAAGTGGAATGTGAGCAGGTGGCTCATTAAATGACAGTTAACCCAACTAAGACCTAGGAAATCTTTAAAAGTACTCAATGAAGAGAGCTGAGGCTGCTCAGTTTTTATTCCAGAAAGAATTCATTCAGCTGAGTGTTATTCAGGAATTTCATTGGAGGAAAAGGGGAAAGACAGTAAGGAAGTGACTTTGAGTGGATGTTTGCAGAAACTTGATGCTGATTACAGCTATTTGAACCGAGGGAACTGACTAAGAGTTCTGAGTTGATACAGAGTTGAAAGACTGTATTTGTTTTGCTGCACCTAGTTCCAATCCAGGGAGACCAGAGCAAGATCGGGGGTCCTGAGAAGCCGCTGTTTGAGCGCTCTCCAGGAATTTGGTAGGGAGGAACGGCCTACCATTGCTGTTGTTGTCCACAGCATTTAACAGGTTTTTCATTTATATCTTTATGTCTTTCTGTGTATAAATAGATAAATGTTATGATTATTTAAATGTCTGAAAAATTGTTAGTACTTTGAAATGTTAGTAGAAAAACTTGTTAGTATTACTATGTTTTTCCACATCTGATACCATCAGATAATACTCTAGCACAGTATATCAAAGTTTAGAAGAAGTATTCTTCTAAACTAAGTTCCCTAATCTACTTACAGTCATTACAATTTCCTTTCTGTTTATTATCTTTTATTTCAGCTATCCTTCTACAGTTGTTAATTAAAATCTAAAACTGTAACTCTGTTTCTCTGAAAATTTTTAACTGTACATGAAAAAGATAGATTAAGTATGCTTGTAGTATAAGTTATAATCGTTTTCTTCTGTATAAAATAAACATATTACGGATAAGGGATTTAGGTATTTATCAGTTAAACTAATACAATTACAGTATTGTGTAGTAATCTGTATTGTAGTAAAAAGTGCTTTTACCAGAATTTCCGTACACCAATAACGTTATCAGCTCAGGGAAAAACTTACTTCACAAACGGTTACCTTTAAAATAGATATTATTTTATGTTTATGTGTTTATATTGATATTATATAAAGTTTATTTAACTATTATGTAAGTATTTCAATAAACATTAAAATCCAAGATCCAATAATAATTTATTACATTAAACAATACTCTTATTTACATCAAGAAATAGTATTATTTTCTAGTAATTGTGTTTCTAATAATTACAATATACATGATGTTATATAAGTAATAATTATATAAATAATTACATACAAATAAAAATCTAGTATATTAAGATACAGAATGGAAATAACATATTATTTATGTTCTAGTTTTAAATTGTTTATAAATAAATAACGTTACTAAAGGACCTAGTATTAATAAAAAATATCTTAATAGAATGTTATTATAATAATAATTATTATAATATACAATAAGAATTTCACAACTGTAAATTTAGGCTTTAAAACCCTAAGCTTTTAAACCTTGCGAACTATTGGTAAAAATAAATAAATTATAAAGCTAGATAATAAAACTCTACAGTTGTTTTAGTTTAAAAACAGTAATTAAAAGCCTGCATGTTACTTATACATTATAGGTTCTAAATCAACAATCATATTAAACTTAAAATCAAAGATATATATATATTCATAAATCTAAAGTAAAGATACAAGCACAGAGTACTCCATCCAGGAGCTTAAGCTTTTAAAAACTAAAGAGTAGCATAATGAAATAAAAATAACTAAAAACATTTACAGCTGGGTATTAAAATGAAACCTTGTAAGTATTTCCTTGCTTTAAACTAGTCATTACAGCAGAAGTAATTGAGAGAAAGAAAAACCAGTTTCTCACATTATAAGTAACACTGAAAGTAAAACATTACTCAGCACCAGTAAATACTTAAGAAAATTATTACTTGATTCATTTTAATAACCCATAACTGCAAATGCAAGGCCGATGTCCTGTAAAGATAAAAACAAAATACTGTAAAAGCAAGGCTCGCGGCCTGTAGAACTTTATTCACATAATATTAACCCAAAAGCTTAAAACCTGTAAACTTTGTTTACAAAACAAAAACCTACAGTAAATAAAACCATTTTACATCCACGGCCGTAGCCAGAAAACTCTTATAGAGTTAGGGTTTTACCCGAACCAAAACTTTAAAACTAACAGCCATCGCCATTCTTAAAATAAAGACAAAGTATGTAAATGCAGCCTCGGCCCAGAAGCTGTATATCTTTTATCGCAGGGATTTACCCTGATAAAACGATGGAGAAAGCTACAGCTAGTGCAATAGCAAACAACCCAAGAAATCACAGAAGTGCACGCTGTCAGCAACCAGCAAATAGATGTGCGGTGAAAACCAGGCTTACCCGTGTAGCGTGGAGCTGTAACTCTTAACAATCTCATCTGCGTCGAAAAGGGCAAACCTGCCATCAAAAGGCAGTCGATCTTTGAAGGGAAAACCTGCCATCGAAGGGCAGTCTTTTGTTAGAAAACCCCAACAATTTATTACTGAACTAAACCTTACTGTTAAGAAAATTGTATTTACAAACATTTTACCTGCGGGGTCGAGTAAACGAACGACCAGGAACCAGGGTAAGCAAACCCTTTCTTCACCTGTAGGAGTGGGCTGACAGGAAACCGAATTTCTTTTCCAAACGGAGATACGACTGATAAACCACCAGCGACTACAATGCTGTTAACCTTCGAGCCGTGAACTTCTGTACAGCACCACGAAGGAGAAATACGAGGGAGCACCACGAAGGAGCAACACGAGGGAGCACCATGAAGGACCACCACAAAGGAGAGCTAAAAAAACCAGATAGTCTCAGGACAAGGATCAACCAGAATGAACCACTAGGGTTCGGCAGAGCTCAAGCCCGCAGGCGAGGGAATGACTGAAATGAGAAAGGGGGCAAGTCAACTTATAATCCCCCAATGCATGGCGAGGAGGGAGCCACGACATCACATAAATTATTGCCAATGAGTGGGTCGGGTTGATAATGTTTCATATCATTGCAATGGCCAACAAAATTATGGTGTGAAGGTTCCAATATGATCACAACCTCGACCATACCTGCGTTATACAAACAACATAATGTTAGTTTTCCATTATAAAAACAACGTTACAATGCAATACAATAAACTATATTATATTTATGTTAACCCTAGTTCAATGTGTGAATACTCCACGATATTATTTAAACATTGGAAATGTTTGCATTGTAATGTTAAGCCTTTAACATTTGATCCTTGCATTAAAACATTGAACTATAAATTGACTAGGTAGTGTTAAACCTAATTTAATAATTATAATGTAAAATTATACTTGGAGACCTCGCTTGAGGTTAGTCCATTTGCCTTATAGCAAAATCAATAAACTTATATTATAAGACTTATAAAAATTTGAGTGTAGTGTTATTATCACATGATTCCAAAAATATATGCCTTGTGACCAAATACCTTGGTATAATAATGATAACAAAAAAAAAATCTAACAAATACTTTTGCATGTTAAAGTATTGTTAATATGAGTTAATTTCTCAAAAAGTGACCATGAACAACATGTGAGTTGTTCTAAATCATGATCTATGTTCTTATAAATGTTTATGTTCTTAAATAATTCAAGGAACTCTGTTTACTTACGTGAATTAGACTGGTGTCATTATCTATTCTAGAGGCGACATTAAAAACTTGAGAACCTCTTTTTAGCCATTAAATTCTCTAATGAACCATACATTTGTAGCTTTTACCTAGTGCTAGTATTGCAAGAAATTGTAGGTAATGGTTGGACAAGAAATTCATGTAAAATCTGCCATCTTTATTTCTGAATGTTTATTCAACTGGAAATTCATAGATGTAAATGGAAATGGCGATCTATTTTCCTCTAATGTCTTTAAACCATTTCTCATCGAATGTTCTTCTTATCAAAAGTAAAATAAGGAAAGATTTACCTGTAGAAGCTGAATAGTCTGGATAACATGCGATATATTTATATAGTTCTTTACTGAATGAACTTGATAACAGCATATGATTTTATTACTTTAAAATGATTTGTTAGCAGCAATCCCAAAACTTTACCTGAAGATATGTAAGAGAAAGGAAAACTGTGTGCGTTAGCATAGCAGCTAAGTAAGCCCAGTTTAACGTAGCATATCCCCTTGCTGTTGCAAATAGAAAACATTCAGAAAACTAACGAGAAACTCAACTAGTGTTCAATCAAAGTAAAGATCATACAGTTACAAAATTAATAACATTAGCTAATCAGTGTTTAACGATTGTATTAACATATAT
>LPNX010700927.1:0-13046 GCA_001517045.1 Pseudotsuga menziesii
TAGTCCCCTCTTATCAAAATTATATTTTCCATTGTAACTCCTCCCAATTTCTGTAGCACATTTGAATTGTAGTTTGTAATTAAGGTTAAACCATATGAAGTGCATGTTCAAAAAAGTAATATAGTTGTAATAATTCAAAACAGTAGGGTAGCCCTTTTGTATGCCACGAAACATTGTTCCCCTACATCTTGTGCACGTTAGCAAAAGGGAATTTACATATAAATTACATAAAATATATATAAAGAGATCACAATAAGAGATCCGAGAAGTATCAGAGAATGAAAGATATCAACTCAGATAAACCCACCAAATTCCTATTTGACTATGGACATGGCACTTATATTATTGATGTCTGTATGAATGTGCTGAAAATCTAGCTAGAGTTAGCTTCCATTCTTAAAACGTTGCACAATGAATGAGAGTTAATGTGTGTTACTTTTCCTAATGTAGTTTTCCATCTAACAGAACCACATTGTCATCAATCACATTACACCATGATGGAAATCTAGTTGGAGTTAGTTTTCATTCATAAAACATTGCATGGTAACTAAAAACTAATCCGTGTTAGTTTTCATAAGGTAGTTTTTCATCTAACATAACCACATTGTCATCAAATACATTACACCATAATAGAAATATAGTGGAGTTAGCTTCCTTCTAACAACATGGCATGGTGAGTGAAACCTAACGTGCGATAGCTTTCATAAGGAAGTTTTCTATCTAACATAACTACATTGTCATCTATCACATTGCACCACGATGGAAATCTAGCTAGTGTTAGTTTTCGTTCTTAAAACATTGCACGGTTATTGAAATCTAAAATGTGTTACTTTTCATAAGATATTTTTTCATCTCACACGACCACATTATCATCAATCACATTGCACCATGATGAAAATCTAGTTACAGTTAGCTTTCATTCTTAAAACATTGCACCGTGAGTGAAAGTTAATATGTGTTATTTTTCATAATGCAATTTTAAATATAACACAACCACATTGTCGTCAATCACATTGCACCATGATAGAAATTTAGCAGGACTTGGCTTTCGTTTTTAAAACATTGCATGGTGAGTGAAAACTAATGTGTATTAGTTTTCATAACGTAGCTTTCTATCTAAAACAACCACATTATCATCAAATATATCACACCTTGATGGAAATCTAGCTGGAGTTAGCTTTCCTTTGAACAACATGGCACGATGAGAAAAAGGTAATGTGTGTTAGCTTTCATAAGGTAGTTTTTCATTTACCACAACCACATTGTCATCAATCACATTGCACTGCAATGGAGATCTAGTTGGAGTTAGCTTTCGTCCTTAAATCGTTACACGATGAGTGAAATCTAATGTGTGTTAGCTTTAATAATGTAGTTTCTCATCTAGCACAACTACATTATCATCAATCACAATTCACCATGATGAAAATCTAGTTGAAGTTAGCTTTGGTATAAGCTAATGTGTGTTAGTTGTCATAAGTTAGTTTTTCATCTAACACAGCCACATTGTCCTCAACTACATTACACCATGATGAAAATCTAGTTGGAGTTAGCTTTCATTCTAACAATATGGCATAATGAGTGAAAGCTAATATGTGTGTTAGTTCATTGCACCATGATGAAAAGCTAGCTGGAGTTAGCTTTTGTTCTTAAAACATTGTACCTTGAGTGAAAGTTAATGTGTGCTAGTTTTCATAAGGTAGCTTTCTATCTAAAACAACCATATTTCCATCAAATACATAACACGATGATGAAAATCTAGCTATAATTAGCTTTTATTTTAACGTGTTAACTTTCATTCTTAAAGCATTGTATGGTGAAGGAAAGCTAATGTGTTAGCTCATTGCACCAAGATGGAAATCTAGTTGAAGTTAGCTTTTGTTTTTAAAACATTGCACGGTGAGTGAAAGTTAATGTGTGTTAGAAATCATAAAGTAGTTTTCTATCTAAAAGAGTCACATTGTCATTAAATACATAACACCATGACGAAAATCTAGTTGAAGTTAGCTGGAGACATTAAATCATTGCACAATGAGTGAAATCTAATGTGTTAACTTTCATAATGTAGTTTCATCAATCATAATGCACCATGATGGAAATCTAGTGGAGTTAGCTTTCACAAGATAGTTTTCCATCTAACACAACCACATTGTCATCAAATAAATTACACCATGATGAAAATATAATTGGAATTAACTTTCCTCCTGACAACATGGCACGCTGAGTGAAAGCTCATGTGTGTTCGTTCATTACACCATGAAAATATGGCTGGAATTAGTTTTCTATCTAACACAACCACATTGCCACATTGCACCGTGATGAAAATCTAGCTGGAGTTAGTTTTTGACCTTAAATCGTTGCACAGTGAATGTAATCTAATGTGTGTTAGCTTTCATAATGCAGTTTTTCATTTAGCACAACCACATTGTCATCAATCAAAATGCACTATGTTGAAAATCTAGCTAGAGTTAGCTTTCATTCTTAAAACGTTGCACGGTGAGTAATTGCTAATGTGTGTTAGCTTTCGTAAGGTATTTTTCCATCCAACACGACCAAATTGTCATCAAATACATTACACCATGATGCAAATCTAACTGGAGTTAGTTTTCCTTCTAACATGGCACGACGAGTAAAAGTTAATGTGTGTTAGCTTTCATAAGGTAGTTTTTCATCTAACACAACCACATCGTCATCGATCACATTGCTCTGTGATGGAAATCTAGCTGGAGTTAGCTTTCATCCTTAGATGATTGTACGGTGAGTGAAATATAATGTGTGTTAGCTTTCATAATGTAGTTTTCTATCTAACACAACCACATTGTCACATTGCACCGTGATAGAAATCTAGCTGGAATTAGTTTTTGAACTTAAATCGTTGCACGGTGAATGAAATCTAATGTGTGTTAGCTTTCATAATGTAGTTTTTCATTTAGCACAACCACATTGTGATCAATCAAAATGCACTATGTTGGAAATCTAGCTAGAGTTAGCTTTCGATCTTAAAACGTTGCACGATTAGTAATTGCTAATGTGTGTTAGCTTTCGTAAGGTAGTTTTCCATCTAACACGACCACATTGTCATCAAATACAGTACACCATGATGCAAATCTAGCTGGAGTTAGTTTTCCTTCTAACATCGCACGATGAGTGAAAGCTAATGTGTGTTAGCTTTCATAAGGTAGTTTTTCATCTAACATAAGCAAAATGTTATCGATCACATTGCTCCATGATGGAAATCTAGCTGGAGTTAAATTTCGTCCTTAAACGATTGCACGGTGAGTGAAATATAATATGTGTTAGCTTTCATAATGTAGTTTTTCATCTAACACAACCACATTGGAATCAATCACAATGCACCATGATGGAAATCTAACTAGAGTTAACCTTCATTCTTAAAACATTGCACGGTCAGTAAAGCTACTGTATGTTAGCTTTCATAAGGTAGTTTTCCATCTAACACAACCACATTGTTATCAAATATGTTACATCATGATGGAAATCTAGTTGGAGTTAGCTTTCCTTCTAACAACATGTCACTATAAGGGAAAGCTTATGTGTATTAGCTCATTACACCATGATGAAAATATAGCTGGAGTTAGCTTTCATTTTAATAACATGGCACGATGAGTGAAAGCTAATGTGTGTTACCTTTCATAAGGTAGTTTTCTATGTAACACAACCACATTGTCATCAAGCACATTGCACCGTGTAGAAAATCTAGTTGGAATTAGCTTTCATCCTTAAATTGTTGTACAGTGAGTGAAATATAATGTGTGTAAGCTTTCATAGTGTATTTTTCCATATAGCACAACCACATTGTCATCAATCACAATGCACCATGATGAAAATCTAGCTGGAGTTAGTTTTCATCTTTAAAACATTGCACAGTTTAAAGCTAATGTATGTTAGCTTTCATAAGGTAGTTTTCCATCTAACGCAGCCACATTGTCATCAAATACATTACACCATGATGTAAATCTAGCTGGATTTAGCTTTCCTTCTAACAACATGGCACTATGAGGAAACGTTTATGTGTGTTATCGCATTACACCATGATGAAAATCTAGCTGGAGTTAAATTTCATTTTAACAACATTGCATGATGACTGAAAGTTAATGTGTGTTAGTTTTCATAAGGTAGTTTTTCATCTAACATAACCACATTGTCATCAATCACATCGCACCACGATGGAAATCTAATTGGAGTTAGCTTTCATCCTTAAATCATTGCACTGTGAGTGAAATCTAATGTGTGTAACCTTTCATAATGTAGTTTTTCATCTAACACAATCACATTGTCACATTGCACCGTGATGGAAATATAGCTAGAGTTAGCTTTCAACCCTTAAATTGTTGCACAGTGACTGAAATCTAATGTGTGTTAGCTTTCATAATGTAATTTTCCATTTAGCACAACCACATTGTCATCAATTAAAATGCACCATGTTGAAAATCTATCTAGAGTTACTGTTCGTACTTAAAACTTTGCATGGTGAGTAATAGTTAATGTGTGTTAGCTTTCATAAGATAGTTTTCCATCTAACATAGCCACATTATCATCAAATACATTACAGCATGATGCAAATCTAGCTGGAGTTAGCTTTCTTTCTAACAACATGCACGATGAGTGAAAGCTGGTGTGTGTTAGCTCATTACAGCATGATGAAAATCTAGCTGGAGTTAGCTTTTCTTCTAACTACATGGAACAATGAGTGAAAGCTAATGTGTATTAGCTTTTATAAGGTAGTTTTTCATCTGACACAATCACATCGTCATCGATCACATTGCACCATTCGTTCTTAAAACATTGTACGGTGAGTAAAGCTAATGTGTGTTAGCTTTCATAAGGTAGTTTTTCATCTAACACAACCACATTGTTATCAAATACATTACATCATGATAGAAATCTAGCTGGAGTTAGCTTTTCTTCTAACAACATGGCACTATAAGGGAAATGTTATGTGTGTTAGCTCATTACACCATGATGAAAATCTAGCTGGAGTTAGCTTTTATTTTAACAAGATGGCACGATGAGTGAAAGCTAATGTGTGTTAGCTTTCATAAGGTAGTTTTCCTTGTAACACAACCACATCATCATCGATCACATTACACCCTGATGGAAATCTAGCTGGAGTTAGCTTTCTTCCTTAAATCGTTGCACGGTGAGTGAAATATAATATGTGTAAGATTTCATAGTGTATTTTTCTATCTAGCACAACTACATTGTCATCAATCACAATGCACCATAATCGAAATCTAGCTAAAGTTAGCTTTCATCCTTAAATCATTGCACGGTGAGTAAAGCTAATGTCTAATAGCTTTCATGAGTTAGTTTTTTATCTAACATAGCCACATTGTTATCAAATACGTTACACTATGATGAAAATCTAGCTGGAGTTAGTTTTCCTTCTAATAACATGGTACGATAAGGGAAAGCTTATGTGTGTTAGTTCATTACACCATGATGTAAATCTAGTTGGAGTTTGCTTTCATTTTAACATGGTATGCTAAGTGAAAGATAATGTGTGTTAGATTTCATAAGGTATTTTTCCATGTAACACAACCACATTGTCATCAATCACATTACATTGTGTTGGAAATCTAGCTAGAGTTAGCTTTCATCCTTAAATCATTGCACAGTGAGTGAAATCTAATGTGTGTAAACTTTCATAGTGTAGTTTTCCAACTAGCACAACCACATTGTCATCAATCACAATGCACCGTGATGGAAATCTAGCTGAAGTTAGATTTTGTCATTAAAACATTGTACCATGAGTAAAGCTAATGTATGTTATCTTTCATAAGGTAGTTTTCCATCTAACACATCCACATTGTTATCAAATACATTACACCATGATGGAAATATATCTAGAGTTAGTTTTTCTTCTAACAACATGGCACTATAAGGGAAAGCTTATGTGTGTTAGTTCATTATACCATGATAGAAATATAGCTGGAGTTATCTTTCATTTTAACAACATGACACGATGAGTGAAAGCTAATGTGTGTTAGCTTTCTTAATGTAGTTTTTCGTGTAACACAAGCACATTATCATCAATCACATTGCACCGTGTTAGAAATCTAACTGGATTTAGATTTCATCATTAAATCATTGCATGGTAAGGGAAATCTAATGTGTGTAATATTTCATAGTGTAGTTTTCTATCTAGCATAACCACATTTTCATCAATCACAATGCACCATGATAGAAATCTAGCTAAAGTTAGCTTTCGTTTTCCTATACAACAATTGCCAAAATATCATTTCTTATATTTTCACAACATTTTCATGATAGTGAAGATGATGATTTGATGCTATATCAATCCCTACATGCATGTTATGGTAAGGGAAAAACCAAGATATCAATGCACCAGATCCCTCCCACTCTTAAATATTTTAGCACGCAGGCATCACTGCAAATTTTAAACTGCATCCATTTATAGAGTTTAAGAATCCCTCTCCTTTAATCTATAAATTATATCGCTTACATCCATCAATCACTATTTCTTTGCAGACTCTGGGATCACTGCAAATGGATCCCTCTATCTATTTATGCTCTATTCCATGTTTCGTATATATATATATGGATGAGGGATGGATAGTATTTCTGGTTTTGGGCCATGCATATCTGTTTGTCTCCTCCTATAGTACATGTGTCATCATTTCTCTCTCAGTAGGCTAGCTATGAACAAGATTTGAGGTTAGTTTTCATTGTCTGATATCATAGACTCACCACATAATTTAAACATACAAGGAAATAAGGCCCACCTGACAAGTATTGTTGAGGAAATTTTATGCTTGAACACATCTGAGAGGCTTTAAAGTGGGTTGACAAATGGTTGTCCTGTCACTATCTAAGGAGCAATAGAGGTTGGTATCTCCCTTTTAATCCCATCTAGCTGTGGAAATTCTAGGACCAATGCACCTCTAAAATTGCATGCTTTCAAGCTAGAAGAATGAGAAAGAAATGGTTTTTTAGTTGGCAGATTCATGGTACTTTTACATAGGGAATAACTAAACTACAAGACTTTAGTAAATATAAAGGGCCTCCTAAATTCTAAATTTAACTCAACTTACCTTGAAATAAAATATCAATAAGTGGATGCTAGATCCACTTTTCTCTCCAATAACCAATAATAAAAGTAAAACACATTTAGTAGCTTCTAGATCCATGCTTCAAGGGCCACTAAAAGCCTCCTCAAAACTAGCTTCTCCTCGTTAAAGGGAGAAAATTGCATACAATAGGGTTTGAATGCTTTCTTGCCACCACTTGTCACTTTCCAATTTACAGTGTTCCCTTGAGTCATGGTATTTGATCTTATCTTTGGAAAGAAAATGCCATTGAGTTGTGAAGGGAGTTCCTCCTCTTTTCTTTGTAAATCATGCCAATAATCGATTAGATGATTTATCATGCCTCCAAATATGCGAGACATACCTTGAACCATGTGAAATATCTCATGATATCCCTCCAAATGTACTCTTGAGTGGGACATCCTTCTTTGACAGGCTATATCCATGCTTCCTCCAAAAATAACTATATTAAAATATAGAGAGAGGCCCCTTTAAGTTAGATTATCCTCATAATAGGTCTTCTTAGCCTTGGGGAATGTGCTAGCTGCCAATTATCTTTTCTTAGCCTAGGGAGTTCCACATATAAAGCATCTACACCTTGAAATTTCATTTTTCACCATGATACGAGCATTGGAGGCTTCCCTAAATGGAGAGTTCTTCATTGATGCATGCACTACTACATTTCGACCAAAAATCCGATGGCAGAATTGTCGGATTTGCGACACTTCCCTCTCGCATGTACGACACTTTGATTTTTTTTAAGCGTCGGAAACTTGTCGTCGGTTATCCGACAACTAAGTAACCGTCGGTTAAGCAACACCTAAGTAACCGTCGGTTTAATGTAAAGCGTCGGTTAAGCGACAGCATATCTTCTACGGTAGTAAATTTTTTTTGAAAAAATATCTTTCATGTCGTCGGTAAAGCAACAACATATCTGTCGGATAAGCGAAAAGAATAATCGTCGCTTAAATGATGACTATCAAGAGGAAGCGTCGGATAAGCGACAGCTAGATCCGTCGCTTAAGCGTCGGATAAGCGACAGATAGAGCCGTCGCTTAAGCGACGACAGTGAATTTAAAAAAAAAATACCTTAAAAATTGTCTGGCTTGGTTTTGATAGCTATAAAAATAAAAGCAACAATTACATTTCACAAATTATGAAAATGTTGCTCCCAAAAATGTGAAATGCAGTTTGTAAATGCAGTGGGTTTATATGAATCAAAAGATTGGATTGCAGTTCTACATAGCCATGAATCTTAAATCTGTATACAAGCTGTAACTCTTTAACCTAAGGTAATCCTAAGATATCAAATAAAGAATAGTAGATAACTAGATATTAAGTTTTAACTAAACTAAATAAAAAAATATTAAATGTAATTAAGATATTCTCTTTATCTATGACCAGAAAGTGGATGAAGACATTTCACTGAAAGTTTTTGTTCTCCATATGCCATATCCCAAAACATGACAAAATATTCTGTTACTTAGTGTTGCAAGTGTGTGGAGTGAAGTAGGGAGCATGAGCAGAGTGATCCTTACCAGAAAAATCTAGGGAGTGAGATGGTCAAGAAGCATTTTGACAAACATACATGCATAGATACTAAGAAAAGGGTTAGAATGCCAAGTTAATCGCAAAAATAATTATTTCAGTGCTGCTAGAAGTGAAATACTACATTATTAAAAAGTTAGAACTTAGAACTATGATTTATATTATATTAGAGCATGATCCTTTAGTACAATCCTCATGTCCAAATACTGTTGACCTTTCAGTACTTACAAAGTTAAAACTCAGATTGCATGAATTAGAAAAAAATCCTAGAAAATGACGCTGAACCAAACAATATCAACCTTGTAGCAGTTACAAAGTTATAAATCAAATAGCAGGAAGTAGAATATGAAATGAAATAGCCCATCATGACCAAAGAGTTATAATATGCATAGACTAATGTTTACATTGTACAAAATAGTACAATGGCCTAATTTACAAAATAGAAACTAAAACACTGAACTGAAGTGAAGTGAAATTGCAAGGAGAGGTGATCGATAGACATACCAATGGATTAGAGTGGAGAAGCCTCAAAGAGTCATCTCCTTTGAGGCTTGAAGGGCTAACTAACTACATCTCTCCTATCCTGTTGTTGAATCCTCTCTCTGAGAACTGTCACCATATTCGTCCTGGTAGGTCCATGGAGGTGATTTCTTCTGAGGACGAAAGGGACAAATAAGGGTATCTCTCCTATCCCGTTCCTGAGTTCCCCAAAGTGCATATCTTGTTAAGAAAGGAGACATGAATGAATATGCTCTCAAGGTGCAAGGTATGGGTACCAAACTCTGCTTGGATGATGGCTCGAGGAACGGTTAATTCACAATGGATCATATGCTGAAATATGATAAATTGGACCCTCTCCAATTTTCCCAATCCACATGGAGCAAAATGGCTCCCCAAGTATTAGGATCATAAAGCACAGTTGGTTTGAATCTAGTACCTATAAATAGGACTCCCAAGTAAGTGTATGCTGTAGTGATCTCTACCTGCCCTTCTTTAAAGAAGTGAAAATTTGAAAAAGTAGGAAGGTGTTAAAGACAACAACCTTATTTTTACTAAGGTTCTCCACCAGCTAAGGTCACAAAAACAGTAAAACTGGTAAGGGCATTGAGTTGTCTTTGTAGACCCTTGAGGGATGATACTAAGAGGACCGCATTGTGTGCAAACCAGGGTAATGTGATCAAGGCATAGTGGAAAAAGGAACATTCGTCAATATGCTTATTCTCAGTAAGGTAGTCCAAATCATCAATATAGATTCCAAATTAATTTGGGGAGAGGGCACATCCCTGCGTCAATTCAATGGTTCTCCTGATATAGTCTGGACTCTGAATGTCCTTAAACTGTGTGAAGCCAATCTATATTTATCTCATTAAACCTCATTATAGCAACAATGAAAGGCTCAGATATGCCAGTATTTCACAATCTCTAAAATAAAAAGAAATGTCTTAAAAGTACAGTTGAAGGGCCTTACAAATGCCCACACGCAACACAAAAATTTTGAGGATTGCTACCTAACTTCTTCATTAACAGCTTGAAGTGTAAAGATGGGATTGATTTTCTAGTACTCTCTTCTCAAGATGGGAGGTTTGCTTATACTGATGATGCTCTTGTTCTTGTAGCTCGCATTCTTATTATAAGGACATCCACAGGGTCCAGTTTGGGAGATGACTATCATCGACCAAGGAGATGAAATCACATTCTTATTATAAGTTGTCCTCCAGTGGAACTTAACAGCACACAATTGGTTTACTGGTCTTTGCTAACAGCACACAATATTCATACCAATCTAATCAATCAAGCCAAAAAGTAGTTTAACAACCAGCTCATCAATTATTTCATCAAGCTGTCTATGATTTTTTGCTTATAATGGTAGGCTGGAAAAATATTCAACAGAACAGTGCAACTGAAGAATATCTGCTAATATAGTTGAGAAGTTTTAAAGTCAGTAACAAACATGAGACTAGATGTAATCCTTTAATAGATGGTCCCAAACCTGCAATCAATGATTATGAAAAATGATCCTGTTCATTGATGTTATCCGTTAGAAAGGTGTTTCCCATAAACATGTCAAGCCTTAGGCTGCAGTATAGTATGTGCATTTATATTTTAGAGGATAACAAAAAGCCAAAAATTATGGTGACTATAGTCAGTCCGATATCATGAAGAGATTGCAAGACAAAAGTTACAATCATTGTTGATATACAATAAATCTACCGGCAAGGGTAAAGGTTGCCTAGGATCAATCCTCATAGGTGAAGCAAAGACCAAAAATCCTTGCAGGAAAGCATGAACAAAAACTCCTTACACATTAGGCAGGAGAAAACATTCTCAACAGATAAATCTAGGCCTTCTGCTCAGCCAGAGGACTCAGTTTTGCATAATAAAAGGACATCAACTCTGCTGATGCACTGATTAAACAGTCCTATGAGGTAAGAAAGGAATTAAGTTTATAGTCAGGTAGAAGTAACCATCACAAATTGGTTAATTTTAAGCATTTTATCAAAGCCATATCCTGAAACATTTAACAACTACTTGATCAAAAGGATTATGTGTTAATGTAGACGAAAGTAATCTTACCTGATAGTGTGTCAAAAGCCTTCCTGATTACAATAAACCAATGGAGCATCAATGTGAAATCACCATGAAAGTGGATCTCTGGACATGAAGATTACTAAAGAATATTCTAATGCAAGGGAACTTAAATCCCATCTTTCAAGTGGCTCTATCATCAAATCTCTTCTTACTATAAATAGCAGAGGCAGGCTTGCAGTAGGAGAAGGTGATAGAGTAACAATCTTAGATGCGAGGCAACTTATTGGACAGTCAGTTGTTGCACCATCTCAGGAAAACATTCTTGTTACTGATTTGATTCTTACATAGAGCTGCTTTGACATATTCATTCTGTCAAGACATTGCACACCAGATGAAGCTTAATTCCTTTATTATTTGCTTGGTAGGTTGGTAAAAAATGAAACTAATTTAGATATTTTCACGTTAGAGAAATTTGAAAAGATGAGTGTTTTGTATCTCAACCTTTTTTGCTACATTTTTGGACAATGACTCACCAAATAGTGCATTGCTAGAAAAAAGGAAGGATTCTAACCACTAAAATTAAAGAAAAATCTGGGCATGATTGATGAACCTTAGTAGAAATTCACACAACCAAAAGTACATTTGGTGAGTTTGACTAAAACCATAGTTCCAAAGGAGTGGAATGTTATGAGACGACTCTGAAGATGTAGTTTGATACAAAGACTGAAAATTGGAAATGTATAAATTGAATGATAGAAAACCTTTCGCAGGAAGGGGTAAAAAGCCTCCAATCATAGCCGGAATGAGTGCAAATGTTTATTGAGTCCTACTGCTATGGAATGATATTTTCCTAAAACATCATACCTAACCTACACATAATAGCTTCTCATTTTCTACTTTTCATACAGAACAAGTTGGCTCAAGAGATTTTGAAAGTAAAACATATATGCATGGTTGTAGAAAGGCATCAAATATTAGTGGAGCTCAAAAATCCATTACGAGGCACACTACTCATTTCATATGCAGTCAAATTAATTTATTTCTACCAAAGGCCTCTCTCTTGCCACATGCACATCGTCATGTTCTCACATGATAAGAAGAAACGAAAAGATTAAAGTTTGTTTACCTGGATTCCTAGCCAAACCAAGCAATAGTGCAGACCAATAAGGTTCACAAGAACACTACGCTTAGGTGTGAGTAGATACAATTGGACATCTTTGAATCCCATTTCAGTCTTTTTTAAAAGTTCCATAGCTCTCTGGTAATATCCTACTTCAAGAGACTCGTAGCGGGCACTCTTTTTTACAAGTTCTACTACAGAAACTGCTCTTTCAGCCATCTCTATCTGCCATTTGATATAGAATGCCCGCCATCCCTGCATTGTCACCAAAAGAATGGGTACAAGCAACAGATCAGAATAAAAAATTACTGACAAAGATATTGAAACAAAATCTTAAAATAATGTTTGAAAGATGTTAAATATATTGACAACATATGCTCACAAGTCACAACTCCCTCATGTTCTGCTGCTAATCTCTTAAAATTGAAAGTGCATTTAAAAAATTTAAAACACACAACTAGAACAATGTTGCTAATCATAAGAATAAAGATGCGAGAGGTTTTTTGAGCAAATAGTGAACACATATAAGGTTTCATCACATTCAAGGCAGTATTATATAGATAAGATAAGATACTTTTATTAATGACCAACAAATGACCATAAATAGGTCAATGAGACTGCTAGGTACACACATGTGAGATACAAAGTGGAAGTGCAATAGCTACTCGTAGAAAAGTATAAATTAGCCTATGATAGAAAAGACCTAAAGTCTACGACCTCTGAGGATGGTGTGGGGAAATGAATCAATAGTGCAGGTATCTGCAAGTTCTGTAGAGAACCAA
>LPNX010700930.1:0-27747 GCA_001517045.1 Pseudotsuga menziesii
TATAATGTTTTACAAAAAATAAACATCCAAACATTTGAACTAAAACGAATATCAAAACCATTATATACCCTAACCTTACAACTTATATCGTGTGTGTGTGTATGAATTTCCAATATACGACAGAGTTTTGGCCTCATGACCTAAACCCTAGTTACAGTTAGGGTAAACAAAGCTTCAAGAATAAAATAGTAAATAAACCAGGTTTAAGGATCGAATCCTGTTAAGGATTGTGGTTAAGCAGAGATTACACTTCAAGGGATTTATGGCCCAACCAATTTACAAGTTTTATTTTTCAATTAAAAACAAGTACTAAATCGAGATCATCGATAGAACACAGCTCTGATTACAAGCTGACGGCCATTTTAGTACTATCATCTGGATTTTTAAACATACAGAAGAAATCACAACAACTTACACAAAATAATTATTATAAAAATAGTAGCACCCACTTAAAACTTGAATCGACTTGACAGTAGCCTCACGACCTTTCTCAAAATAAAACGAGACATAGTAATGTCCTCACGACCCAAATATTTTCTTAGCAACAGAATAATGGCTTCACGGCCTAAATATTATAAATCATATCTTTTACAAGCTAAAGAGTATCCACGGCCTTGCGACCTGTTAAATAACACATATTTTCATCTAGAAACCAAGTTCGAATCCAATAGGACTCGTTATACACCTAAACAATAAAATATAACTAAAACAAAGCAACGACCTCTCGGCTTAATAATTTATTTACGTATCTACAACATAATTTACAGAACCTTGATGAAAATTTTCAAAGAAAAACGAAACAGGGTAATGGCCTCATGGTTGTAATAGTTTTTGTAAATCAACAATATTACATGAACTGCTAAAAAAAACATGATACAAAACCCCTCACGATTTTCTTCATAAGAAAAGTAAACATTACATTTGGAAGAGATCGTAATAGAACTGTTCTTTACACCTTAAATCAAAACCTAAACACTGTCAATGTTCAAGCTAGACATTTGTTGCACAGTTACTTCGACGCCACGGTCGAAGAGTCTTTACAGTTGCAAAATGTAAATGCCTCACGACTACCAAAGATTATTTACCACTTTCATGCCAAAAGACAAATGTAGAGATGGGTTCCTAGCCCATGCCAAGAAATAATGCAGGAGTGGATCCCATCTAGATAACACGAAGACACAACACCCATAGCCATGATGCCACAATGAGCAGAGATTTTCATGTGTAGTTCTTACCGAAAAAGTGGGCGCTTTTCCTTCTTGAGTAGCCATGCCCTTCTGCCACAGCCTTGGATGAACACCACTGCAAGACACACACCAGAGGACATTACTAAACCGTAGTTCATAAGGGAAGCAATGAATTTAGAAAAATGCAAATAAAAAACATGAATTACTTACCACAGAAGAAACAATGGCAAATGAGTTCTTCCCAATGGTCGACGGTTGGAGTTTAAATTACACAAAGAAAGGAGTTTTCAACTAGCAATTTCAAAACCTTGGTTGAGACATTTTCAATGTGTGGAGCATCAAGGAGCATGAAAATGGTCTAGAGCCATCACAAAACCCAAATGCTCGTGTCAAGAACCAGAGTCGAGAAGCCATGGCTCTCACTGCAGAAACCAAACAATACAGCATGAAAGGGAGAAACAAGGTAAGTTAACCTTAGGGTTTAAGATTTGACAGGTCTGCGCTGCAGCTGGAAGTGACAGGACCTTCACGTGATCACTTTAATGCTAACGCATTGCACTTTATTCAACCAAAAGAACCAAACTCTAATATTTTGCAAACTTGCGATAAATGTTGAATTTTTTCACAGCCCTTTGTCTTGTGCTAGTTTAAAACCTAGGATAATGTTGTGTCTTCCCTTATACTTGTTTTTTATTTCTCCTTGTCCTTTGGGATCTTTTATAATGTCTTAGTAAGGCAAGGAATATCCTTCATAAGGTACCTACATTTTAAAACAAAAGGTCTATGCGTTAGCTCTCAAGCTAAGTAAGACCTTAACCCAACCCGTTAGCTCATAGAGCAATTTAACAAATAATCAAGAGCATAATTGACAAGAAAAGAAGAAATATTATGACTCAATTTTCATAACTTGATGCTAATTTAAGTATTGTCTACATAACATTCAAAACAAGAACTAGAACATAAACCAGTAAAGTACATCAAACTCTAATTGACAGTAAATAAAAGTGGCGTATCATTAATCAAAATAGTGTTGTTATAACAATAAGTCGCATAATATCATTGTCAAAATATGACAAGTATATATGTTATATAAATGACGATAAACACAAACTAAAGATCATATGGTTTAAGGGTTTTTAAGACTAAAACAAAGTTGGAAGGGTTGTCGCAACTATGTTAAATATTGTTTACAGCTGCAGTTAAGACTTCTTTTTTTTCCTGAACTTTTGGAGATGTTACATGTGATATCAGAGTGAGTTTCCAAACAGTAGGCCTGATTGGCTCACTCTCATACAAGCAAGAAACAAAATTTACTGATCATATTTTAAATTTATTTTTGTAACGAAATATAAAATTTTGTTTTGCAGGAAAATGGAAGGTGTTGAAGCATCTAGTGAAAATGGATCTCATCACAATAATCCAGACAACATTTATGTGGAACTAAATAATTAACCCTCGGAGTTACTGCAAACAATGAAAGAGTTAAAAAGATGAAATACAAACTGTGAAAATAGATAATGAAAGAATTTTGGAACAAATCAAAGCCTCTGTCGCCCAAACTCCCTTCTCAAGCTTGGGAGGATGATTTCTTTGGAAGTTGTCCCATTGTCGAAGACAAACCCAATCCAACCAAAGATGAAGTGCCTACTCCAGGCGACCACCTCCAGTCCTCTCGTCTCTGAAAAAGTTAATTTTTTTTGGCTAAAATATTATGTTTTCTTGCTCAGATATAATACTTGGTACAAATTGTAATTACTGCAGCACAGTCCAATCAGTGGATAATAATAAGTTGTTTTCATATTAATTGGATGCCCAACATTTTTGGATGTCTGAGTTGATGGTTACACCAACCCAGACTGTCTGAGTCGACATCGTGCCCTGTAACTATTTTTGTACTTATAATATAACTTTACCAACAACTTTTAAAAAAACAATATAAAATAGAGAATGTTAAGAAAACATAACATTGATTTTATTGATAATGAAGTGAGGGTAAATAGAAAGATTTGTCACACGCCAAAAATTAATAAAGATTTTAGTACAAACAATGTCTTATAAACCCTTTTTGCTTTTTTATTTATGCATATATAATTATTTATAATGTACACTTTTTATTTTCACAAGTAAATGTAAAAGTTACATTATGTACAAATATACGAATATGTAACCTTTTACATTACTGTGAAGATTTCAAATTACAATTTTGTCATCGTTCAATAGGTTTTCTATTTATGCATATAGAATTATTTATAATGTACACTTTTTTTCACAAGTAAATGTAAAAGTTATATTATGTACACAAATATAAGAATATGTAACCCTTTTACATTATTGTGAAAATTTCAGGTTACAAATTTTTCCTCGTTCAAAAGGCCAACAATGTAACCCTTTTACATTATTGTGAAGATTTCAGGTTACAAATTTGTCCTCGTTCATAAGGCCGAGGTTGGCAGAATGGATTTGAGATTGAAACTATAATCTTGAGTATGGATTTGATATTGAAACTATACTTAATTGTGAGATGAAGAGACATCCAGCATTGGAATTAATCATGGGATCTAACTAAAGCATCACGATGGTAATTTTTTCTTAATCTCAAGTTGTTAAAGTTTATAGTGGATTCACTAACACATAGCTAGTTTGGATTGTGTGTAGAGCATGAGATTGCTAATTAAATATATCAAGACACATTATAGATTGTAAAAAATCTGTGTATTGATTAAGTAAGATGTTAATCTTGTTCTATGGAGTTTAAGAGTAAATTTGGACATAATAACAAAGTTGACAAAATATTATGAATAGCCCATTCTACAACATTGATAGTGTGAAATAGGGTTCTCCTCCTACATGAGGATATAAGATCAATGGAGGAAAAAACTAGATTGCATGACTATTTTCAATTTTGTTGTGCACCTCTTCCTTCTCATGCTCTTACATCTTAATTTCATCTACCAACTCATTAATGTCATCAAGATGTCACTCAACATAGTAATTAGAGTCTAAAAGTGGGAATGGGAGGATTGGGCTGAACTTTTGTATCCCAAGTTCAACAATGTACGATTCCATATAGACCACCTTAGCACTCCTAGTTATTCACACCAACCCTTGCATCCCAACACCAAGGCATGCAATGCCCATGGGGGTCGATGGGTAGTGCATTTGAAGCTCTATAGCATTTGGTGTAAACAACACCACATGTGCATAACTCTTAAATTTGTGTGCCAAGTTTTAGCCCAACGTGCACTCACTCTTGCATTATGTGGACATGTCCAAAACTAAAAGTGACAATCATCACCCAAATCATTATGATATGTCAATAATCTCTATAACTAAATCCTTATCACTATTCCTACAAGGACGCCAACCATTGACCAATACCGTTATGGAAAAACAACTATCTCCATAATCAAGTATTGACTACTTTATATAACTATTTGTGCATATGTCTTATTAACTCTCTTAAATCTTTAATTACCTAGCAAACACGATCTTACCTGACAATGCTCCTCATATCTTTGGAATACGTGGTTTTTCAAGTTATCAGTCATTGTTGGTTATTTTATCATGTCTTTTTACCATTTTGATCTAATGAAAGAGCTTTAATGCTACATCTTTGTGTCAATTATGGCATAACTAGTGTTTTAAATGTTAATAGCTGCTTATATAATTATGAAA
The DNA here is from genome assembly GCA_001517045.1 of Pseudotsuga menziesii. Classification (NCBI taxonomy): domain Eukaryota; kingdom Viridiplantae; phylum Streptophyta; class Pinopsida; order Pinales; family Pinaceae; genus Pseudotsuga; species Pseudotsuga menziesii. Next base: position 4,863 of record LPNX010700930.1, read on the forward strand.
TCTCTCGAACATAAATTTTTCCCATACACCACACACACTAAGTCTTTGCTATTGATAATTAGGAAGATTGGATTCTCGAATGTGTTCTATATTTTTTTCCCAATCAAATGAATCAGGGAAACAATTCAAGTACTTCCCCATGATTCATGGATGGTAAACAAGGTAAACTGATGGCGCTGATTACAGAGCCTCACCTCGAGGGGATCAAGAGAGTCGAACATGTTACCTCCCATACTATGGGGGAGAGATCTCATGTCTAGCTCAAGACCAATCAAGCTAAACCTTGGGGTTAAAATTTTGAAGGACACAAGGTTAGGCTTTGTTTCACTTATTGTACACGGGTCATGAGATCATTTAATATAATCTTTCTTGGTGCAACCACATATTCAACTACTACCTCAATGTAACCCATAACTCCAAAAAAAACCCTCACAAAAAATTAAAGTTACCCATAAAAAAAAGTCCTCGTTCTTCACCAAATAAATTCAACTACTTTAAATATAAATATATTTTGTATATTAATAAATAAGACTTAACTAATTCTACCAACAAAGTATTTACCCACATAATTGTTCTTTCCCATGCATATATATTAACTTATATTCAATATAAAAATACCATATTATAATTGTTAACTAATTTCACAAACACATTACCCCAAACAATGACTATAAATATCATTTATCTTCACAATAGTTGTATCATGGTAAATATACCAACAACAACAAAAAACATAAAAATACCATATTATAATTGTTTAACCAATTTCACAAACACATTACCCCAAACGATGACTATAAATATCATTTATCTTCACAATAGTTGTATCGAAGTAAACATACGAAAAAAACTTGAAAATACCATATTATAATTGTTAACCAATTTCACAAACACATTACCCCAAACAATGATTATAAATATCATTTATCTTCACAATAGTTTTTTTTTCCACAGAAAAAAACCATATATATATATTTTTTGATATACCATATACAATCCACAAATAGACCAATAGCAAGTATTGTCCATTGTCAGTATTGCTGACCTACAGCCAAAATATTTAATACTGATTATATATCTATAATCTTAACAAAACTTTAAAAAGAGGCATAAACATCACTTTGTACACATATGTTCAATGCATCAAAGCATTTGCAAAACAGGGCATTGTCCAACCCTTAAAACAACAAAAGAAACAGAAACTTGTATCTGAAACTATTCATTTAACTGTCAAAAATTGATCCAGGATCAAAAAAGCATCCTTATCTTCATCAATCAGCTCCAGCTTTTGTACCATCTGTAAAAAGATTTTAAAAAAACATGACAATGGTGGAACATTCAGCTGCCCGATGCTCTGATATCTGCCAAAATCCATTTGAAATGTTAGATCCATCTTTTTCCAGTAAATCTGCACATGATTTTATTTCTCGATAAATATGCATAAAATGCACATTTTTAAAAAAATTTGCCAATCTGTGAACTTCAAGCAAAATCTGCGCAAGATGAATGTTTTGAATGCGATACTTACCAGTAGCCCAATTGATTACAAGATGCGAGTCTCCAAAAATTTGCAAGTGCTTATAGTTATGTTCCAAAGACAAAGGAAGAAGAAGCTTTAACCCAATAAGTTCAGCAAAATTATTAGTTCCAAAGCCCAAACCAGCTTTGAAAGTAAAATAGTCATCATCAGATATAAATAGTACTCCCCCAGCACCACATATTTTAGGATCCCCTGATGCCAAACCATCAAAATATACCCAAGGATATGATTTATCAATTACTTCTTCCACAACAAGTCTAATTCTGATAATCTTGTCTCGAGGGAAAGAACTCAAACAACCCAAACAGAAAGATGAGACCTAGAAAGCAGATAGAAGATAATCCTCAAAACAACTTTGATTGCGTGCTTCTCAAATGAACCATAACACAATAATAGGCAGAGATCTGATGTGTTTCACTTCTCCCTTCATACACCAATTCTTCAAACAATGACTAACTGAAGTGCCATTCCATAAATTGAATAACCCCAGCTTGGCCTCTAATTCAATCCACACTTGTCTAGTATAAGAGCAATCCACACCTAAATGTACATTAGACTCAGAATCACTTTTGCATAAATAGCATCTACCAGGCCCTTCCTTACCTTTACAGCAAATAACATCCCAGGTTAAAGCTTTATCCTTTAATATAAACCAACAAAAAATGTTTGCTTTAAGTGGACATTTGAACTTCCATAGAACCTTCCACCACCAGGAAAGTTCCTCCACCTGTCTATCCAATATTAATTGAAGATAACCAGATCTAGGAGTGTATTTCCCTGATTTAGACTGATTCCAAATCAGGAGATCCTCCTCATATGACAATCTGACATGACTGGTTTTTAATAAAGCCAAATATTCATTCCAACAAGTGATATCTTGTTGATCAGCAAGACCAATCAAAGCAGCTGAAAACCAACCTTGATTATTCAACAAAGACATATCCGAACAACCAATATCATTAAGATAAAATAATCCCGCTAAATGAAGTTTATCCACCAGACTATGTGGAAGAATGTGTCTCCACTTACAGCCAACCCAAGGATCCACTCCAATTCTAACATTGGCTCCATTCCCAACCTTCCAAATGAGAAAATTACCAATAAGATCAAAAGACCAAAGCACTGCTTTTTATCAATCATATGAATCCAATCTAGCAGGGATAAAGGATATATATATTTTTGTATAGCAATAAAACCCAAAGGCTCGATCCATGAAGCAAATTCCAAGCATTCTTGGCAACAAGTGCTTTAGCAAACAGAACTGGTATCTTCAGCCCCCAGCCTCCGAGAAACTTTGGACAAGCTAAAGTTTTCCAAGATGTCCAGGGAAATCCAAAAGAGTCCAAATTCCTTGCCCATAAGAATTTGAAACATAATCTTCTGATTTTTTCAATACTGCCCATAGGTAATCAGAAATGCATCCAGTAAACTAGGATGGCTTCTAATACAGATTTAACCAAAATGAGCTTACCTCCCTTGGAGAGCCATCGGAAACTCCAATTCTTAATTCTCTTTTCCACCTTAACCACCATCCAATCCCAATCTTTGCTGTAATATCTGCAAGGTTTGAGATAGAAACCAAGGTATTTCAAACCAACTTCAAGTTTAGCAACTGTAAAAGAAAAAATATTCTGGACAGTAATCAACTCAACATCATCCAACCTGGAGTATAATAATGTTGATTTATCTACATTAATCAACATCCCAGAAGCTTTACAAAAAGTTTGCATAATCTCATAAAGACATGATAGGGATTGCTCAAAACCATCAGAAACCATGACAATATCATCAACAAATAAAACATGAGTTAATGTAATATCATTCCCAAAAGATATTCCATGAAGATCTCCAGAAGCTTTTGCAGACAAAAAGGCCCTACCCAATCCTTCAACAACTATAAGAAAAAGGAGTGGAGCCAGAGGACAGCCTTGCCTCAATCCTCTGCCTGATTTGAAAAAAGAAGAAGCCGCTCCATTAATCAATACAGCAAATGAGACAGATGAAAGACTGCTCATAATCCATGAAATAAAAGGAACAGAGAAACCCATTTTAGAAAGGATTATCCTCAAATAAGTCCAACTAACTCTGTCATATGCTTTAGATAGGTCAATTTTTAAAACTACAGACTTCAATTTTTTTAACATAAATGGTATGTAATCCTTCCTGAATTACTCCAACAGCATCATGAATCTGTCTGCCAAGTAAAAACGCAAATTGTTTACCAGAAATGGACCTGCCAAGTACCTTCCTAATACGAATCGCTATAATCTTTCCAATGATTTTGTAATAGAAATTGCATAAAGAGATTGGTCTAAAATCGTCAAAAGATTTAGGCAAATCAATATTAGGGATTAAAGAAATAAAATTTGAATTGAAAGTAGCAGGTACTTTACCAAACTTCTGAGAATCATCAACAACTTTTAACAGATATGGACCCAAGACATCAAAAGGCACACAATAAACCTCCACCGGGATCCCATCCGAACCCGGACTCTTATCATTTTTACATACAGCTAAAACAGATTGAATCTCCAACAAAGAAACAGGATGCATAAGTTCTTCATTCTCCAAATCAGAAATAGAAGTAGGAAAAAACTCAGCTATATTCATAATCTCCAGAAGATGTAGACTATTGTCTTCCTGAAACAAATGCTCAAAATGATGTACACCAGCCTTTGCAATTGAATCAAAACCTTCCACCGAAAGTCCATCATCTCCCTCAATTTTCCAGATAGAATTAATATTCTTTCTATGATTAGCAAACTTATGAAAGAAAGAGGTATTGTCATCCCCACATAAAAGCCAGGTAGCCCTACTTTTCTGTCTAGCTTCCTTCTCATGAACTAATAGGATAATTCTTCTACGGGACTCCAAATCAACAAGAGAAATCCTATCAGCCTTAGTGGAGAAACCAAAACCAGTTTTGTTAAAAGAATCTACAATCAAGCCTTCAATTTCCACCAATTCCTTGATCTCGTGTACCTTTTGCTTAACAGACCAAGAAATAGAAACATCCTTGATAATTTTTAGATTAGCCACAAAATGAGACGCAGCAGAAACCAAAGGGTTATCCACATACACAATCCAGGAAGCCTTAAGAAGTCCACAAAATCCTCATTTAGTAACCAATGGGCATTAAATTTGAAAGGAGACTATGGTTTAGGATTATTGGATAATATCTAGAGGAAAATTGGCTGATGATCAGAATCCCCCCCACATCCCACCCATTGATGAAGATGCAAATCTAAATCCAGAAAATCAACTGATACTAGAAGTCTATCCAATCGTTTGCATATATTTTCAATTCCAACTCTTCTATTAGACCAAGTAGGAGCTAATACATGTGGAACAACATCCACAAGACCAAAAGCATCCAAATTCTCAGAGAAAAAATCTGATAAACTATCCACACGAGCCTTTACACCCCAACTTTCCGAACATCCCAAAGAGAAATTCAGATCACCCCCAAATATCAGTCTAGTAGTTTTAAGGCATTCCAAAGAGAGGAGATTGTTCCAGAACCTAACCGTATCCAGATAGGGCCCATAAATATTCATAAAACATAATACCTCCTTCATTTCAATAGAATACAAGGATGCAAATAAACCAGAATCCACTGCCCACACACTTAACAGATGAAAATGTCTAATCCTCCAGCCTAATAACAACCCTCCAGACTTCCCTTTAGCATCCAAGGAAATAAAAACCCAACCAGAAAGCAATGATTCCATCTCACCAGCCAAACTGAGCCGATCCCCCATAATTTCTTGTAAAAATAAGACATCGATAAACTGATCTTCCACCAGCTTGCGAGCAGCTAGTTTTTTAGGTAAACTAGCTAAACCCCGATAGTTAAGAGTTGTCACAATCATGGTGAAAACCTAGAAAGGGAAGCCACTGCTCTAAGTGCCCCGGTTTGGAGTTCCAAAGAAACATTAGGATCCTTCTCATGTACAGAAACCCTAGGGTATCCTCCCATCAAAACTTCAGTATGTGCCTTATTCATAACCTCGGTCTCAACGATTTTTGAACAGGATTTGAGAAAATACCCCTTATCTTTAAACAAAAAAACTTTCACATGTGATACAAACCCTAATCCACATAAAGAAGAAGAATTTGAACTCATGGAAACTTCTGAATGAACCTCCATCCGAGGCTCAAACGATTTTAATTCTTTAAACGCAGGGAAAGTGAAATTATCATTAATAAAAGGCTCGTCCAAAACAATAGGTTTAAGAACTTCCAGAGTTAAAACCTGATCTTCAAAATTCAAACCCAAAAAACCTATAGGTAAAAGATCATCCACAGGATATAACTGATGATTAGTTATAACCTCATCTAAAACCAAATTATGTGCTTTATTCTGTACTCCATTAGTTTGCGTCAAAGAGGTTATGTACTCCAAAAACAAGTATGTACTCCAAAAACATTAGTTTGCGTCAAAGAGGTTATGTACTCCAAAAACATTCAATTTCATGGGGCCCTAGAATAGTTGGGAGTTTCGAAGGTATGTTTTCATTTTAACAAGTATGTACCCATTCCCGTTTAAATGAAAGTGCCAAGAAAATTGACATATATTCAAATATCCCTGAGCATTGGTTCCCTCCCCCGGTCGGCATCTTCAAGCTTAACTTTGATGGAGCCTCTAAAGGAAATCTGAGTATATCAGGCTTTAGGGGAGCCATTCGCAACAATGAAGGTCAAATATTGCACATCTTATTCAATGGTATGGGCTTCAACACTAACAACCCTACCTAGATTGAAGGCCTCATTGAAGGGATCGCCATGGCTAATAAACTGCACTTTCTTCCTATCATTGTGGAGGGAGACTCACAAGTAATCCTTGCACTGGCCACCAAAATTCAAAATGGCGTGAAGGTTTCCAAAATCTCCACCAATTGGAGAATGGAGCACAACATTAGTAGACTCGGCAAAAGCCAAGAAACTCACCGTTCGATCACCTTCCACCATGTCAGGTGAAAATCCAACTCTCTTGCTGACTCCTTGGAGAATTAAGGGGTTAAGTGTGACCTTCCTCTCTATGCAGGAAATCTTGGAGGACCCTTCCTGATCATCTTAACTCCGCTTTGCAACATTCTTGCTTCTCAAGACCTCCTATCCCTGGATGCAAGTGTTTTCCCTGTCCGTTCGACACCTGGAAGCAAGTGTTATCCACCTAACGCAAACCAGAGAAGTCAACTCGACCCCCGTCTTGTGAAAAACCTACATTTATTGGATGCGTCTCCCTGTTGAGCCCAGAAATGACCTCTTTTAACCACCCTTAATCACTTCTTCTTCCCTATCCTACCCCATTCAGCACATCAATCAGGCTTGTTATCCCCACTTTATTCTTCAAACTGCCAAGGTATGACTGGTCATTACTTTATCTTATTAATGCTTATGATTGTGATAATTAAAGCTGTGTATCTCTCAATTGTGCTAACATGTTATGATTTATGAAGGTAGTTTGAGATAAGTGGACTGCAGGAAGATTGGGCTAAACAAGTCTCGAAAGGAGGGATATTCGTTGCTCAAGTTGATCCTCAGCCCTCCTATCATCACCCCAGGCATGTGGTTCTAATGCGACAAAGCTGTGACAAGGAAACTGTAAAAGAATGCACCATAATTGGGAATCCTTAGTATATTGCTGCTCATGTATAGTTGTGATCAGAAAATATCGCTATTCCTGGGCCGATTAACAGCTTTCCCATGCTTTCTATGTCTTTACCATGCCACGTTTGTAACAGCTAGTGTTATTTAGGGCGCCTGAAGATCAGAGATCTTCATGGCTGCCCCAGAATAGGATCAGATGTTACGATCCACATGATATAAATATGGAGAGTTGTCTCGACCCGAGGGGTTGCTGAACATATAATTCATTCATTGTATTAGATGTGAGGAGCAATTGGTGTAATCATTTCATCTTTTATACAAGGAGTTACTTCTGATTTAAGAGGTTGTACGTTGTTCAGCCAGCATCTCTGTGTGAAGGCTAGGCCCACCTTCCACAGAGATTGCTGTGTTAAATTAGGACTTTTTAATTCATCTGTTGTGTGATGTCCTGTTAATTTTATCTCTTTCGCAAGCAGCTGTAGTGAGTGTGGATTTACAGTGTGGTTATATTCCTTGGAGCTCTATAGTGTATAAGGTGACAGTCGACTGAGTAGATAATTATCTTTAATGCAATTTGTGTGGTAGTTGTACACAGCTCTGTTCATCCTATAGTCTTAGTTGTTGTCCCATGAATCTTTGCAACTTGTCTTTACTGTTATGACTATTGAATTTCATTCCTGCATTTGAAATTCTTAAAGTAGCTAAACTCAATCTTCTGCAATTGAATTCCTAGATTAATATTTAATTTATGTGTGTGGCTTTCTAGAGTAATCAGATTGAATAGGTGAATTAATCACTCAGGGATGCGAATAGGATCTCCTTTCTTTTGCAACTGTAATTTGAATCCTTGTTATCTTTCCTTAATGCATAGCAGAAGGTAATTAAGATTGTAGTACTTAGAGGATAAATGGGATTACACAGGTTCTTGGGATGAACATAGTTGACAGAGGGTAGTAGTGTTCAATTGCAGTGGTTTTGTGTTTAAGCGTATACTGTGCATTTTATCCTTTGAAATACAAGACTTTCCCGGGTTGACAATAAATATTGTACACTCTGTCTATTGATAGTAATCTACTTGCATATAGGGTGCACGACATTTTGGCGCCGTTGCCAAGGAAGGATAAAAATTAAACACCATCATTAGTTGCATCTTGTAATTGTTTCTAGTCAGTATTTTCTACTTTCTTTGCTATAATGATTTGGGTTGCATGAATACGAGAAGGGTAAAGCGTGATCATATTTCAACTCCCAAAACCCCAAAAAATACTAATAGTGCAGGTGGCTTGGGTTGCGGTCGAGGTCCACCATTGGGCAAAAGGACATTCATCAACGATCTTGTTGACAGAACTGATTCATCCACCAGGGCTCACCATCAAGAGACTCCTATCAGAAGAAACCCTGCTGACCCCGGAGTGCCAGCGTCAGGGTCCACAGTGGAGAATACACGAGCAGCCACGACTTCCTCAAATATCCCTGCAGAAGATGACACAGCTGTTACAACTGGACCTACTGGGAGAGGCCTGATCTATCACATTTATGAGAAGGTTGTAACTGAAGAAGAGTGGATGCAGTTCCATTGAAGGATTACTGATCAGTGGAAGAACGAGGAAGATAAAGAGGAAAAGAATGAATAAAGGAACGAGGAAAGGAACGCAGGAACGAATGAAGAGGAGAAAACAGAAGAGGAGATGAGTAACAGACACGAGTCTGACGAGGAAGAGGCAATGGGGGAAAACTGTCATCATGAAAATCACTCCCTGCCTGAAGGAACGGTGGCTACACTGCAATTCCTGATTCAACAGCCAGAGGGGATAGCCCCTATGAAAAATATCTCACCATCGGTGTTGCCTCGCTTCCATGGAAGAGCGGCAGAAGATCCAGACGAATTCCTTTTCGAGTTCGATATCCTCTGTCGCAGCTACGATTACGTCACCGATGCACAAAAGCTAAAACTCTTCCCTGCCACTCTGAAGGACAATGCACTACGATGGTTCATGAGCCTGGGGGGAGGAACTGTTGCTAATTGGGACAAAATGAAACAAGTATTCCTAGAGAAATATCAGGAATATTGTAATACCAAGGAAAAAAGAGAGGAATTGTTCAAAATGGTGCAGAAGGAGGACGAAAGTATGGAGGATTTTGTGGAAAGGCTTTTGTACAACGTGCAAAGAGCCGGGCAGACGAACATGGGGCTGGATGTGCTCAAATAATCTTGCTTCGTGGGATCAAGGATGATTGTTTAGATATGTTAAACCTATTAGGAAAGGGAGATATCTCCAAGGAATCTTTTGGAAAGATCGTGGAATTATGTAAGAGGTATTCCAGGGGGTCTTCCAGGAACAACAGGTGGGACAAACGAGATAAGCTAGAATGCGATGTCTTCGACAGAACTCACAAGTCGTCTAATGGAGGAGCCACCCATGTAGAGATAGGAAATCTCCTTGAAAATTTCAAAACAAAAATGATGAGCTCTATCTCCTCGGAGATCGATGTCCTGAAGGTGAAACAAAAACCAGCAGTGGAGGATCTCACACTAGGTGTGTTCTGCCCCCGATGAAGAAAGAACCATCCTCTGAGGGAGTTCCCACTCGATAAAGTAGAGGTATGTCAGCTGTGCGAGCTGAACCACGACATGAAATAATGTCCCTCACTCCCCCAAGTGAAGGATATTTTGCAGGAATCAACTCCAGAGGTGGAATCAGCCTATTTCATTGCATAGAATAAACCTTGGCATCCTCGAAATCAAGGTATGCCCCCATACTTGTTTCCATTTTTTAATAATATGAGCAATTGGAATAATATGTAAAATGTGAATACACAGTTCCCTTCAAATTATGCTCAGTGGAATCCTTCGCAACCTGCAATGCAAAATTATAACTCATGGAATCCCTGGACACAGCCACCTCACCAACCTACCTCGTGGTCTCCTGGATGGAGGAATTTCCATCCTGGGAACCAGTTTCCTCACCCACCTCCACCACAACAGTCACCATATTCTCCTCAATACCCTCAATATCCTCAATACCCACCTCAGCAGACGCAGCTGCAGCTGCAGAACAATTATGTTCCTAATGTACCAATACGACCTCAGCTGCCTGCCCAACCTAATCCTAACCCAAATAATAAAACAGTCCATCAATTGGAGACTGTCAACATGCCGGCCTACTCTCTTTCCCCTGTACCTTACAGTGATATTCGTTTACGATCGGGTAAAATAGTAGAACCCGTAATTATAGAAGATGCTCCACCTTCTGTGCATAAAGAAGGGGTGAGTCCACAGCATCCGTCCGATACAATTCCTATTATTGAAGATGCTGAGCATCCCTTAGATGGGACGGCTGAAACACCAAATGATAAATCTGGCAATACGCAGCCTACCCAACTGATAAGGAAACCACCGTACCTCGAGAGACTAATGCTACCAAGGGCAGGGGGGCAACCTCAGTTTAACCGCCTAGGAGAGTTAAGAAATCTTTATGTTAAAATCCCCCTCCTTCAAGCTCTCCAAGATGTACCTATTTATGCTAGAACCGTTCGGGACCTATGCACCAAGAAACCAGGAAGGAAACCCATAGATCCTCCCACTGTTCACGTTATAGGTAATCTATCTGCATTGATAACAGGAAAAACCCCAGTGACCAAGTATGACGACCCTAGAAATCCTACTATCACTGTGCAGATAGGGCATACACAGATACCCAACGTACTAGTAGATTTAGGAGCAGAGATCAATGTCATAACAATTGAGACTGTAAAGAAGCTTGGGCTCACTAATCTTAGGCTGACCCCCACCATTTTAGAATTGGCAGACAGATCCACCATTAGACCCGAAGGAATCCTAGACGATCTTGTCATCTCAGTTGATTCATGGGAGTACCCTGCTGACTTCTTGGTGTTACAACCAAAGTCGCAGCTGGGAGGACACCCATTAAATCTGGGGAGGCCTTGGTTGGCCACAGCTGATGCTTGCATCAACTATCGATCTGGGTCCATGACCATATCTGATGGCACTGAGACTAAAAACCTCACCCTTTATCCTCCATCTCGGCCAAGTCTAGAGGCTGAAACTTCTCTGTAGATAGAGCCAGAGGAAGAGGAGGATGTTCAGCCACTATTAACTATAGGGAAGGCCTTAACTTTTAAAAATGAAATGGAAGACGATGCTATTAATAATTTCATTAGTGAACCCACTTCAGTCGATAAAGAAGTTTATCAAATCCTGAACATTACCTTGGGCAAGGAAGAACAAGAAAATCTCACGGAAGAAACACTAGTTGGTGACACACACATAATCCCGGTATTGAAAAACTCGGAAAGTATTCCTATTGAGGTAGAGTCTAGAAAAACCTTGAATATCAATCCTAATCTCTCCTTAGATGAACAGAAGCGCCTGATCAGTCTCTTGAAAGAACACAAGGGGGTGTTCGCCTGGGAGTATACAGACATGAGGGGTATTCCCTCTAATCTGTGCACTCATCATATTTATATTAAAAGTGACTCCTGGCCTGTGTGTCAGCCTCAACGACGAATGAACCCCAATCTAAGGGACATAGTGAAGGAATAAATCCAGAAACTCTTGGAAGCAGGATTTATATATCCTATTTCAGATAGCGAGTGGGTTTCCCCACTCGTAATTGTACCCAAGAAAAATGGTAAATGGAGGGTCTGTGTCGACTATAGGGAGCTGAACAAAGCCACACAAAAGGACCACTTCCCTTTTCCCTTTATTGACCAAGTACTCGACACCCTATCAGGGAAGAATTTCTTCTCCTTCCTAGATGGGTTTAGCGGGTACAATCAGATTCAGATTGCTCCTGAGGACTAGGATAAAACCACCTTCACTTGTCCCTGGGGAACGTTTGCCTACAGAGTGCTTCCCTTTGGTTTGTGTAATGCACCAGCAACATTTCAAAGAGCTGTAATTGGCATATTATCTGAGTTAGTTAATGATAGTATGGAAATCTTTATGGACAATTTTACTCCTTATGGAAAGGATTTTGAGGAAGCACTGGGAAATTTAAAGAAAGTTCTAACCCGCTGTGAACAGACCCATCTCTCTTTAAGCACTGAAAAGTGCCATATGATGATGAGTGAAGGGGTGGTATTGGGGCATTTCATCTCTGTCAATGGAATTTAGGTGGACCCCTCAAAAATCAAGGTAATAAAAAATATACCTACCCCTGCAACTCAAAAAGAGGTGCGAAGTTTTCTGGGACATGCTGGATATTACCGAAGGTTTATAGAAAATTTCTCCAGACTTGCTTCCCCTTTGTTTTCTTTATTAATGAAGGATGCACAGTTTCTTTGGAGTTAAGCATGCCAGACAGCGTTTGATAAGCTTAAGGAGAAGCTGTCCACAGCTCCTATCTTAAGAGGACCTAATTGGACCCTACCCTTTCATATTTCTTCAGATGCCTCTGATATTGCCATTGGAGCAGTTTTAGGACAGCAGGATGGTCAAGTACCTTATGCAATTTATTATGTTAGTAAAAACTTAGCCCCTGTTGAACTTAATTATATTGTCACTGAAAAAGAATTCTTAGCTATTGTTTACTCCATTAATAAATTTTGACATTACATCACTGGGTATCCTACATTTGTGCACACTGACCACTTTGCCATTAAATATTTAATGAACAAACTTGTCACTAATGCCAGAGCGACCAGGTGGCTCTTATTATTAGAGGAATTTGATATTACCATTATAAATAAAACTAGGAAAGAAAATGTTGTCGCTGATTTTTTATCTCGTTTCACTAACAGTGATGATAATTTACCTATTGAGGACTCTTTTCTAGATGAACATCTATTCGCACTTTCAGCTCATTCCCCCTGGTATGCAGACGTCGCTAATTATTTGGTTGCAAGAAAGCTCCCGCCACATATGTCTAAAAGAGAAAAGAGAAAAATCATCCAGCAAAGTGCCAAGTATTGTTGGGTAAACAGTCATCTCTTCTACACAGGACTTGATCTTGAAATTAGAAGATGTGTAAGGGAAGATGAAATCTTTCATATACTGAAGGCCTGTCACGATGAACCTTGTGGGGGACACTTTGCAGACAGAAGAATAGGGCACAAAGCACTGAGGATGGGCTACTATTGGCCAACTCTTTTCAGGGATTCTAAAAGGTATGTTCAGTCCTGTGACAGCTGCCAACAGATGGGCCAGCCCAACAGAACAGATCAGATGCCTCTACAACCTCAAGCAGTAGTCGAACCATTTGATAGATGGGCTCTGGACTTCGTCAGCCCTATCAGCCCTCATTCCAAGCAGAAAGCCTACATTCTGGTCTGTACTGATTATATGACCAAGTGGGTAGAAGCTGTAGCCTTGGCTAAGGCTAACGATCAGGTTGTGATTGATTTTCTATACAGTGAAATATTTACCCATTTTGGGGTACCTAAGGAAGTAGTTACCGATGGGGGACCGCAATTTATGCCGCATCAATTTGAATCCTTGCTTCGGAAATATCATGTTCAGCATAGAGTGGCTTCACCTTACCACCCCCAAGCCAATGGCCAGGTGGAAAGCACTAATAAAGTTATTGAAGCCATCCTTACCAAAACAGTTAAGAGCCATCGAAAGGATTGGGCTGACAGGCTTCCGGAAGCACTGTGGGCATATCGCACGACTTGGCGTAACACCACAGGTTTCTCTCCTTATGATTTAGTGTATGGAAAAAGTGCCATCTTTCCAATTGAATTTGAAATCAAAACCCTGAAGACAGCCATCGAAATGAATCTGGATGTAACTGAAGCCCAGAAGAGAATATTAAATCAACTGAACAAACTAGACGAGAATCGGTTAGCTGCAGTAGACCAAACTGTGTTAATTCAGCAACAGAGAGCCAATTGGCATGATCGATTCATTAAAAAGAAGGTCTTCTGTGAGGGAGACTGGGCATTACTATACGATTCCATATTCAAAAGAGATTTTAAAGGTAAATTACGCACAAGGTGGCTAGGCCCATACTTAGTCAACATGGTATTTGACAATGGCATTGTTCGCCTGGTGACCATTGATGAAAACCGCGTACCATTATTTGCTAATGGTCACAGGATGCGACTGTACCGTAAGCCTCTTTTGAAAGATGCATTTATTTCGCAAATCGCTACTGACCTCGATTATCAGCTGGCACCAGGGCAGGAACTTCTCTCTACCTCTGTCAATCCTTAAACTGTAAATCGCGCTTGAATTACTGTACATAAATAATTGTTTTTCTTTCTATTTCATTATATGGTTTTTTCCTTTTGCATTTGATCTTCTTGGTTGCTGTTGTTTTTTTTCAAAAATTGCAGGGAAGAAGCCAGGGGTATGACCAGACTGGGCCTATCGAATAAGTGTCGTTTCCTTATGCTTTTCCGCACCATATTTTCTTCCCTTTAATTTTCCGACGACTGCAACATCTTTTCTGGCGGCCGTAAACCCTTCCCCCGACGGCTGCGACATCTTTTTCGGCAGCCGTGACCTTTTTTTTCCCAGCGACCATGACCCTCTTTTCCAGCAGCCGTACCCCTTTTTCCGACGGCTGCGACATCTTTTTCGGTAGCCATGAACCTGTTCCCGACGGCTGCAATATCTGTTGCGACAGCCGTGAACCTTTTTCCAGCGGCTGCGACATATTTTCTGACGGCTGCAAATCCGCTATATGTGGCTGATGTTTCCAACATTACGGGCCGCATTTTTGTTTCAAAAGTTGCGGTGGTAACTCCTGTGTTATTGGAAAATTGCTTTCTACGCCATTAAAACTGCTAGATATGGCTCCAACTCCTCCTCTTCGTGCCGGCAAACTGGTCCATAAGGTGACAGTTTTTTTTTCCATAATCCCGACCATGTGGACGCGATGGTTTGTGCTTCACTGGTGGAAAGAATTATTGCAGTATCCCAGTTTTAATGATTAAATTAATGACTGCGCACGAGTACGGCTTCTGCAACGTCAGCAACCACACGTTCCATTATTTTTCGAAGGATATCCAGCGCATAGTCTCACAAGGTATGGCTTTGATTTATCACGTGATTAAGTATTGATATGATTTAACAATATCAGTCGTACCTTTATTCATATCACCATTATGGCCTAATTAACTCTTTCCCCCGTACGATTTAAAGACTAATAACCGCCACCTTCCCCAATTCGGAATGAAATTTCAAATGTTTTTGTGTGCTGAACTTTCCAAATTTACCCATTCCCTAACATCTCCTCTCAGCGATTTGTGCATCCTCTACGCTGTAACCTCCATTCTCGGGCTCTGTAATCCGTGGAACAACAACTTTAGTCTGAAGCCAGGACCATGGGGATTCCAGCTCGTTACGAACCTTCAAATACACAAGAGCTCAGGAAAAATGCTGCGATTTTTGCCATCTTTCAAGCCGCCGGGTGGACAGAATTTTTCGAACGTCTGGACGGATTCAATCGTGAAGCAGCCTTACAATTTTCTCTAAACCTTACAGAAACTTACTCAGAGGTTTAGGGGCTGCGCATCGAAGTCTCCGAGGCCATTATCTCTGAGGTTACTACCATCCCTCAGGTAGGAAGGGCTTGGTTTGGACGTCGAGTCCCCACTACTACAGCATTGAAAGCCTTTTTAACAGAGGGGGAGCAGGTTCAATCATCAAGAAGAGGGATAGCACTGCACTCATTGCCGCATCCATGGGACCAGGTTGCTGTCTTCCTCAAGAAATACATCACTTGTGAAGGTAGGTACCAAACTGTTTATAATTCTGAACTGCCTTTACTTTCTCATCTCCACCATAGGACTTTGTTGAATATTCCATATTATCTCCTTCATGATTTGCATCATATGGTGGGATTCGTCCAAGCCGCTAAGCATCCATTCGCCTCACTAACCCACCATGGTCTTATCAAATTAATCATCTTGAGAACCCTTGCTCAGTATAATATAACCTGGAAACAATTCACAGCTCGAGCTCAAGAACCCGCTCCCTTGCCTGGTGTCCCAATAGAACAGAAACAGGCTCATTCACAGCAGGAGGGACACGAACCACAACAAGAGGACCGGAGTCCCTCCAATGTAGTTGCGGGGGGGGGGAGGAAACTGGATCAGAAGAAGAGTAACCAGGGGCACAAACGGAGAAAGTGAGGGAGGATGTAGATAAAAATCCTGTGGAAAACCCAAATAACAGGGCAGCTCTGACAGCAGAAGGTGAAATTGGAGCAGGACTAAATGCTGCGACAATTGAACCTAAAGGTGACAGAGCCATGGCAATAGAAGGAAATATTGAGCTGGTAACCATTGAATCCTCACCTGAGTGGGGAGGAACTTTGATTGAGGAAGAGTAGCCTGAGGAGCAAGAAAACGCCAGAACAGGGGATGTTCCTTCTACCTCAGCTGTGAAACCCGACATCCAGGCACCACAAAAGTGAAGAAAGAGATCAATTGATGAAATTAAAATAGCCCCACCAATAAGAAGGAAAAGAACCAGATCAGCTACAGTAGCAGAGGCAGCAAGAAAAAGATGGGCAACCTTAGAGGCACAGATTGAGTTCCCTATTCTTCAACCTAGGCCAATTGATGCCCCACAAGGGCCAGTCGAGGAAGAATCCCAAATTGAAATACTTCTTTTTGAAAATACGCTATTGAAAGAGGAAGTCCAAACGCTTAGAAGGGAACTAGAAACTTGGAAAGAAACCTGCAGGAAATAGGGTGAAAGGAAAATGTACACATTGGTGGAGGTTGCGAACCAACTGGAAGGATCAAAATCCACTGAGCCTGGCAAGGAAGAAGAGCGAGTGGTTTGTCCCACTTGTGGGGAAATCTTTAAGGAAGTAGGCCACAAAATTGTAATTCGTGCCTGTACAACACAACAGTCTGCACCTACAATAGAGGAAGCTGCAGAAAAAGAAGATGCGGTCACACAAGAACCAGCATCTTTAAAAATTCTTGCTGAAGTTGCCACCAACTCTTGGACAGATGAGCCAAGGGATGAAATCATGCCTGATGGTGGGGACGAAGATTGCACTTTGAATCTGGAATGCTCCCATGATGTAGAGATTATAGAAGCGGAGCCACAAAGGCAAGACATTGATGAACTTGAACAGGGTACTGTAACACAAGAACCAACATCCTTGAGTGTACTTGTCCAAATGGCTGAGCAAATGGGAGAAGAACCTAGGATGGAGGACACTCTGGAGCTTAATAAAGAATGTTGCACTATAACCCTAGAATGTTCCCATGATACAGAAATTATAGAAGAAGAACTGCAACAACAGGGGGATGAAGAAGTAAGCCAGGATGTTACTACACAAGAACCAACATCCTTGGAGGTTGCAGCAAGGACTCCTGAAATGCAACTAGAAGATAACCCTGAATTGGATATCATCCCCGATATGCAGTGGAGTGAAGATGAACAGGCCCAGACACAGTCCTCAGGTGATACCGAAATTCTTGAGGAGCAGCTGCACACTAAAGAAGACATTCAGTCTCAGCAGCAGAAGGAAAAAGAAGACACTGTTACACAAGAACCAGAGTCTCTAGGATTGATGGATGTGGATGTTGAGGAAAATACAGAGGAAGTTGCTGCTACACAAGAACCAACAACTCTCATAACCAACTCAGATGTGCAGGATGACCAAAAGGAAGACACTGTTACACAAGAACCAGTGTCCTTAGGACTGATGGATGCGGCTGTGGAATAAAATACAGAGGAAGTTGCTGCCACACAAGAACCAGCAACTCCCATAATAACTTCAGATGTGCAAGGTATCCAAAAGGAAGACATTGTTACACAAGAACCAGTGTCTCTAGAAGCAATGGATGTAGCTGTTGAAGAAAGTCCAGAGGAATTTGTTGTCACACAAGAACCAGCAACTCTTGAAACAATTTCAGAAGTGTAGGGTACCCAAGAAGAAGACACTGCTACACAAGAATGAGTGTCTCTAGAAGCAATGGATGTAGTTGTTGAAGACAGTCCAAAGGAGGTTGTTGTCACACAAGAACCAGCAACTCTCATAGTAAACCCAGAAGTGTAAGATGCCCAAAAGGAAGACACTGTCCCACAAGAACCAGTGTCTCTACTGCTTAGAAATTTCATTGATTTGGACTCGGATCAAGAGGAGCATCATAAAAAGGAAATTTTGATCCTCACAGCAGAAGTCTCAACTTTGAGAATGGAGGTGATCAAATGGAAAAGCCAGATGGAGGAATACTAGAGAGGGATGATTTCTCTTAGTGAGCATAGAAAAATTATCAGGGGATTGGAAGAGAATTGGGCAGAAGAACATATGGCCCACAGAATTCGGGAGGAAGAGCTACAAAGCAATTTGAGAGAGTTGAAAAAGTTCCAATCCATGCAGAAGGAAAAAGAGCAGATGTATGCTCTTTCTCAAGAACTCTTGGGCACCAGGATGCCTTCTTCCTCTTACCCCGTATTCATGTTTGAACAGTTTGTTTGGTTTAAATTAGAGGCTGTGAAGGAAGGGAGGTCATTTGAAATAACAACCTCAGCAAAGTTTTTGGAAACATTCTTTGGAAGTAATTTTGAGGATCAAAATTTGATGTGTGAACTATACTTGCATGAGATGGCTTGCCCCCTGGACCGCCATTCAAATCCTGTTCCATTTGCAGGGGATGTTCAATTGAGAGCTTTGGCTTCTTTTGTGAACAATCATGCTCAGTGGGAAAGGTCTTTTCAAACCTTTTCTCACAATGAAGCTCACACTAACCTGTGGATTCGAAGTGAACCTCAGAATCCTGGTATTCTTCTTGCTCGGTACAAGAATTTTCTTTCAAGTCCTCCCCAGGCTCAGCATATAATGACACTTCAGGAGGAAGTGATCTCTACTTGCACTAACTACATTTCCATACACCAGTAAGTAGCATTGGAAGGGAGTAAGCACATATGGCAAGCTGCCTCCCCTATACTCAGAAGCCGAGACCCCTACTGTTCTAGGAATTTCAAGCAGGCACTCTCCAGGGTCAAGGGCTATGTGGGATGTATCAGGGAATGTGGGGTTAATTGGTTGGGTTTGAAGTTCAAATTCCCCCTCATTTGGTGGCTAGCAAAACCGTATAAACTGGATTTCTCCTTAACTAGGGCAGAGGAGCAGCGATGCTAGAAGTATTGGATTGCTCACAGAGGATTCTTAAAAAAAGATGAGGTGCCTGAGTTTCCTTACAATTTTTCCTCTCTCCACGAGCAGAGCTCAATACAGGATTCAGAAATGACCTCTTTTAACCACCCTTAATCACTTCTTCTTCCCTATCCTACCCCATTCAGCACATCAATCAGGCTTGTTATCCCCACTTTATTCTTCAAACTGCCAAGGTATGATCGGTCATTGCTTTATCTTATTAATGCTTATGATTGTGATAATTAAAGCTGTGTATCTATCAATTGTGCTAACATGTTATGATTTATGAAGGTAGTTTGAGATAAGTGGACTGCAGGAAGATTGGGCTGAACAAGTCTCGAAAGGATGGATATTCGCTGCTCAAGTTGATCCTCAACCCTCCTATCATCACCCAAGGCACGTGGTTCTAATGCGACAAAGCTGTGACAAGGCAGCTGTAACAGAATGCACCATAATTGGGAATCCTTAGTATATTGCTGCTCGGGTATAGTTGTGATCAGAAAATATCGCTACTCCCGGGCTGATTAACAGCTTTCCCGTGCTTTCTATGTCTTTACCATGCCATGTTTGTAACAGCTAGTGTTATTTAAGGCGCCTGAAGATTAGAGATCTTCATGGCTGCCCCAGAATAGGATCAGATGTTACGATCCACATGATATAAATATCGAGAGTTGTCTCGACCCGGGGGGTTGCTGAACATATAATTCATTCATTGTATTAGCTATGAGGAGCAATTTGTGTAATCATTTCATCTTTTAATACAAGGAGTTACTTATGATTTAAGAGGTTGTACGTTGTTCAGCCAGCATCTCTGTGTGAAGGCTGGGCCCGCCTTCCACAGAGATTGATGTGTTAAATTAGGACTTTTTAATTCATCTGTTGTGTGATGTCCTGTTAATTTTATTTCTTTCGCAAGCAGCTGTAGTGAGTGTGGATTTACAGTGTGGTTATATTCCTTGGAGCTCTATAGTGTATAAGGTGACAGTCGACTAAGTAGATAATTATCTTTCATGCAATTTGTGTGGTAGTTGTACACGGCTCTGTTCATCCTATAGTCTTAGTTGTTGTCCCATGAATCTTTGCAACTTGTATTTACTGTTATGACTGTTGAATTTCATTCCTGAATTTCAAATTCTTAAAGTAGCTGAACTCAATCTTCTACAATTGAATTCCTAGATTAATATTTAATTTATGTTTGTGGCTTTCTAGAGTAATCAAATTGAATAGGTGAATTAATCACTCAGGGATGCGAATAGGATCTCCTCTCTTTTGCAACTGTAATTTGAATCCTTGTTATCTTTCCTTAATGCATAGCAGAAGGTAATTAAGATTGTAGTACTTAGAGGATAAATGGGATTACACAAGCTCTTGGGATGAACATAGTTGACAAAGGGTAGTAGTGTTCAATTGCAATGGTTTTGTGTTTAAGCATATACTGTGCATTTTATCCTTTGAAATACAAGACTTTCCCGGGTTGACAATAAATATTATACACTCTGTCTGGTGATAGTAATCTACTTGCATATAGGGTGCATGACACTCCCGACCAGGTACCACCTAGCAGCTTGTACTTTGATCAAGCGCCAGCTAGTGGCATACACCCATCATCTGGTTCCGGCATGTGTGCTCGATCGTCCTCAAGCCAGCTAGATACGTAGGTTTTAATGGCCAAGCATACACGCGATCTTGATTTTATCGTGAGACATAATGTGGAGGAAGTTAGGCTCTCTGAATATTCGGGAAGTGATCCCTCACATGGCTCGGCCTTCAATGCGATCCATCTTGGTGATTAGATCGGGTTTTCTGATACGACGGGTGAAGTATCGGTCATTCAAGTCATCAACTACATGGTGCAGTCCTTGCATGTGATGATCCTACTGCACTCTTTGAATATGTTTGAAATAGTGACCCTTTTGGCCTCCCTCGGCATTTTCTCTCCTTCAAAGACAGGTTTGGCTCTAGTTTCGCTCTGGTATCTGTTGGTCTCTGTGTGCCACAATACTTCGTCGTGACACAATGACTCGACCGAGGGGAACCCCACGCAGGGGAGGTCGACATGGATCGATTCACGAGGCCGAGCACCTTAGGAAGGCTAAGGTTGTTAACAATGGGTATGATAACTCGGTCTCGCCCCTGGTTCACACTCTTATTGAAGACCGAGAATCTGCTCAGGTAGCATATTTTGATCTAGCTACGGGTAATTATGGAAATCAGATAAAATTCTATTGGTTAGTGAAGAACATGCTCCGTAACTTGGTGGAAGAGGTTTTGGCTAACTAGTCTGCAACTACTTCTTCCATTCTGGATGTCAGGGGCCTCTTGGTACACCTGGACACTGAACTAGCCAGCCTCGACGCTAGTCTAGCCGGCGGAAGATACTTGCTAGAAAGGTGCTCCTAAAATATCAGGCGCCCTGCTCCGAGATTCTCTAAACCCGATGTGGTTAGCACTGCGACCTCCTTCCCGGCTGGGACTGCAACTGTTACTCCTCCAGGTGCCCCTCCCCATGAGCCTACAGTGCCCTCCACCCCTGCAAATTTGTTTGCCAAAGTGATAGGAATCTCGAAGGCTTGTCAAAATCAACCTCTGGGCAAATCCTGCATGACTCGGGAGCTTCCTTGAGCCAACCCATGCTACTATCCAACTTTTCAGTGCCCTCCACCATTGATCTTTTGCAGTTCAAAATGGTCCATTCGTCCACTGGGGAGGTGGCCATGTGCAACAAATCAGAGCCTCTGTCGCCCAAACTCCCTCCTCAAGCTTGGGAGATGATTTCTTTGGAAGTTGTCCCGTTGTCGAAGAAAAACCCAGTCCCAACAAAGATGAAGTGCCTGCTCCAGGCGACCGCCTCCAGTCCTTTCGTCTCTGAAAAGGTTAAATTTTTTTGGTTGAAATCTTATGTTTTCTTGCTCAGATATAATATTTGCTACAAATTGTAATTACTGCAGCGTAGTCCAATTGGTGGATAATGATCAATTGTTTTCATGTTAATATGATTCCCAACATTTTTGGATGTCGAGTTGATGGTTACACCAACCCAGACTACCTAAGTCGACATCGTGCTCTGTAACTATTTTTGTACTTATAATATAACTTTACCAACAACTTAAAAAAAGCAATATAAAATAGAGAATGTTAAGAAGACATACCATTGATATTATTAATAATGAAGTGAGGGTAAATAGAAAGATTTGTCACACCAAAAATTAATAAAGATTTTAGTGTAAACAATGTCTTATAAAACCTTTTCGCTTTTTTTATTTATGCATAATCAGATTTTAGTATAAACAATTTCTTATAAACCCTTTTTGCTTTTTATTTATGCATATAAAATTATTTATAATGTACACTTTTTATTTTCACAAGTAAATGTAAAAGTTACATTATGTACACATATACGAATATGTAACCCTTTTAAATTATTGTGAAGATTTCAAATTACAAATTTGTCATCGTTCAATACGTTTTCTATTTGTATATAGAATTATTTATAATGTACACTTTTTTTTCACAAGTAAATGTAAAAGTTATATTATGTACAAAAAATATAAGAATATGTAACCCTTTTACATTATTGTGAAGATTTGAGGTTACAAATTTGTCCTCGTTCAAAAGGCCGAGGTTGGCAGAATGGGTTTGA
>LPNX010700968.1:0-114688 GCA_001517045.1 Pseudotsuga menziesii
ATTTCCTGTGGGGTTTGTTTTGTTCAGTGTGTATATTCATTCTCCTTTTACTACAATCATAATTTAGAAGTAATTGCTTGAAGATATAAATAGCACAACAATTTTAATATGGTATTAGATCCTTCTCAGGTAGGCTTCATGTTTGTTTCTCTCCATTGAACATCAGAAGCAACTGGGTTTCCATAGAAGTCCCCAATAGTGATTTGCTTCCTCTGAGTTTATTTAGAGTGGCTAAGCGGGCGCGACGAACCCTGAAAAAATGTTCATGTCGAGAGGAAAAGCATGATTCTAAAATAGTTCGAATATTTTTAGTTTTGTAGTGATAATTTGCAGGTTCAACTTCATATGGATTCGATATTATCAGTTCCTCTTCTTACTCCATCCACAAGATATTCAGAATGGAAGTTGAAGATGATTGCATCTCCAAAGAGACAAGGTATCTATGAGGTATATATTGGAATTGGTAAGGAGTCTTATGAATATGAGAATGATTGGCTAAATGATAGTGATAGAGCTTATGGAACAATATGTGAGGCATTTTCTCCAAGCTCGCGCTACCTTATTGATTTTGCAGAATACCCAAAGGATCTCTGGACAAAACTAGAAAGAACCTTTGGGAAGCACAATGAGTATTATTATAGAAATTCAAAGAGCACATTCAGAACCAAAATATTTCTTTATTTAAAAGTCTCAGCCTATACTCTCTCTGATGAAGTTGTTCAAGATGAAGAAGAAGCAGAATCTTCCTCACAGTCAATTCAAATTGAAGAAAGTCTCCTTGGAGTGACTTGTTCTCCTGCTACTCCAGAAGTGTATGAGATATCTGATCTCATCTCCTCACATGGATGATACAAAAGAATACATTCAAACCTATGTTTTTGAATAAAAAATCTCCTTCCATTCTATACAAAAAATCTCCAGTGATTCTTCTATTATAAATTCTGTGCATAGTTTACTGGTGATTGCTCCAGGAAAGGGAGAGGAATTTGATTTCTCTATCTATAATGATGTTGTTGGTGTGTAGATAAGTAATTCTTTGGATATTTTGGAAATAATATAATATTGTAGGAGTGATACATTCACTCTCATTGATCTAGAGCTTCCAACAAATTCCTACATGATTGCATGCACTGATGCTCACGGTTTTGAAGAAGGAGAAAACTGTGCATCTACCATATTGATGGAGCACACCCTTGGATCTGATATGAACCTATTTGGATATGATATGATATTATTTATATATGATTTGATATTATTTTGTTCAGGTTTTAAGTTTCAAGAGATTTCAGTAATGCTTGTGTTGAAATATTGTAACTTTGACTAATACTCTATATGTATATTTTGTGGTCCCCGATGGTCCTACCAGGAGAACCACTTGTATTATCTTGTACCCCGATGATTCTAATCAGAAGAACTAAGAAGAGTAATGAGGTAGTCCCCTCTAATTGTAAAGGTGGGTCATTATCACCCCAGTGTGGTTACTTGAGCCTACATGTGTAACTCGAGCCTACATGTCGAATGAGTTAATTCAAGTGAACGGATGAATATAAATAGAGGTGTGGTGCTCCTCATTTGAGACACACATTCTCACTTGTGTAGTGCATTAGTGGAGAAGAGAAATAGCTGGAGAAGGAGGAGGATCAGCCTTTGATCTCCTTGCTGGTTTTATATTTTATCTTTTTGGGGCATCTATATTAAGGAAGCTTTTGCTGGGTTTTTCCCTTTAGGGTTTTCCCAGGATAAATCTTTGTGTTCCTTTTGTATGGTTGTGCTTGTCTATCTTTCAGTGATCCTGTTTATATGCTTTTGTTATGAAAATGTAATGAAATACTGATGTCTTAGCTAAGCATATGAAAAATTCAACATGGTATCAGAGCCACCCTAAAAGAAGACATTGTGCAGCTAAATAATATAGGGATTCTTATTTTTTGGGTCTCTATCCATGATATATCAGCAAAATAAGGCTAGATTGACTCTCCATTGAAGGGCGCATCTTTCTGTCAAAGCAGAATTCGATTCCGAGCATTTTCAGTTTTGGTGTGGAAAGTTAGGGCTTTCTATAGAAGAAGAATTTTTGAGTGAGCCTAGAATAGGATTTTTCTCCTCATCAAAATCTAAGTTTAGAGACCTAGATCAAGAAATTTGGTTGGGTGAAAATCTGGGAAAGTCAAACCCTAGTTTGACCCTGATCTAGAAAAACCCTAAATACTAAAAATGATAAGTTTTGGTACATTCGCTATATCCTGATATTGGAGAAGGATCAGGAGTTGAAAATTGTCGAAGAAGAAGATAAAATCCTGATTTACACTGTGTCCAAAATTCAGCCTTATATTCGCTACATTCTGGGAGATATGACCCCTCCAAGCTAGGGTTCTAACCTCTTCCAGAATTCATCCCTAAACATGACACGTGGGGAGAATTTCTGTAGCATGGGATACAGAGGTCCAAATGGAATTCCTAAAGATGTTCCAGAAAGAGAATAGACTTTAGTTTCTATGGTCCAAATTTCAGAACCTGAAGATAAACCAGTGACATGAGGCATTCCATACAAATTCACTGTTCTGAATAGTCCTGTAACAGGTCACTTTGGTAAAATGATCATAAATCCCAATTGGTGAAACAAATTCTAATGAAACCTATTGTGTTGGATCAAGGACATGCGAGGTTACCTCAGTGAGAAATTTCAGACACAGAGGAGTAGTAATTTCAGAGATATCATAGAAACAGTAACAGGAATTTCTGTAGAAGAAATTGGAAAACTAGGGCTTCCTGTTCCGAGAGCTTCACTCCACTGTTTTCAGAAAAGGAGTACATTGGACAGCTCCATTTGAAGAGATCTATCTTTATATTCAATCATATATGAAAGATTCCAAGTTTTTAAAATTAGGGTTTCTTTGACAAACCCTAGATCAACCATCTCCGGAAGCAGGATGGGCACCTCAAATCGGTAAGATCTAATCTTTTGCTATTTGCATTTGAAGTTCTCATTTCAAAGTGATCTATCACATCAGCTTGATGATGAGCTTGGTGAATTTGAAAAACTTCCAAGCATGGAAGTATTTGATCTCTCTGAAGAAAATTAATTGGACACCTACATGAGTAGAGAGGTTCCATTTCTAGAGGGAAATGAGCCTCAAAGCCTTTGCCAAGAAGAACTTGATCAAGGCCAAGAAGATCATTGTTGGTTCAATCACGGATCAACTTGTACCACAAGTGTCTTCCCTAAATACACTGAAGATGTTTGATTCCTTGATCAAGATATTTGAAGATAAGAACATAATTCAAAATATGGATTTGAGAAAACAGTTGAAGAATGTGAAGATCCAGAATGCATAACATCTTGAAGCGGTAGAAGAAGAAGCAGAGAATGCAGAAGTGGTGATAGCCACCTTGAATGGCCTCCCATGATCATGGGATTCATTCATGTGAGGAATGTGTGCCAAAAGGAAGTGATTACTTTTAGTTGACTCTGGGAAGAAGAAGAATCTCGTCCCATAAGAAGAGAAGAAGAAAGATGGGAGCAAATTGAAGATCAAGCTCTCACCATTCAAAGAAGATCCCTCAAGCGATGAGGAATATGAAGAACTCAAGTCTTGACGAACCTCTTATCCATCTTATTATTTGGATAAGAAATGATGATTTCATGGATGAAGAAGATGATGAAGCAGAATTATCAAGAAGGAGTCTACCCACGAAACAAATAAAAGATAAGTATTCAATTGCCATTTCATGATATTGTTTTGTTATACATTTGATTATATTCAGTTGATGTGTTATGCATGATGGATTGTTTACATTAATACTACTAATATGCATGTGATGGGTAAGTAGATCATGGTGCTATACAACTATCCATTGCTACTTATCAAACCTCTTTGCTGACATATTGGATTAGTGCACAATCTCAATGATGTCATGGTAAAGATGGAAGACATCTAGAAAGTTTCTGTGAGATATAAATGAATGTTGTATTGGCTAAATAGTTGCATGATGCATAAGAATTTGTCATGCATATGTAGTTCTAACCATGCAAATGATGCATTTGAATTGTAGGAAAGCTCTTGTACAACCTCCTAAAAGAAAAGAAGGATGAGACTTGTTACGAAGAACAAGTGATGACAATTCAATAAACATGAATCTGAAGCTCCCAGGGTCAGAGACACCATGACGAAAGAAAGAGCTTCAAAGAGTAGTAGATCCACCTCGAAGGATGAAGACCACCATGGGTATGAGAGATAACTCAAGATGAAGAAAAAAATGCTATGAAAGAAGCTATGATCAAAGAATAACAGTTGATTATGGGGAATGATGTGTATGATATGATTTCAAGACATAAAGTGAAGTACATAGTATCTTCCATATGGATCTGCAAGAACAAGTGTACAAAGCAAGAATCGTGATTTGCCTCAGAAAGAATAGACTATTACATGACATACTCTATTGACCAGTATATATAAAACATAGAATCACCTATACAGAATGGAAGAAGGAAGATAATACTCCACTTCAGGGGGAGTGACTACAGAAGATATCTGAGTTTTACACGGTAAGACATGATGGACAACTTCCTGATGGATCGAGACTTTACCAAGAGTAAAGTGGGTTCCAACCTTCAAATTTGAATGCAGAAGACTAGGATATGCTGATGACCTGACAAGATGAACTCATGAAAGATGTTATGATGAAAGAATACTAGAATGATGTTTGGGATACAGTTCCCAAACCAGAAGGAAAGAGTATAGTATCCTCCAAATGGATATACAAAATAAAGCATGTAGCTGACAGAAGTATTTAGAAGTATAAAGAATGATTTGTTGCCAGAGGTTTCGCTCAGAAAGAGGGAATTTACTATGAAGAGACATTTTCCCCAGTAGCATGGTATACTTCGATTAGAGATATCATGGCACTTGCATCCATGATGAAGTGGGACTTACACCAGATGGATGTGAAAACAACCTTCCTTAATGGTATGATTGAGGAAGAGTTTTACATCGAATAGTCACGAGGATTTGAAGTTGAAGCCAGATGGAATCATGTATGCAAGTTGAAGAAAGGCCCTCTATGGCCTGAAGCAAGCTCCTAGAGCTTGGTATGGAATAATAGATAGTTTCTTGTCAAGCATGGGATTTACCAAGAGTAAATATGATCCTAACCTTTATCTCAAGGTTGTAGAAGATGAACTTGTCATCCTGTTATTATATGTGGATGACTTATTCTTGACAGGAAATGAGAAACAGGTCATGGAAAGCAAGAAGAAACTAGCAGAAGAATTTGAGATGAAAGACCTTGGGTTAATGCATTATTTCCTAGGTCTGGAAGTATGGAAAAGTTCAGAAGGAATATTTCTCAACCAGGGAAAGTATGCAGTAGAGATATTGAAGAGATTCAATATGTTGGAATGCAAAGTCATGGCCACACCCATGGACTCCAACGTGAAGTTGTTAGCTGATAACTCATCAGAGTTAGTGGATATGACTCATTACAGACATATCATTGGGTCATTGATGTACTTAACAAATACCAGACCAGACATTTGTTTTGCTGTGAACACCTTAAGTCAATATCTTGTTCAACCAAGACGGGTTCACCTAGTAGCGGCAAAACATGTGATGAGATATCTGAAAGGGACTATAGAATTTGGTTTATATTATGATGGTAGCCATGAGTATAGATTGTATGGCTACACAGATGCAAATTGGGCTGGAAGTATCTCAGATAGGAAAAGCACATAAGGTAGATGCTTTTGTTTGGGGTCTGCTATGAGTTCATGGTTTAGCAGGAAACAGTCCAATGTTTCTCTTAGAACAACAAAAGCAGAATACATAGCAGATTGCTCTGTAAAGTTGTGAAGCCATATGGCTTCAGAAGGTGATATCAGGTCTCCTTGACCTAAATATGGATACTACATTGATTCTATGTGATAAGGAGAGTTGTGATAACAGAGAACCCCGTGTTCCATCGTAACACATAGAAATCCGGTATTTATACATTCAAGATAAATATGTAAATGATGATGTTTCAGTATTTACATACTGTAGATACAGATGATGGTGATTCAGTATTTCTATATTGAATATAGAGATGATGATGTTTCAGTATTCCCATACTGAATATATAGATGATGATTCTTTCAGTATTCACATACTGGAGATACAGATGGTGATAGTTCAATATTCACATACTGAAGATGTAGATGATGATGGTTTGGATGATGATGTACTGATGAAGCCTCTGTCTCAGGTAAAGTTCGAACACTTTCGAGACAAGCTTGGTGTTGTTTGAAAAGATCTTCCTCTAAAGGGGGAGTAGTGATGTTGTAGTGGGATTGTATCATCCCTAGGCTCTTGCCCTAAAGTGATCCAATGACCTCGGTCATCGAGAATGAAGAGGGATTGTATCATCCTGGGACATCTATCCAGAAGTGATTCGGTGACCTCGATCATCAAGAATGAAGAGGGATTGTATCATCCTGGGACATTCGTCCATAAGTGATCCGGTGACCTCGGTCATCAAGAATGTAGTGGGATTGTATCATACCTCGGCATTTGCCCTAAAGTGATCTGGTGACCTTGGTCTTCGAGAATGTGGTAGGATTGCATCATCCTTGAACTTCGGTTCAGAATGGTATCCGGAGGCTTCGGTCCTAGAGAATGTGGTAGGATTGCATCATCCTTGGACTTCGGTTCAGAATGGTATCCGGAGGCTTCGGTCCTAGAGAATGTGGTGGATTGCATCATCCCTGAACCTCGGTTCAAAATGTATCCGAAGGTCTCGGCCCCCGTGAAAGTGGTGGATTGCATCATCCCTAAACCTCAGTTCAAAAAGTATCCAGAGGTCTTGGCCCCCGTGAAAGTGGTGGGATTGCATCATCCCTGAACCTCGGTTCAAAATGTATCCGGAGATCTCGGTCCCTGTGAATGTGGTAGGATTGTATCATCCTTGAACTTTAGTTCAGAACTGATCCGGTGACTTCGATACTCGAGAACGTGTGTTGATCCTGTAATTCCTAGAGGAAGGATTGTTTGAGTTCCACATCTGTGTTGATCCCGTAATTCCGAAAGGAAGGATTGTTAGTAACTCTGTAAATACCTAAATTCCATAATTCCGAAAGGAAGGATCATTGAATTGACCCCGTAATTCCAATAGGAAGGATTGTCTGAGTTCCACAGATGTGTTGATCCCATAATTCCAATAGGAAGGATTGTCTGAGTTCCACAAATGTGTTGATCCTGTAATTCTGAAAGGAAGGATCGTTAGTAACTCCGTAAAGACCTAAATCTCGTAATTCCAAAAGGAAGGATCATTAGTAACTCCGTAAAGACCTAAATCCCATAATTCTGAAAGGAAGGATCGTTGGTAGCTCCGTAAAGACTTGATCCCGTAATTCCAACAGGAAGGATTGTCTGAGTTCCACAGATGTGTTGATCCCGTAATTCCAATAGGAAGGATTGTCTGAGTTCCACAAATGTGTTGATCCTGTAATTTTGAAAGGAAGGATCGTTAGTAACTCCGTAAAGACCTAAATCCCATAATTTCGAAAGGAAGGATCGTTAGTAGCTCCATAAAGACTTCATCCCGTAATTCCGAAAGGAAGGATAGTCTAAGCTCCACAGATGTGTTGATCTCGTAATTCCGAAAGGAAAGATCATTAGTAACTCTGTAAAGACCTAAATCCTGTAACTCCGATAGGAAGGATCGTCTGAGTACCGCAGACATGTTGATACCGTAATTCTGAAAGGAAGGATCATGTTGTTGATGATGATGTTGATGTTTTGATGATGTTGATGTCTTGATGATGATGATGTTGATGTTTTGATGATGTTGATGTTTTGATAATAATGATGTTTTGATGATGATGATGTTTTCATGATGATGTTTCTGATCAAAAGATCAGAGTATGATGATGATGTTGTTGCTGATCGAAAGGCCAAAGTGCTGAAGATGATGTTGCTAATCGAACGATCAAAGTGCTGAAGATGATGTTGCTCATCGAAAGGTCAAAGTGCTAAAGATGATTTTGCTGATCGAAAGGTTGAAGTGCTGAAGATGATGTTGCTGATAGAAAGGTCAAAGTGCTGAAGATGTTGCTGATCGAAGCAGTCAAAGTATTAATGATGATGAAGACTAAAGATTGAAGATGAAGACTACATAATGTCGAAAAGCTTCCAATGATTTATAGATGTGTTACCCTGATGATGCTGATGATGTCCTATATCTCTATCCTACTATTGTTGTTGTTGATGTTGTTGTAGAACACCCTTCTCGTTAAGGGGGAGTGTTGAAATATTGTAACTTCAAAGAATATTCTATATGTATCTTTTGTGGTCCCCGATGGTCCTACCGGGAGAACCACTTGTATTATCTTGTACCTTGATGCTTCTAATCAGAATAACTAATAAGAGTCATGAGGTAGTCCCCTCTAATTGTAAAGGTGGGTCATTAGCACCCCAGTGTGGTTACTTGAGCCTACATGTGTAACTCGAGCCTACATGATTTAACTTGAGCCTACATGTCGAATGAGTTAATTCAAGTGAACAGATGAATATAAATAGAGGTGTGGTGCTCCTCATTTGAGACACACATTCTCACTTGTGTAGCGCATTAGTGGAGAAGAGAAGTAGCTGGAGAAGGAGGAGGACCAGGCTTTGATCTCCTTGTTGGTTTTATCTTTTATCTTTTTGGGGCATGTATATTGAGAAAGCTTTTGCTGGGTTTTTCCCAGGATAAATCTTTGTGTTCCTTTTGTATGGTTGTGCTTGTCTATCTTTCAGTGATCCTATTTATATGATTTTGTTATGAAAATGTAATGAAATACTGATGTCTTAGCTAAGCATATGAAAAATTCAACAGCTTGTAGCTGCTCTCATCGATTTTGGTGTGCAAAATCAAGTACCGCAAGTCTCCTTCAAAATTGCTTCCAGAGATTTGATATCATTCCTAACTTTTGCATATGATATGAAACTATGTGGATCTGATTTATTTTTTGATCTAATAATATTTGGTTCAGGTTTTAAGATTCAAGAGCTTTCAAAATTTATTATAACTGGTTTCATCAATTTTGGTGTGACAAATCAAGCACCGCAAGAGTCCTTCAATTTTGTTGTTGAGGATTCGATGTTAGTTATCTCTTATGAGTTTGATGATATTATATTTTGTGAATTATTGGTTATTTATGAATATATATCAGATTATGGAGCTCAAGGATTCACTCTCCACGGTCCTAGGGCTTCTCTACCTTTGGTCACATGCCCATCTCCTCACAGAACTAGTAAAGAGGAAGACATTCTGCATCCACCTGGACACTTTCTCCTAAAATGTGGGGATGATTTTACAACTCATGGTTTTATTTTCAAGTATAAAATATATCAGGTTCTTGGGTGTTCCTCACATGGTTTGAATTCTCAATAACTTTTGCTCTCTCATCTGTTGATTTCAATTGCTCTACATGGGTCTAGTTTTAACCGTGCATCTGTTTATATTTCAGAATCAGTTAAGTACATTATTATTCTTCCAAAGAGGAATATTCCTCTAGACATAAGATTTTTTTTGGATTGACAGGTTCACCTAAACAAAAGAACCAAGATACTGCATTTGTTAATGCATAGTGTTGCAAATGACAACAGACATTTTTACAAGTTTTTATTCAAAGTTTGTATTGCTGCTTATTTTGAGGGGGGGGGGGGGTTCCCATGAGGTTTTGTCCTATTTCCTCAGTTGTATTAAGAAGCATTATGTATTTTAGATTGTATATGGGTGACTAATGGCCTTGTTCCCAGGACCCACCATTTTCCATGTTAGGATGCAGGGGGGTGTTAGGATTATTAATCCTCCCTTGACCATACTGTCTATTAGATTATTTAGCCTAACTTAGGAGTTTTTTAATTAATTAGGTCCACCAGTACCATTGGTTGCACTTGGCCTAATGGGGCCACATGTACTAGTTTATAGAGTGTGGGGAACACTGCTAGAGGTTAACTTCCACTTATTGCATGTGCATGCATCAGTTTGGGTGCCTCCTAGACCAATCCCTATATTTTAGGAGCCATTGGTTGTCCTGACACCAACCTCCATCAGTCATTTGAAGTTGGAACTATTTAAGCTTAGTTAGATTCTATTTACTTTCAGTTATATCACAATTAGTTAGCTAGCACTAGTTATGCATGGCTGCATGTGGAGTACGCGCCTTTTCCCACCTACCACCTCAGCTAGGCTGAGTTAACTAGTTATTACTGATTGTTTGAGTTGGTTAGACATTTGGGAGTTAATATTTGGACTCGAATATTGATTGAGACACTATGAGTTAACTAGTCAATTAGGTACAATTAGATCCAGTTGGTAGTTTCGAATTTCTCCCTAATGCATTTGAATTCTTCCTATATAAATTATTGTAACACTAGATTTAATTAATGACAATGATATTGTAATTACTTGAGCTAAACCCATCCATTTCCTGTGTGGTTTGTTTTGTTCAATGTGTATATTCATTCTCATTTTACTGCAATCATAATTAAAAATAATTGCTTGAAGATCTAAATGGCACAACAATTCAATATTTCAAAGGTCATTTCTAAACTGAGATTAAATAATAATTGAAGAATCCTAATTTTTCATCTTTGAAAATGTATGAGAATAAGAAAATTTGTTCCAAGCTGTATAGTGACAGAAAATGAAGAGTTTAAATGAAAAGGTTTAGGAAATTCTGTATAAGCGGGAGAAGATTAACTTGCAGATACAAGTTTTCATTGGATAAGGAGGGTAAAGTAGATCTATGATTATTAATTGTTTCATTGTTTCAACATGTAGGGTGGAATAGACTTATTGAATCAGTGAAATGGTGTAAAGATCCTTTTTTTCAACGACGATGATCAACAGATAGATCAGATTGACGGTCGAAGTCCATTCCACTGATATAAAGTGCTTGTGGAAAATCACATTTCAAATCTGTGAAATGGTTTAAAAGGAGTGCATGTTTCAATGGTGGAGATCAAGTTGGCAATGAATCTATGGCGAAGAATGATTCCGCTGATTGAAAATATGTAGAGAAATACACAATTGAAATTTATGAAATGTGGTAGGTCCTTTGCACTTGGACGATGGAGATTATAGGATGTTTTGATCAAAGGCCGATAATATTTCCACGAATTGAAGTTGTACAGAGGAAAGCCGGGGTTGATATTTGTGGAATTAAATATGAGCCACATATTTTAATAGTTCATATGGATGTTAGGATTACATCAATGGTTCAAAATAGTTGCGCCAATCCAAATTGCAGGGAATGCAATTCTTGGTGGGAGTGCGGAAAGTGTAAATGTGAAAAGTGATCAAGGGTGCAGATTTAAGTTGAAAATGAATCTACAAATATAAATCAATCTGGGCATAGAAGTTGTAAGGAGGATAGAGAAGGTCATATAACTAGAAATCAAATTTTACAACAAAAAAAATGGATGGCTCAGATTGATGGAATTTATAGATCAAAGGTGGAGATTTGTTTCGGTATCCTAAGTTACATGAGAAATAAAGAGGGGTGAACTAACTGAGAATAATATAGTGTGGTTAACCAACATTCAAGAAGCAAGGGCTCATATTAAATAATACCAGATCTACGTGTGAGATTAAATTTCAATGAAAAAGATGCACAGTCAATATGAAGAACAAAGTAATATAAGGACAAGCATGTGGTTTCAAACTATTTGTTTTTTCTAAAGCATTGGAAAAGGAGAATTCATACTGTGTAGAAGGCGCCACCATGGAAATTTTTTTGAACCATCCGTCAACTAACCAGGTAGGTTCATTTCTTTGATTGAAATAGTATTTCATGGTTGAAATGGATGATTTAGAGATTCAAAATATTTTGAAATATTCCCAAGGACAAATATTCTGAAATATTTGACACTATCATGCTAAATGATAATGTAGAAATCACTAGAAACAAATTGAAAATCCTCAAAGATCAGGGAATTGATACTCATGGAGTATTCAGTTCATATTTCTTTTATTTTTCCATTGAACAAACCCCAAATTTTCCATAGTTCATTGACTGGTGCGCTAGTAATTACTCTCCTTTTGAGGGGGTAATAATGAATGCATCTAGGTCTAAAATTTTATGTCCAGTAAATTCCCTTGTCATTTGAAATACTCTGTTAATCCCTTTCAATTTTTCCCATATGTCTAAAGAGTACAAAGAAGAGAACCTAGTCCAATTTTTCCAAGAGTCCTCAATAGAACCAAAAGAAACTTTCCTCAAAACCTAATAGACAGTTGTTAAATCATCCTTTTCCCATTGATTATAACCTGTTTAATGAAGAAAAATAGTCTTTGATAACCTTGGAAAGTCATCTTTTGGGGTTGGATACGAATAAATACAACACAAAAACCTTGTTAAGTCTAATGTTCACCCTTAGTACTGATTAAGTAAAGTCTGAGCAGGTTATTCATTCCATGCAACCATCATGCCTTACGTTTGATGAGTTTTTAGCTCATAACATCCATTCTCAGTTAATAAACTTCCACAAGACAAGAACTTTCAGATTTCAATCTTTTTTGCTGAGGGTGTTTTTGACATTCAATGAAGATAATTTACAACTCCTAGAGATGGTTATAATAGATGAAATGAGTAGAGATTATTGTAATTTTATGAATTTTATCATGGCACCAATGTATAATGTTTTCTTTCAAGAAATAATACCAAGAGTATTACCAGAAATGAAAGAAATATTA
This sequence comes from Pseudotsuga menziesii, assembly GCA_001517045.1. NCBI lineage: Eukaryota > Viridiplantae > Streptophyta > Pinopsida > Pinales > Pinaceae > Pseudotsuga > Pseudotsuga menziesii. The sequence continues at coordinate 12,718 of LPNX010700968.1, forward strand.
CAGCTTTCACCTGAAAAAAGAGTAGGATATTGGTTCCTATTTGAACATGGTACCATGATTAGCGTATATGGGTTTTGCTCATCAACCCTATATCCTACTAGCATTTTTGGTAGTAAGAGTGTTTGCATTGGAACTATTTAGACAAAGGTTGATAGTTGAAGATGAGAATTTCATAAGCCTTAAGAAATTAAGTTTCCATGGACAATAGTCCCTTTTGGCATCAAGAGAAAATCAAATCTCCCAATTATTGAAAGCATGCTCAGATAAATGGGATTTTCAGTGGAAGCTACTATTAAGTATGACCCTCACCATATTATGTCAAAATAGGAGACAAGTAAATAAAAATAAACCATTTGATAATTCTGAAGTGGCAAGACTGTTTGAAGTAGCAAATTGGATGGATTAACCGAAGGATATTAATAATGGTGAGCATATGCAGGAAGATTCACTTTCACCTGCACCAGGGATCGCTTCTCCTCAACATGATATTTCTAGTATTGTTGCTGCAGCTACTGATGTCACTCCACTGGCTAGTTTTTCTTAAAAAGTGAATAAGAGAGATTTATCAGAAGCCATGGATATAGATGAAGAAGACACTACCAGAACACCCAAGAAACAAAATATTGAAAAGGCGGGACAAAAACTTGCACATGTCACCAAACCTAAAGGAAAAAATAAGCATATGAAGATCAAAGGCCCATCCTTTGAAATCTAGGAACATACATTTGATAAAATCCCTGAAGGAGCTACAAATAGGTACAAGTCCAAGACTTAATTGGTAGATAGATATAAAGATGTGGGTGAAAAAATTTTCATGAAAAATTGAAGTTGCACGATGAAGTGAGAAAATTTCCTTGTCAAAATTTGTCGCCGATGACTGTTAGGGATCAAGATAAAAACACATTGAATTTGGCAGTGACTACATGAAATAAAGTGGTTGAAATAAGGATGAATTTAAAGAATATCCCTACAACTGATATGATACATCTACACATAGAAACATGTGATATTATTTATATTGAATTGTTGAAAGAAACATTGCAGGTGTCAAAGTTACAATCAAGTAAGAAAAGAGTAGAAGATTTACTTAGAAAGGATAAGGTGGAAAAAAATTCCACTAGACGCATATTAAGAAGCTAAAGGTAGAATTATTGGTGGTTGATAGTCAAGCTGATAAAGGAGTTTTTGCACATAAGTTGTTAAATAAAAAATAAAATGCAATTCAATTACTAAAGAAGAAGTTGAATATTCCATTTACTCAGCTTATACAAACTTCTGAGCTGACAGAGTTTGAGAAAGAAAAAGAAGATTTGAATACTGAACTAATTGATTGTAAAGCAAGGTTGTTGAAGTTTGAGAAAAAAAAATGGGAGAAAGATACATGACTTTGGACTGAGAAAGAAAAGGCTTTTGAAACAAAACAAGTAGAGCTCGAAAAAGAACTAAACTAAAAGAATAAGGAATAGTAAGTGCAAGTTATTTCACCTTCTACATAGTCTGGTACATATTCCCTTTCCCAAGTTATGTATTAGGTAAGTATTAACGATTTAGAAATCACTAGTTTAAAGAACCAAAATAAAAATTTGGAAGACATAGATGAATAAAGAGAAAAGGAAAGAAAGAAATTGGAAAATAAATGTAAGGAGCTCGTAGAAAAGAATAATAAACTGGAAAAATAGGTGACAGGATAGACAACCTTACAGGGGGCTAAGCATCTCATATGGGATGTACTGATAGTAGAAGGAACCAAGCTCAGGCCTTATTTGTATTTTATTCTAGACATAATTTCATGAGGGTAAAGCATGTCTTAAACAAAAATACCATTGACACAACTAATAATGAAATAAGTTTTTTGAACAGTTTGATAGAAGAGGAAATCATAAAAGAAAATATTCAAGATAGGATCTTGGTTATCACATGGGCAAGAAAAGTGGTGAATAAATATCATCATTTAGAAACAGTTCAAGCAACAATTGATGTTATGCATCATCAAATTAAAGGATTAATTGAATTGTTTAATCCTTTGTTCAAAAGGAGGCTTCCTTTCTTTTGAGAAGAGAAAGGAGGAATGTGGTCTCAAAAGGAGTATAATGATAGATTAATCAGCTGCAGAGTAGAACACAGACAATTTGATGATACGCAACAACAATATTTTTTGGGAAAAGCAGTAATCGATAAATTGGATGGAGATTTCGAGATGTTGTTCGAATTCAAAGCTATGTGTACCAAATTGCTAGATTTTTCTTATTCAGAAAACATGGAGCTTAGGGTATTGGAAAAGGAGATGATTAGTATGGATCTACCACTTGTTGATCAATGGAATATATTTGAAAATTACGGGAAAAATAAATACAAGTTGGGCCAATGAAGACATGCTTGAGTGTGACAGGAATCAAAGAGACAACTGTAGAATGATCAAGCGAGCCATAATCCCGAGGATGCATTAATTTTTTAAATCCAGCATGCGTGTTATTCCCATATTTTTTGTTTTATGTAAATCATGCCAAATGAGCCATGTTAGAGTTTGTTGGAAGTTTGTTTCTCAAGTTGTAGTTAATTTTGACCATGTTTTGAGGTTGGTATTGGGGTCCTAAGAAAAACTATAAGTATATCCTCAATAGAGGAAGAAAGGGTTGAAAACCATGAGACTTTTGTGCTATGTAATTTTGAAATATATCTTTAATAAAAGTTGCAGAGCTGAATTCCGGACTTTGAATGGAAAGATTCATGTATATTTATCAATTACAGTCTGTGATTTCTCTTCTTTATGTGCATGTACTTCTTGTTAATATTTCCATTATGTTTTCTTTCATATCTAAGATAAGTGTGATATTTTTTAGAATCCATACTTTGTTATGCTCTTGCTATCGTTTCAGATATTCACAAATCATTTCTACCAAAGTTAATACATAATTCACCTAGTTGGTGCTCTGTGTTAATGGAATTTCATTATTTCTTCCTTATTACCAGACCAAAAACATATTGACCTTAACCGAATTATTATCTTTCCTTTGCAGAAATTTCCCATGCAAACTACTCTATGTTACTTGATAATTGTGACTCCATAGCCCAATGTACCCTTACTCTGTTTCAACCACTACAATATATGAATTTAATTTCATGTCTATATATATCCTTGTTATATATCTGTGAGAGATCCCTCTCTAGAGATGGAGAAGCCAGCTTTCCCTCTTAAAGTGGTTCTATTGTTACTTCAAGGTTCACCTTCCACAACCTTGGGTGCGATTTTGAGTGCTAAAAAACTGGGATTGTTTTCGGGGAAGTGAACGTGCAAATCATCCCTAGGAGAAACAAGAAAGACTCAAAGAAGAAAGGGTTTTCTATGGGAAAACAAAGACTCCTGCAGTTGAATAAGGTTTTATATTTTCCTTGGAGACTCCACATTGGTTCTGAGTGAATTGCAGAAGGAATCCTGGCTTCCTAGAGACCACATACATGAGGTAATTTTGACAGTGAAATCTTACAAGGTGTGGATAACCCCCATAAATTGATTAGAAATAAAGGAAAATGCCAACTAGATATTCCTCAATTTGGAAATTCATCTACTCTAAAATTTCATAGCATTCAAGATTCTGTGTGGGAAACCAATTTTGAAAGGTTACTATTAAATTCTAAATCAGTATTTGACTTGAAAAACAAAGAATTAAATCCTAGTAGGTTAGAGTCGTATCTTCTTGATTCTCTTTGGAAGAACCTTCAAAACTCTGAGAAAACTAGTGCAAGAAACCCTACTTTCTAGAAATTTCATCCTTATATCCCACCAATTGTTCAAAACCCTCTAGCCTTCCAAGCACCTCCTATAGTTCCAAATCCACCTAGACTAATGGAGGCCATATTTTCCCCTTTGGATTTTCCTGCTGCATACATGACCTCCCTCTGAATTATGCACAAAGAATTACCTTGTATGATGGGGAGGGAAATTTCACAGCTAAAGAACATGTGGATAGGTTTGATGACTTCATTGATATGGAAGAGGTTTATTATGAAGATGTTAAGATGATATTTTTTGCAAATAGCCTATCTCGGGAAGCCAAGAAATGGTTTAGAGATTTCCCTGCTGGATCCATTCGTACATTCCAAGCATTCCAGAATGCATTCTTAGAAAGGTAGGATGATAAGAAGAGTCCATTACAAGTACTATCTCAATATAACAATCTCAAGAAAGTGGGTTTTGAATCTTTCCATGAATTTTCAATCCGTTTCATGAGAGTATATAACTCCATCCCTGCTGATATCAAACCTCTAGCAGGTGCTGCAAAACTCCACTATGTTGATGATTTTAAAAGTGATTTTGATTTATTATTGAGAGAGACGAAATCAACCAGTCTTCTTGACATGTTTAAATATGCATTATAAGTAGAATCCAACATGATGGCATGTGGAAAGATGAAGCATAAAATAGAAACTGATAAAAGGAAAATCATGGAAGAAATTGTACCTTCTACTTTTGCTGCTACCTCTTCTAGTGATATAAAATTTGAGATGATATTGAAGGCAATGGAGAAAATTATGGATAAATTGAATATACATAACATACCAGTGAATAGGGAACACAATGAGCCTCAAATCAAGAATCCGAATTTTATAAGAGTCGATCCTCCTCAACCCAAAAAATCAGATAAAGGGATATAAGGAATCCTAGAAATCCAAATGACCAGCAAATACAACCACCTTTCCCTAAAAACTATGTTGATGGTGAAGGTGAGGATGAAACTATTGAAGATCAAATCCATCATTTCGGTGATTTGGATTCTGATATATACCTCACATAAATAGAACATAACATGTATGCCGAGGAGGATGATAATAAGGATTTTGAGACAGAATCAAAATAGTACCAAAGGGGTACCAAAGGGGTACCTACATGCTATGGATGATGTCCAAAGAAATATTCAATTGAGGAATATATATGTTGCTGACAATAAAGTAATGCTCAATCCAAATGAGCCTTCTAGAATCCAAAAGAACACTAATAAGAGAAAAGAAAACAAAAAGAACAAATTGTATATAAAGAGCCTGTAAATATAGAAAAGACAAAATAATCTAAATAGCCAGCACTGATAGATGTGGAAAAAACTGTTTCAACTTTCAACCTGCAAATAGAGCTCTCAAAGGTAAAAATATCCATCCCTTTTAATGAGTTTCTAAGAAACAGAGAATACAAAGACAATATAACATGTATGGTTAGGAATCAGGGAGAATTTAAACTTGATATCTTAGAAGTGAATGATGATGCTTCTACGATTGTCTTTGGGTTTAAAATTGAAAATGGAGATGAGGATGAAGTTTCCCCTTTTAACCTAAGTCTAAATGTACATGATATGGTTGTGCACAATGCGATGTTATATTCTAGTGCTTCCCATAATCTGATTCCAAAGGGAGTGGTAGAAATTTTGGGATTTGAGGTTACTAGACCATATAAATATTTGTACTCTTTTGATTCCAGGAAGGTAAAATGTCTTGGACTGATTAAAGATATGGCAGTAACTTTGATAGAAATTCCCTCTAAAACTGTGGTAATTGATGTTGTCATAGAAAACATTTATCCTAAATTTGGTGTGTTACTATCAAGGTCTTGGATCTATAAATTAAAAGGAAGTCTACAAATGCACATTCCCTATGCTACCATTCCCATTCCTAGGGGAAATAAAAGGTTATATAGTGAGAAAAGATCCCCATATGTAGTTAGCAGCTAATACAAACTAGATAATCATGATATATATGTTGTTGATACTGACTTGGGATCTTCCATTTTCTTTAATGATGTTTCTCCCTATGATCTTGAAATTCCCGCACCTATTGAAATTGAGGAAGAAGAGTCTACAAATAAATAAGAAGATTTAGAGAAGAAAAAGAAAGAACAAGGTCTTTGGCCAAGGTATTTTGATGGGTCAATGGCTAAGGTTGGTGTTGGTGCACATGTGTATATTATATCCCCCGTCATGGATTCTAAAGGTCCGTCTTATAAGCTAACTTTTGAATGTACTAAAAATGTGGAAGAGTATGAAGCTCTATTCTTAGGGATCCATGCTTTGAAATATATCAGAGCCAAAAGGGTACAAGTCATGGGAGACTCAGAGCTAGTAATAAATCAGGTAAATGATAGCTATCAAACTAGAAATCCTAGAATGAGGGATTATAGAAATGAAGTGTGGGATATTTTGGTAATTATTTTTACCGAGCATACAATCAAGGTAGTTCCTAGATATGAAAAAACAATGGACAAATATTTAGCTATTGCTGGTGGAAAATTAAAAACTCCCACTGCTGTTGCCTTTAGGAAGTATAAGGTTGACATTGTAAATAGACCCCCCATACCAGATAATTCCAAATACTGGCAGGTATTTGAATATGATACACAGGTTACGAGATTTTTGGAGTTATCTGGTGAGCTTGTAAATACTCAGGTATATAATGAAAATGAAAATATTGAGAAATTTCAAGATATCGAAGATAGTGAAGAAGGAATTGATGAAAACATGAAGTACAAAAACTCCATGGGGGGGGATATAGTTCAATTGAATGGTAATGATATCCCCAGAGGCCCGATCCCTATAGAGAAGTTGTTTGACCAAAATGATGTCTCTAAGAATCCGAATATGAAGACTAGTGATGATGTCGTCGAAGATAAAACTATAGGGACCAAAGAGCACCCAAAGATCATAAAAATATCAATGAAGTTTCCTACCAAAGAAAAAGAATATTATATCAATTTGATGAAAAAAGTACACAGACTTTTTTTCCTATAGCTATGAAGATCTTAAAGAGTATGATACCTCCATCATACAACATATCATCCTTATAAAACTTGGTGAGAAACCTTTCAGACCGAAATTGAGAAGAGTTAATACAATGTTGTTGCCTGTCATTAAGAAACAGATCAAAAAATTTATCAATGCCAAGTTCATTGTAACTCTGATATTTTCCAAGTGGGTTGCGAATCATGTACCTGTTAGAAAGAAGAACGGTGAAATCTGGCTTTGTATAGATTTCAGAAAAATTAACAACATCTCTTTGAAAGATAATTATCCTTTTCCCAATATGGAACACATTTTGCAGAAAGTGGTGGGGTCTAAAAGGATCTCAACAATGGATGGTTTCTAACAGTACAATCATGTCAAAGTGTTTCCTGAGAAAACTGCTTTTACTACACTATGGGGTACGTTTATGTATGCAAAATTTCCTTTTGGTTTAATGAATGTAGGAGACACTTTATAGCTCGCCATAGACATTAATTTCACAAAGGAGAAGGACAAATTCGTTATTTTTTACATGGATGACATCACTATGTACTCAATGTCTAACATGGAACACATTAAGCACTTGAAGAAATTTTTCCTGAAATGTAAGAAGTATGGAATATCATTAAACCCTAGGAAATCAAACTTTGCATTGGAGGAAGGAAAATTGCTGGGACACATCATTTCAAAAGATGGTATAAAGATTGATTCAAAGAGGATCAAGGAAATCATGAAAGATAAAGAACCAAGGAGCAAAAATGAAGTGCAATCCTTCATTGGACAGGTAAATTTTCTAAGAAGGTTCATCCCCAGTTTTGTTGAGATACTAATTAATATCACTAACATGCTGAAAAAGGACCATGAGATTAAATGGACAGTGGATGCAAGGAGAGGTTTTAGGGATATAAAACAGGCTATCACATAAGCCCCTCTTCTGGTAAGTCGATATTTTAACAAATATTTTTTAATCCTTTCTTATGTTTCTGATCACACTGTTGCTAGAGTGCTGTTACAGAAAAATGATCAAAATGTTGAGCAGACAATAGCCTTTTTTAGCAAAGTGTTAAGAGATGGGGAGTTGAAATATGACATAATGGAGAAACAAGTGTATGCATTGGTCAAATCTCTGAAATATTTCAGAGTCTATGTTTTTCAATCACACATCATTTCTTATGTTCATAACAATGTGGTGAAGGGAATCATCACACACCCTGATCCAAAGGGAAAAAGAGAAAAATGGATTGTTGTGTTACTGGAGTATGACATTGAGATCAAGCCCACCAAAGTGATTAAGGGTCAAGGATTGGAAAATATGATGACAAATTCCAACTGTGAATCCTTGCAACTAAATTTCTTAACCAGTCATTCAAACTAGCTTGACACAAAGGTGAAGGTAATGCCTGATTCCTGGATATCTCCATGGTATTTTGACATTGTGTATGTGCTACAAAGTTTACAGGCTCCTGCAGGGTTAAGAAAAACTAGGGAAAAGCTAGTGAAACTAAAATTTGCCAAGTTTTGTATTCTGAATGAAGATATATATTGGAAAGACCCTGGTGGTGTTTTATTAAATTTTCATTTGGAGAATGAGGCCCAATAGACTATAGAGGAGTTTCATAAGGGAGATTGTGGGGGGCACCATTCTTGGAAAGTAACAACAAACAAAATTTTGAGAGCTAGTTTCTACTGGGCCTTATTATTTTTTAAAGTTTATAAAGAGATCACTAAGTGCCACCAATTCCATATTTTTGATGGTCATAGCAAAATTGATCCAGTTCCTCTTAATCCAATATCTGTAGAAGCACCTTTCCAGCAGTGGGGACTAGACTTCATTGGGGAAATAATTCTGAACTCTTCAGGACAACATAGATGGATTTTTATGGCCACAGACTATTTTACAGACTGGATTTAAGCAATACATACCAGGAGGGCTACTGATGCAATGGTTATGGGATTTCTGGAAGAAATTTTTTTGGCTAGGTTTGGGTTCCCCAGGAGGATTGTGAAATATAATGCAACAACTTTCAAGTCTAAGAAGATGATTAATTTCTATCATAAGTATAATATCAGCCTCAACCATTACTACCTACTATCTAGATGGAAATTGGCTAGCAAAATATCCAAATAAAATCTTGGTAAGGATTATTAAGAAGTTACTGGAACATAACAAGAGAGCCTGGCATACAAGGCTGAAATATGCTTTGTGGGATGACAAAATCAGCACAAAAAGGGAAATTCGAATGTCACCATTCCAGTTAGTATATGGATCTAAATTAGTTTTTCCAGCATCCTTGGGAGTGCTAGTCATGAGGTTGCTGGAGGAACAACATAATGAACCAAATCATATGCAGAGAAGAATAAATCAAATCATAGAATTGAATGAGTTAAGAGACAAAGCCTATCATAAAGTACAGATACATCAAGAAAATATGAAGAACACTTTTGACAAGAAGGTAAAGGAAGAACAATTTCTGAAATGGGATGCACCTCATGAAGATAAGGGGAAAAATTGGAAGTTTGATAATATGTGAATGGTTCCTTATATCATTGCAACACACAAAGGCGAGAATGCATTTATTCTACAACAACAAGATGGGTATCTTCTAGAAGGAGGTCTAGTAGATGGAATATTTCTCAAGCATTATTTGACCTGAAGGGAAGAGGTAAACTTCTGTATCATAGTTGTATATATTTCTTTATTTTCAAATAGTACAAATGGTGAACCAAAGGATTTGAATCTCGAGGAGAAGGCCCTAAAATATATAGGGGTAGCCATGTTCCATTTTCTTTTTCTTTTTTTTTTGTTTTTGTTTTTAAAAACAACAAAAATAAAAATTTTTGAAGTTTGAAATATAGGGAGTCGTGCAATAGTTTCAACACCTCGTCTATGGGGTTCTTTGCTACCTCATAGGGGGGATAACATCCCTACTTGGATCCACTTGTTAGCATTGTTTTTGTGATGAGTAGTTGGAGAAGTATAAAACAGTGTAAGGATAAATATGGCATGTCAATTTTTATATCATATGAACATGGAGGATATTAATAATTTTCTATAGGTATTTCAAAGGTCATTTCTAAGCTGCAATTAAATAATAATTGAAGAACCCTAGTTTTTCAGCTTCGAAAATCTATGAGAATAAGAAAATTTGTTCCAACCTATATAGTGACAGAAAATGAATAATTTAAATGAAAAGGTTTAGGAATTTCAACATAAGCGGTAGTAAATTAACTTGCAGATACAAGTGTCCGTTGGATAAGGAGGGTAAAGTAGATCTATGGTTATGAATTGTTTTGTTGTTTAAACATGTAGTGTGTAATAGAGTTCTTGATTCAGTGAAATGGTGTAAAGAGACTTGTTTTTCAATGGTGGTGATCAACAGATAGATCATATCAATGGTGGAAGTCCATTCCACTGATCTAAAGTTCTTGTGGAAAATCACATTTCAAATCAGTGAAATGGTTTAAAAGGAGTGGGGATGAATCTATGGCAGAGAATGATTCCACTGATTGAACATGCATAAAGAAATACACAATTAAAATTTGAAAAATGTGGTAGGCCCTTTACACTTGGACAACGGAGATTAGAAGCTATTTTGATAAAAGGCTAAGAACAATTCTGTGAATTGAAGTTGTATGGGAAAGTCGGGGTTGAGATTTGTGGAATTAAATATGAGTCACCTATTTAATGGTTTATATGGATTTTAAGATTAGATAAACATTTCAAAATAGATACGTAAATCCAAAGTGCAGGGAAGGAAGTTCTTGGTGGGAGTGCGGAAAGTGTAAATGTGAAAGGTGATCAAGGGTGCATATTTAAGTTGAAAATGAATCTACGAATATAAATCAATCCAGACATAGAGGTTGTAAGGAGGATAGGGAAGGTCATATAAATGGAAATCAAAGTTTAAGACAAAAAAAAATGGACGGCTCAAGTTCATGGAAGTTACAAATCAAAGATGGAAATTTGTTCCGGTATCCAAAGTTGCATGAGAAATAAAGAGGGGTGAAATAAGAGGGAATAAGATAGTGTGGTTAACTGACAGTCAAGAAGCAAGGGTCCAGATTAAAGAATACCAGATCTACGTGTGAGATTAAATTTCAATGAAAAAGATGCATAGTCAATATGAAGAATAAAGTAATATAAGGACAACCATGTGGTTTCAAACTATTTGTTTTTTTATAAAGAACTGGAAAATGAGAATTCAGACTGTGCGGAAGGCACCACCGTGGAAAAATGTTTGAACCATTTTTCAGCTGACCAGGTAGGTCATTTCTTTGATTGAACTAGTATTTCATGGTTGAAATGGAAGATTTAGAGGTTCAGAATCTTGATTATTAGAATGTTGAAGAATTTATTGAGGATAAAGATTCCAAAATATTTGACACTATCTTGCTAAATGATAATGTAGAGACCACCAAAAACAAATTGAAAATCCTCAAAGATCATGGAATTGATATTCATGGAGTATTCAGTTCGTATTTATTTTATTTTTACATTGGACAAACCCCAAATTTTTCATAGTTTGTTGAGTGGTGCGGCAGTAATAACTCTCCTTGTGAGTGGGTAATAATGAATCCATCTAGGTATAAAAATTTATGTCTAGTAAATTCCCCTGTCATACGAAATACTCTATTAATCTTGATTGATATTTCCCAAATGTATAAAGAGTACAAAGAAGAAAACCTAGTCCAATTTCTTCAAGAGTCCTCAGTCGAACAAAAATAAACTTTCCTCAAATCCTTCTCAAAACCCAATAGTCATTTGTTGAATCACCCTTTTCCCATTGATTATAAGATTTTTAATGAACAAATCCAGTCTCTGATAACCTTGGAAAGTTAGTTTCTAGGGTTGGATACGAATAAATACATCAAAGAACCCTTGTTGAGTCTAATGTTCACCCTTAGTACTAGTCAAGTAGAGTCTGAGCAGGTGGGTCATTCCATGCAATCAACATGCCTTATGTTTGATGAGTTTTTAGCTAAGAACATCTGTTCTTAGTTAATAAACCTTGATAGGACAAGAACTTTCGAATTTCAATATTTTCTGCGGAGGATGCTTTTGACATTCAATGAATATAATTTACAACTCCTAGATATGGTTATAATAGATGAAATGAGTAGAGATTATTGTATGTTTATGAATTTTCTCATGGCATTAGTGTATAATGTTTTCTTTCAAGAAAGATTACCCTAAGTATTACCAGAAATGAAATCAATATTACATTTTTCACCCTAAAGACGAGTAGGAGATTGGTTCCTATCTGAACATGGTATAGTGATTAGGGTATATGGGTTTGTTCATCAACCTTGTATCCTACCAACATTTTTGATAGTAAGAGTGTTTGCATTGTAACTAATTAGAAATAGGTTGATAGTTTAAGATGAGAATTTCTTGAGCTATAGGAAGCCTTAAGAAATTAAGTTTCCATGGACAATAGGCCTTTTTGGAATCAAGAGAAAATCATATCTCCCAATGATGGAAAGCATGCTCAGAGAAATGGGATTTTCAGTGGAAGTTGTTATTAATTATGACCCTCACCATATTATCTCAAATAGGAGACAAGCAAATAAAAATAAACCATTTGAGCATTCTGAGGTGGCAGGATTGTCTGAAGCAACAAGAAGATTCACTTTCATGTGCACCAGGGAGCATTTCTCATCAGCATGATCTTTCTAGTATTGCTGCTGTGGCTACACATGTCACTCCATTGGCTAGTTTTTCTGAAAAAATTGAATATGAGAAATTTATTAGAAGCCATGGATATAGATGAAGAAGACACTTCCAGAACACCCAAGAAACAAAATATTGAAAAGGTGGGACAACAAATTGCATAGGTAACCAAAGCTAAAGGAAAGAAGAAGCAGATGGATATCAAAGTCCCAACCTTTGAAATCCAGAAATATACCTTTGATAAAATCCCTGAAGGAGCTACATATAGGTACAAGTCGAAGACTAAATTGCTACATAGATATAAAGATGTGGGTGAAATTTTTTTTGATGAAAATTTGAAGCTGTATGATGAATTGAGAAAATTTCCTAGTCAAGATGTGTCCTTGGTGATGGTTAGGGATCATGATAAAAACACATTGAATTTGGTAGTGACTATAGGAAATAAAGTGGATAAAATAATGATGATTTTAAAGAATATCCATAGAACTGATATGATACATCTACACAGAGAAATAGGTGATATTATTTATACTGACTTGATGAAAGCAACATTGCAGGTGTCAAAGTTACAATTAAGTAAGAAAAGAGTTGAAGATTTACTTAGAAAGGAAAAGGTGGAAAACAAATCTCGCCAGATGCAGATTAAGAAGCTACAAGTATAATTATTGGTGACTGATAGTCAAGCTGATAAAGGAGTTGCTACACAGAAGTTGTTAAATGAAAAATAAAATGCAATTCAATTACTAAAGATGAAGTTGAAGATTCCATCTACTCAGCTTATACAAACTTCTGAGCTAACATAGTTTGAGAGAGAAAAAGAATCTTTGAATAATGAACTAATTGATTGTAAAACAACGTTGATGAAGTTTGAGAAAAAAAGAAAAACAATGGAAGAAAGATGTAGGACTTTGGGCTAAGAAAGAAAAGAGTTTTGAAACAAAACAAGCAGAGTTGGAAAAGGAACTGAAGGAAAAGAATAAGGAAAAACAAGTGAAAGTTATTTCACCTTTTGTACAATCTGGTACAGATTCCCTTTCCCAAGCTATGTCTCAGGTAAGTCTTAAATATTTAGAAATCATTGGTTTAAAGAACCAAAATAAAAATTTGGAAGACATAGATGAAAAACGAGAAAAGGAAAGAAAGAAATTGGAAGATAAATGTAAGGAGCTGGTAGAAAAGAATAATAAACTGGAAAAACAGGTGACAGGATAGACAACCTTACAGGGGGCTAAGCATCTCATATGGGATGTACTGATAGCAGAAGAAACCAAGCTCATGCCTTATTTGGATTTTAATCTAGACAATGAGATTATTACACAAGAACCTAGACATGATGGTAAAGCAGGTCTTAAACAAAAATCCCATTGACACAGCTAATAATGCAATCCGTTTTTTGAACATTTTAACAGAAGAGGAAATCAAGAAGTATAATATTCAAGAAAGGATCTTGGTTATCACATGGGAAAGAAAAGTGGTGAATAAATATTATCATTTAGAAATAGTTCAAGCAAAAATTGATGTTACGCATCATCAAATTAAAGGATTCATTGAATTGGTTAATCCTTTGTTCAAAAGGGGACTTGCTTTATTTTGGGAAGAGAAAGGAGGAATGTGGTATCATAAGGAGTATAATGACAGATTAATCAATTGCATAGTATACCAAAGAAAATTTGATGATATGCAGCAGCAATCTTTATCGGGAAAAGCAGTAATCGATAAATTCAATGGAGATTTTGAGACGTTGTTCAAATTCAAAGCTACGTGTACCAAATTGCCAAATTTTTCTTATTAAAAAAATGTGGAGCTTAGGGTATTGGAAAAGGAGATGATGAGTCTGGATCTACGAATTGTTGATCAATGGAATATAATTTAAAATTACATGAAGAATAAATACAAGTTGGGCCAATGAATACATGTTAGAGCATGACAAGGATCAAAGAGACATTTGTAGAATGATCAAGTGAGCCAGAATCTTGAGGATGCATTAATGTTTTAAATCCAGCATGTGCTTTACCCCCATATTTTCTGTTTTATGTAAATCGTGGCAAGTGTGCCACGTTAGAGTTTGTTAGAAGTTTGTTTTTCAAGTTGTAACTGATTTTGACCCTGTTTCGAGGTTGTTCTTGGGGGTCTAATATACTATAAGTATAACCTTGACAGAGGAAGAAAGGGTTGAAACCTATGAGACCTTTTCATTATGTAATTTTGAGATCTTTATTTAATAAAAGTTATAGAGTTGAATGTCGTCCTTTGAATGCAAAGAATCATGTATATTTCTCAATTACAGTATGTGATTTCTCTTCTTTATGTGCATGTCCTTCTTGCCAATATTTCCATTATGTTTTATTTCATATCTAAGATAAGTGTGTGATAGTTTTCAGAATTCATACTTAGTTATGCTCTGGCTATGGGTTCAGATATTCACAAATTTTTTCTACCAAAGTTAATGTAGAATTCACCTAGTTGGTGCTTTGTGTTAATGGGCTGTCATAATTTCTTCCTTATCACCAGAACAAAAACATATTGACTGTAACCGAAGTATTATCTTTAGTTTGCATACATTTCCCATGCAAACTACTCTGTGTTGCTTGATAATTGTGACTCCATATCCCAATGAACCCTTACTCTATTTCAACCACTACAATATTTGAATTTCATTTCATGTCTATATCTGGCCTTGTTATATATCTATGAGAGATCCCTCTCCATATATGGATAATCCAGCTCCCTCCGTTAAAGTGGTTCTGCTATTACCTTGAGGTTCACCTTCCACAACCTTGGGTGCAATTATGAGTGTTAACACTTAGCTAGATTTGGCCAGAGTTTTTATTTTGTAGCATGATCTTCCTCCCTTTACCCATGGTGGGTAAGCCTTTACTTATAGCCATGGGACAATAGGGAAGGTTGAGAATCTCATGGGTGAAGTTGAGGGGATATCCTACAAGGATGGATCTTGAATTTAGGTGGCCCATAAGTGTAGGGATGAGGCTTCCATGAAGCCAATCTTTGAGAATCCTCTTGAAGCTTTTTTTTTTACCTTTAAAACTTGAGCACCACTCTTTTTCAAATGAGACTGAGCATTACCCAAAGAGAACCTCTCATTGTATGAAGGCATGTGGCAGTGGCACCATTGGTTGTTTAAGGAAAAAAGGCATTACGAATAAGGGTAATGCACATTTACCACGAGGAAAGTGTGGTGGTGGACAAAGGTATGAAATAAATGATCCCTACCCACTTTCAACTTGACAACTTGTGGACTCAAGGAAAATGCTGGTATTGTATTTTCATTATATGACAATGATTAGAAATGTGTGTAACAATATTATCATTTTATTTTGTTGTACCCCCATTGGAGATGCATTTATCTTCTTGTGGGATGTCTTAATTACTTCTATACCTTGAGGTACAACCTCCATTATAATTCAGTACAATATTCCCTAGTGTAACTATTAGGATTTAAAATCCTCCCTTGTCCAAACTGTCTATTAGATTATATTTTCCTAACTCATGAGTCATTTAGTTATTATTGGTTCCACTAGTACCATTGGGTCCACTTGTCCTAATGGGGCCACATGTACTAGTCACTAGAGTGTGGGGAACACTGATAGAGGCTAACTAGAACTGACTTCACTTGCATGCATCATTTTAGGCACCACCTAGACCAATCCCTACAATGTAGGAGCCACTGGGAGTGTCGACACCAACCTCCTTTAGTTTTGGTAGCTGGTAACTAGTTAAGCTTAGTTATGCTTTAGTTACATTTAGTTATATATCCTCAAGTTTAGTTAGCACTAGTTGTGCATGGCTACATGTGGGAAGGAACTATTTCTCACCTACTTCTCACCTACCACTCTAGTTAGACTAGTTTGATTGATTGTAACTGATTGAGAGACTACATTAGACATATAGAGTTTACTAGTTGAAGTCTGATAGTGATTTAGACACTTCTAGTTAGCCATGCAGTCATATTGAGTTGGTAGATTAGAATTCATCTCTCATGATTCAAATTCTCCTTTATGTATTACCACTGTATATTGTTGGGAAGTAATGAAGTTTATACTGTAATTATCTGAGCAATACTTGTATGTTTCCTATGAGATTTGTTTTGTTCAATGTATATTATTCATTTATTTTCACTCTATAATAATTAATAATATGTTTACACTCATTTCCTAAAGATATAATGGAACAATAATTCCAATATGGTATCAGATCCATCTCAGGAAAGATTCAAGTCTATCTACTCTCCATTGTACACCAAAAGCACTTGGGTTTCTATAGAAGTCCCGCAAAGATTCCCTTGTTTCCTATGAATTTATTCAGAGTTTCAGTGTAGGCATAATGAAACCTGAGAAAGTGTACATGTCTATAGGGAAGGATTGATTCTAACATAGTGCAAATTGTTTTGGTTTTGCAGTGATTTTTACAATAGGTGCTACGTAGCTTGATTGAAGATATTGTCTGATCAACAGGACAATTATGAATTCTCAAGCTTCCACACCTCGAATCCTAGAACCCTTCAATTTTGTTTATTGAAGGGAAGATATGCAAGTTTCCTTGTGCAACAAGGGATTCTTTAGGATAATACTAGGAAGGGAGGTTGAGCCCCATCACCCAACTGAGAAAGACAAAGTTTTTGAACCACTTAGATGAAGCTTGTGGTTATCTATGTACTCACATCTCCAGAGACCTCCTCTTTCACCTTGAAGGTTTGACAACTCCCAAAGAAGCTTGGTAGAAGCTTGAAGTCTTGTTTGGAAAGCAAGATGATATTGAGGGATACATTTTAGAGAGCGAGTTGATAGCCTTACATTCCAACAGTTTCGAGACCATACATCAGTTCTTTACAAAATTCAAGTCTCTTATACTTCAATGTAGACAGTGCAGAATAACAATAAAGGAGGAGAAAAATGTGCTCTCCATACTTAGCAAACTAGGTATTGAGTATTTTTTATTTGTCTTAATCTTCCATTCCAGAAGAGCTTCTATTCCCAATTGGAATATTTCCTCACTTGATTTCTTTGTCGAGTCCTTAATATAGGAGCAACAGAAGTTGGTCCATATAGGAGTCATCCAGACTTGCAAAGATCAAGCCCTCTTAGTGATAGACTATACCAAATCAAAAGCTAAAGGAAGACCTAAGGGGAAAGAGCATACAGCATATGATTCAAATCCTAAAGAAAATAATAATACTTCCAAAGGAGCTTCATGATCCAAGAAGTAGAAAAGGTTTGAAAATAAAAAGTGTCCCTATTGCATGAAGGGTTTTCATCTAGAAGACTCATGCATGAGGAAGATCCTCGACCAGTTGAAAACTCTCCTTTTACAAAAAAATATTTCCCTTCCACAAGGTGCTAAGATGTCTGATGATGGACAACAGACTATTAACATTAGAGATTCCATTCCTTGAAAGCATGCCTCACTCTGTCGAAGGCTTACTTGATAGATTCTGAAATATCCAACTACATGGTTGCCTCAAGGGAATCCTTCATCACTTCCACTCTATTAGGAGGAACTAGCAGTCATGTGGGAGATGACTCTAAAATCCCAGATATTTTTAAAGGTTTAGATAAAATACAACATTCATAGTTCAAGAATTTACTCTATGTTCCCTCTCCCACAACAAAGAAAATTTTCTAAGATGAAGAAGAAGCATAATCTTCCACACAGTCAATTCGGATTGAAGAAAGTCTCCTTGGAGTGACTCCTTCTTATGCTACTCTGGAATTTTATGAGATATATGATATCTCATATTCTCACATGGATGATACATAAGAATACATTTGAATCTATATTTTTGAATAAATACTCTCCTTCCATTCTATGCAAAAATTCTCGAGTGATTCTTCTATTTTAAATTCCGTGCATAGTTTATCGGTGATTGTTTCAGAATATGAAGAGAAATTTGATTTCTCTATCTATAATGATGTTTCTGGTGTGAAGATAATTAATACCATGGATATTTTGGAAATGATATAAAATTTTAGTAGTGATTCATTCACTCTCATTGATCTAGAGCTTCCAGTAAATTCCTACATGATTGCATGCACCAATTCTCAGAATTTTGAAGAAGGAGAAAATTGTGCATCTCCATCTCAGTGGAGCACACTATTGGATCTGATATGAAATTATTTGGTTCATGTTTTAAGTTTAAAGATATTTAAGTAATTCTTGTAGCTTCTCTCATCAATTTTGGTGTAAAAAATCCAATACAAGTAGTCTCCTTGAAAATTGTTGTTGGGGATTTGATTTCAATCCACACTTTTGGACATGATATGAAATTATTTGGATTTTATATGATCTTATTTGGATATGATATGATATTATTTTTTTCAATTTTTAAGTCCCAAGAGGCTTTATTCATGCTTGTAGCTGGTTTCATCAATTTTGGTGTGGAAAATCAAGTACCTCAAGTCTCCTTCAAACTTGTTGTTGAGGATTTGATGTTCGTTTCCTCTTATGAGTTTGCTGATATTTTATTTTGTGAATAATTGGCTATTTATGAAACTATATAACATTAAAGAGCTCAATAATTCTCTCTCCATAGTCATAGGGCTTCTCTACCTATCTATTTGATCACATACTCATCTCCTCACAGAACTAGGAAAGATGGAGACATTTTGCATTTGCCTAGACACTTGCTCCTAACACTTGAGACTAATTTTACCTCAAATGGTTCGATGTTCAAGGATGAAATATATTATTTTATTGGGTGTTCCTCACATGGTTTGAATTATCAAGAACTTTTTCTCTCTCATTAGTGATTTCAGTTGCTCCATATGGGTTTAGTTTTCATCTAGCAGCTAAGTCTATATTTCTGATTCAGTTGAGCATATTCTTCTTCTTCCAAAGAGGAAAATTCCTCTAGACATAGCCATTAGTTTGGAGAGGCTCATATGCATAGCTTCAATATGATATTTAATAGAAGAACCATACTGCTGCATAGAGCTACAAATTTGCAGCAGAGTTTCTGAAAGTTATTTTTTGAGGAGGAAACTTCTTTTCTTCTAAAAATAGCTTGTATTTTCCCGTTCCTTCTTATTTTGAGGGGGAGGGGGGGTTTCCCATTATTTTTCCCCTATTTCCTTGGTTTATTAAGAATCATTTTGTATCTTTTAGACTTGTATATGGGTGACTTTTTCTGTGTTACCAGGGCCCATAGTTGTCCAAGCTAGGATTCAGAGGGGGTGTTAGGATTTATAATCCTCCCTTGTCCAAACTGTGAATTATATTATATTTTCCTAAATTAGGAGTCATTTAGTTATTATTTGGTCCAATAGTACCATTTTTTCCACTTGGCCTAATGGGGCCACATGTACCGGTCATTAGAGTGTGGGGAACACTGCTAGAGGCTAATTGGAACTGACTACACTTGCATGCATCAGGTTAGGAGCCTCCAAGAAAAATTCGTACAGTTTAGGAACCACTGGAAGTTCCAGCACCAACCTCCTTTAGTTTTTTCCAGTTGGAAAGTAGTTAAGATTAGTTCTGCATCAGTTACATTGAGTTAGATATCCTCCAGTTCAATTGCAATATCTCATTTTTTACCCCTATTGCATTAAAATGGTAAATGATGTAAATATCGTTATTAAATCATGGTGAGGAGCTAAAGGCCAAGGAACTGCCATTGATTTACTTTTTTATGTGTATCAACAATTAAAATTGATACCTATGGTTATCGTGCTAGCCATACACAATATTAAAATGAGAAATCATGTAAATATGCAATTTAATAAAATACCCACAACTAGCTATGCAATGCAACAAAGAGACGGGGGCATGATTTATAAGAAAAATGGGGGGGAATTATTCAAACCCTTGATCCAATAGGGATAAGAAAAATGTTAATGTGAGAACCCATAAATATCTCAACCACCCTTTTTGTCTTATGCACCCAATCATTTATTTCTTCCAGAAGTTGGTTCAGGTAGTTAATGGCTTGGGAATGGAAGAGTATGGCATTCAAAATTCGTATTGGGGAAAGCCATAATTTTTTAAAAACATATTTTTTCTTATTGGGTAAGTAAATACCCAGATATGCATGCCCATTCCATTCCACACCCATGTTTTTCTCTTCCTCACGCAGCTGGAGCTTGCTGGGTATTTTCCCTCATGATTTCCTACATTTTCCTCACGTTTCCATACCCAGAAATCTGTTTTTGTGTTGCTCAGTGGATGTGAAGAGAGATTTAATGATTTGTGGGTTTAGGGAGGTATTTGTTTCCAATGTAATTCCCAAGAATGTTTTGTGAAATCGAATTTCTCTCCCAGGGTTGATTTCCCCAACTGAAATTTTGTTTTTTGGTTGCCAAATGTTTTCTATATACCCAACATTTGTATTTTGCTGTTATGTGCATCCATGTTTTGGAATGAAAGAATTAGGAGTGGAATAGGCCTAGAATTAGATTGATAAACCTAGTGAAGAGAGGAACATCACAAAGAGATCAAGAGGGGTTGGATAATATTTTATGCACACCCTTAAGAGCACCAGAAGGGAAGGTATGGCCTGAGCTACTGTGTAGCAGTGAAGGGAATAATTCCTTGTGTTTGGCATGTAGGTATCGTGGATGCCAAGCTAGATAGATATTGTGCTGGTGTCGATAGCTCTATGGTTGAGCTCACTAGCTTAGCAATTCATCCTTTCCACTGCCTTAGCATCCTGATAAACCCAACTGTAGAGTGTTTGTTGAACTTTTATGTGTATTTGGTTATGTGTGAGCCTGATGTTCCCTAGTTTCTTTTGGAAATCATGCCTAGCTCAGGGCTTGAAGTTGTGATGAGATATTGATGAGAACAACTAGCCTATGGCTGGTTTCAATGTTGCAGTGACATAGCTAGTTGCGGGAAAAATCATTTACAAGATACGTGCTCTCTTGTATTTTCTGTATTTAATCTCTGCAATTGTATTTGTTGAAAAATTATTTTGAGCATATTGAATGCTTAAATGAATGAGATTTTCTTTCACTATATATTAATGCATTATGCATATGTATATGTTTTTATCTTCAATGCATTGTTGATTATGTTCATGGGTCTAGATCCCCGTTCAAGATGGCAACAACGTAGTAGTGTAGTCGTGTCCTCTCATCGTCGAAAGAGGAGGGGTGGGGACGTGACATCAATTGGCACTAGTTATGCATGGTTGCATGTGGTAAGGCACCATTTATCACCTACTTCTCACCTATCACTGCAGTTAGGCTGGTTTAATAGATTTTAATTGATTGAGAGACTTGATTAGACATCTAGAGTTATCCGGTTGAACGCTAATAGTGATTTAGACAATTCTAGTTAGCCATGCAGTCATATTGAGTTGGTAGATTCGAATTCATCTCTCATTATTAGAGTTCTCCTTTATGTATTACCATTGTATACCACTGGGAATTAATGAAGCTTATACTGTAATTATCTGAGCAATACTTGTATGTTTCCTATGAGATTTGTTTTGTTCAGTGTGTATTATTCATTCCTTTTCACTGCATAATAATTATGAGGCCGATTGCACTCATTGCCTAAATATCTAATGGAACAATAATTCTAATAGTAACCTCATGTAATGTGTATTTGGATCCTCTCTGGGAGAAGTCAGCCCTATTAGGGAATACAAGTGGGCCCCAGTCTTATGTTTGGTCAGTCACTTGAAAGGTATAAATAGTGAGGAACTCTACCTCATTTATACACACCTCACACTCACAAGTTCACATGAGAGAGAAAGAGATACAAAGGGAGGAGAGACAGATTGCTGTTGAATACTTCTTATTACTACTTTTGATCATCTTACTATTCTGAGGAAGTTTATGAGGTTTTCCTCTTTATGGTTTCCCTGGTGAAAATCATTGTGTCTTGTGTATCTCTTATATCTTATGCATATAGCTGTACTTTTTATTCTTTCAGACAAAGATATTAGTTAAGTTGATAAGATCTACAAAAAATAACAACATAAGTCCACAATGTCATCAACTGATGAAGTTCCACAATAATAAGAAAGTAAAAACATGCCATGATAATTCACCCAGTTAGGTCAAAATGGGGCATTACATTTCACATCAGTTTAGAAAAAAAGGTTTATGATTGGGTTCACCATTATGCAGCTACACTAGAAATTCAGCCTACCAATTTCATTGATATTATTTAGTTAGGATATGATTGTACAGATCTATTTTCCATCCATGATTTTTTGTTTAGATCTAATATTTTAGGTTGTCACATCAAGAAGCATTCATATGCTGCTCCTTCCTCAAAAGAAGCTGAGATTCAATTAGTTTCTCCTCCTGTTGTTTGTCTACACAACATTGAAAAACTGAGACATGATCAAGGCATCTACAACAACTCCACAAAGTTTTTCACTAAGAAGTAGTACATTCAGCTTATTCAAGTGAAGAAGAAGAAAAAGTGAAGTTATTCATTTGAATTTTGTGCCATGTCCATTTTTGAGGAAGGATTTTCCACATGTGATTTTTCCTTTTTTCCTGAATTTACGTGGACAAATCATTTTTACACTTATATTGTATGGTTGACCTTTAGCATTAGTTACCAGGGCCCATGGTTTGCAAAGTTAGGATTAAAGGGGAGTGTTAGGATTAATATTAATTCTCCCTTTGACCACATAGTCGATTTGTTCATTTACCTAGCTTAGGAGGACTACGTCAATTCACTAGTTCATGGGGGACACATCTAGTGTACACCCTCCACTAACTGCGTCTGTATACATGAGTTTTGGTGCTCTAGGGATTAATCTCTATAATTTAGGAACCCACTATGATTGCCATCACCAGTGTCGAACAGTNTGTACCCCCTCCACTAACTGCGTCTGTATACATGAGTTTTGGTGCTCTAGGGATTAATCTCTATAATTTAGGAACCCACTATGATTGCCATCACCAGTGTCGAACAGTTGAATCCATTAGGAATTCAGTTATGTCTGGTTATGCTCCGAACCCCATCAGTTATTTCACTCTCAGTCACTCTAGCGCTAGTTTACATGATTTAAGGGAGTATGGGATCCTTTGTTCACCTACCCTCTTCAGTTAACTAGTTGTGAATTATTTTAGTGATCTAAAGTTGCACTAGTTAGCTCTAATGGTGATTTTCCCACACTGAGTTATCTCTGTAGTTAGTCTAGATTGGTAAATTAATTTTCGTCTTTTGGTATTTGAGGTATTCCTTGATCTTGTATTATATATTCACCCATAATGATGAAGAATATTGTATGGAAGATTTCTCATATTTTTCTTCAACTCACTGTGTAATAGCAATTATTATTCTTCTCTATATTTATCTTGTGCAATCTAAGTGAAGACTATTTTTGTCCCAAGATATTCCTGTCAGAATCTAATAAGAAGTATGTTGAGAAAATACTTGCAAGGTTTGAAATGAATAAGGAAAAATCTGTCAATGTTACTTTTCCTTCCCATTTTAAGCTTTATTTGGGTTTATGTCCTAGTAGTGTTGAAGAAAAGGATATGTCTCGTGTAGCATATGCCAATGCAATACGATATTTAATGTATGAAATGGTGTGCACTAGACTTTATATTTCACATGATGTAGGTGTTGTTAGTAAATACATTGCAAATCTAGGAAAATAAAATTGGAATTCAGTGAAATGGGTGCTTCGGTACCTAAGAGGCACAAGTGACTATTGTATCACCTTTAATATTAACATTGATTATGTATGCAGTTTTGTTGATTCATATTTCACAGGAGATTTGGAAAAGATAAGGTATAATTCAGGTTATTTATTTACTCTTGCACGTGGAGCTGTAAGTTGGATGTTAAGCCTTTAGGAAACAACTTATTTATCCACTATAGAGGCTGAATATTGATGCCTCGTATGCTTGCAAAGAGGAAATTTGGTTGAAAGGTTGCTTGAAAGGTTTGATTAGAGAAATTGGAAGGTTGCATAACAGTGTGCCTATTTTTTGTGACAGACAAAGTGATATACTTTTGGATACGAATCATGTTTATCATAGTAAGACTAAACATATTGATGTAAATTATCATTTTGTAAGACATGTCATTGGTGAAGGTGGAGTAGATATGAAAAAGGTTCATACTCAAGAAAATTGTGCAGATATGTTTACAAAACTATTGTTATTAGCAAAGCTATGACATTGTGTAGCTTCTCTTGGTTTGAAAAAAAGGTGATGAATAGTCTGGGGAAAAGTATTAGAAAATTTTGTTGTCAACGTGGAGATTGTTAATAATGACAACTAAACTAGATGTGTTTACGATTGTTAATAATGACAACTAAACTAGATGTGTTTATGATTGTTAATAATGACAACTAAACTAGATGTGTTTATAGGAAGGTTTTGTAATGGGAATAACCGACATTAGTTTTACTCATGTAACTTATTTCATGAAGTATATAGTGCATGGTTGGGATATGTAATGAAGGTGGTAGTCTAAGTGGCTGAATGCTCGTCATGTAATATCCTCATTCTTGTTTAATGAGATTCAATACTTTTCCTGCGTGGATGTTTCCCTTATGGGGTTTTACCACATTAATAAGATTTGTAAATGGTGTTTCCTCATGTAATATGTGTTGGGATTAATTAATACTCCTTTGTACAATATAGTCTATTTGGTCATATTTCCTAACTTAGGGAATTATTATCATTATACTAGAGTATGGGGGACACAACTAGAGGTTATATTCCACTCAGTACAGCTTCATGGATGAATTTATGTTCCTCTAGGACCAATCCCTACTTTATAGGATCCCACTCTGAGTGCCACCAGCAACATCCTTTAGTTGATTGTGGTAGGTAAGTAGTTATGGTGAGTTATACTCCAATTACAATAAGTTAGATCCCTATCAGTTATATTGGCCTCATTTTTTCATGCATGTAGGGAGTGTGGTGCCTTTTTTCCACCTACCTCATCAATTAACTAATTGTAGACTGATTTAGACATACAAACTTAAACTAGTGAGCTTCGACTGTGATTTTTCCACACTGAGTTAGATAAAAAATTAGTTAGAGTTGGTATTTTGAATCCCATCCACAGTATTCAAATTATTTTTAGTGTACTACCATTGTATATTAATTAATGAATGAAGATTAATATTGTGATTATATTAGAAATTTTTATTCGATTAATCTAAAATTTCTGTCATGAATTCTTTGCTCAATGTACATTGATATTACTTATTTCACTGCATGATTCCTTTCCAATATCTCTTATATTGGTTTGTATATATATATGGTTCTCAAATTGAACATGGTATCAGAGCCTTGTTCAGGATAGCAAAAAACCTCAAAAATCCCCATTGTGCACCAGAAGTAGTGGAGTTTCCACATAATTCTTGGAATCATAGCATTGCTCCCTCTGGATTATGTCTAGAGAATTATATCCAAGTGTGTCTGACTCCGAAAAAGTGCACATGTTGAGGTGGAAGGGTTTGAAGTAACATATGATTGTGAATTGGTTTGTTTTGCAGTGATTTTTGTAGGTACCTACGTATATTTTTGAAACATTTGACTCATCAAAATATAGTGAAATGGAGAATTCTTTGGCTAATACACCTAGAATACTTACACCCTTCAATTACATTAATTGGAGGGAATATATGTAGATGAATTTGTGCAACAAGGGGTTGTATAGGATGATAATGGGAAGAGAAGTTGATCCCTAATGGTATGTTGAGAAATCTAAGTTTCTAAACCAGTTAGATGAAGCCTTGTTGGTAGGGGTTTTGGGGTAAGTGAGTTGCACAGCACCGCGGAGGCTGCGCAAGCTCATGCAACACTGCGTTAGGAGAAAAAAAACCATTTTTGAATATTTTATGCATATTTTTATATTGGTTGAACACATTTTGTATATATAGGTCATTAGTCGTTAAATCAATTAGGATTTAGTTAGAAGTGGACCATGAATGTAAATGTGCAAGCCTATATATAGAATTAGAATTGCAAATGAGGACACAAGCGGCAAGAGAGAGCAAGTGAGAGATTGAATCTTGTGTTATATGTATGCAATTTGTGGGTCGATCTTTTCTCTTGCTCTGGAGAAAGATAGCTGTTGTTTTGGATCTATTGTGCAAAAAGTAATATGATACGGCAAATGTTGAGATGAACCACTATTTTCTTTTGTCTCTTTCTATTTTTATGTGCCGCGATGTTAATGACGAATGTCTGATGATTCTGTCTTATGAATGAACAATGTGATATTGCTACGATGAATAAATAAATGACACAATCTGTTAGATCTGTGGTCAAAGTGGTAGATCTGTTATGAATGATGAGATGTATGATGAATGGTTCTGTTAGATGTAATAGCTAAGTTGATGAACTGATGCTTCCATAATCCTCCTCCTTACTACAAAAACTTGGTTCTGATAGCTCTCCCTTGAATATCTCGGTTGAGATTTCATCTGCTCCGTGGGTGTTGCTGTGGAGGGTAAAATATATCTAGGCTGGTGCTCAGGGAGATCACGTAGGTTGAGTGTCGATAGAGTGGGAACCCCTGTCGATAGTGATTTGTTGGGTGTTTTGTGCAAACAAATGGTTTCATTTCTGTGACCTCGTTGCGATTGAGAGGAGGATATGGTGTGGCATCTGAGAAAACCAGAGATTGAATATTGGTTCAACCTAAGACTGCAAGAATTTGCTAAAGTCAGGAATCAAAACTGAAGTTGATGACAAACATATGGTTGGAAAGGTACATACACAATGGTCCTCACCAATGGTTTTTTTGTGAGTTTCCCATCATATTATATGAGTAGCTAGCATGATTCACCTTCAAGAAGAACAACTTCCAAGGAGGTGAGCTGACGTCCTGGACCCCCACACTAATTTAGGAACTACAAGAGACTGACAACAAGGAATCGTGGGATGTTGAAGTTTGGCTCGATAGTATTCTAGAAGGATACATAACTAAGTTCACGGTCAATACCAATAAGTCCTACAATGAAGCAGAATGATAATTATTCAACGGACCATGAGGTAGGTTCTTACTGTCACTACAATTGTCAATCAAGATGCCTATTTGTGAAAATGAAATACTAAAAATGCACCTCAAGTAGTAAAACTATGGTGTGTGGAGGGTGTGAACACCACGATATAAGTGGTATATGGGTGTAAATTTCGACGAGACTATGAGGGAAGTCGAGGAAGAGAGTGGTTGTATAAGGGGAGGAGCAAGGTTCTGAGTGGAGAAGAGGCAAAGGATAGGAGAAGGTCCTGCTATGATCAGAACACAAGACCATGAAGAAAACCACATAGAATGAAGTGACCCTATAGTAATGAAGAGGACAAGCAGACCTAGGTTACGTCTAAGGTGTCAACAAGGTAAAAAATCGGTAGCAATGTGTCCACACCTCCGTGCACTACTCCACACTCGGGAAGATATACACAATCTATGTCGACGTGTCTGACGTTCCAAGCATCATCTAGTAGTAAAGTAGCCTCTACAGGAAGAAGGCCTAGGATGGCGGGAGATGATATGAGGCTACCTATGTTCCATGGAAATGACACTGATGAACTAGAGCAATATTGGTTCTTATGTGAGGTAGTTTGGACTGCCTGATAGACTACAGATGATGATGTAAAGAAAGGTGAATTAGCGACCACCCTATGGGGTCATGCACTTGATTGGTATATGATATTCATACAGGTTATCCAAGGTACCACTGCGAAGACTTTGGATGAGATTCAGAAGGGGATACTTGAAGAATTCAAGAAACCAAAATATGAAGCATAGGAAATTACAAAGCTGAAAGAAATTAAAAAATTCCCTAATGAGACTGTTTGGGACTTTGAATAGAGGTTTAAAATGATGATGGCATAGGTCATCTCCGATATGAGTGATTTCCAACACAAAGAAAGGTTCATTGCAGCACTGTTCCCTCATATCGGACATCCATTGATGTAGCAAAATATCGTGACACATAGTGAGGATATATAAATTACAATGAAGCTGAAAGCTTCACTTGTTGGAGAAACTACTGTTGGAATGGACCAAATCCAAGTGTAGCTGGTGAGCTTGACGCTGCATTTGCAGGACATCAAGAAGGAGAAAGAGGAACATGATGAACTGTGGTGCACTCGGTGTCATGTAGGTGGACACAGCAAATATACTTTCCCTACCTTCCGAAATTATCTACTCTCAGGAGCACCAAATCCACCGAGTTCCAGTAGTGTGCTGTGGTGTCGCATATGTCAAGTATACGGGCATCAACATGAAGACTGTACCTACATGCAGAAAATGGTTATGAAGCCATCCTAGATTATATTGCACCTTTTGCCACTCATTTGGGCACGGGGATAAGGACTATCGAGCCTATGATATGCTTCAAGGGTGCACATATGATTTGTATTTCGTGAAAGTTTAATATCCTCGCATGGTGCAACAGTCATAGCCACAGGTGGTGCAGCTGCCACCTCAAGTCCATTATACATCACGACCATAGATGTAGTTTATTCCATCACACCTTCTGCTCATATCACAATCACAGCTTGTGCCATAGCCGTAGTTTGTGCCGCGACCACAATACAACTAGATGTCGATGGCTCCGCCATAGCCGCAGTATGTCCAAGAAGTGCACTATGTTCAGCAGCAGCCAAATACCCCATAGAAACAAGTGACCCAACCCTAGTATCAACAGCAAGTATCTCAACCATAGTACCAACATCAAGGAGGATTCCATAGAGGATTCAAGAGAAGAGGAGGTTTTGGCCGAGGAGGAGGACGGGGTCATGCATCAATCCAGTGTCACAACAGTGGGACATTTGGGCACTATCAGAGGGATTGTCTTCATTTTCAGTGCGTATACTATGTGGTGAGTGATCATACTATTGAGAATTTCCCTCAACTAATTGTGAAATGGCAGGCTGGAAATGTTCCTCTGTTGCAGAATCAAAACCAGTTCCAAGCCCAAAATTAGATACAAAACTAGTAGCAACTGCATAATCAAGTTCAGCCCTAAATTCCAATGTAAAATCAGAATGAAAATCAGCCAATGAAGCCACCTCTAAACCAAAATTTGCCCCTGAACCAGCCCCTGGCACAGAACTAGAATCAAGGGTCGATAGTTGCAACAATTCTAGCAGAACCGCGAATAGAGGATGTTGATATTGGGATTGTCACTCGAGGAGGCACAATGACTGGTTCAGATGGACGACATCCATAAATTTAACTGGATAGAAATCATAAAGTATAGATAGATATCGTGATTGAGAGAGATACCTTTTTTGAGGCTCGCAAGGCGATTGAAAGAAATACTGGTAAGACACCTACTTTTGGCATGCCTTCTGCTTTTGATTCTTCATTAGAGGTTGGAACATAGCGATAACATGGTACTTTACACCAGTTCTTCAACAGTTGTTTATCCCTAGAAAGAGATCATGATGCTCTGGTTGAGATCGAGAAGTTGTTGCACTTTCCTGATATAGAGTTGCAGGACTCTGCGGTGAATTCTTTACAAAAGAAAAAGACAGGAAAGGAAATGCGAATGAACATCTAGATTGGGGACTATGAAGTCGATTAAGTTATTCTGGATCTTGGGTCAGATGTAAATATCATGACAAAATACATGTGGTAGATGATGGGGGAGCCGACACTTGGCTGGTCCCTAGTGTAGCTAAGATTGGCTAATTAGGCCAAAGTCCAGCCAATTGACCGTGTGTCGAATTTGGTCATGGATGTCGAAGGTATGAGGACTTGTGCTAATTTTGATGTAATCAAAGTATTTGATGGAGGAGGCTCATATCTTGCCCTACTAGGGATTGGATGGGCCAATGATAACATGGCCATGATCAATTTTAAGAAGCAGTTGATGACATTCGAGAACAAGGGTATCCGAGTCATCGCCCCTATGGATCCCAATGAAGGAAGATGATATATTGAACCAGTCAAAGATGAAGTTGTCAGAGTATGGGATCATGCTTACAATATTTCCGAAGATTATATCCATCTGACTGCTGATGGAGAGCTGGTATGGCATAGAACTATCTCTACGTCCTCTGATTCTGATGATGCACTCAAAAATTGGCAAAACCAGTTGCATGAAGTACCACTTAGAAAATGCGGGCTGATCACGTAGTCGCTACACCATGTCACGACTAAGATCGTTGAGTTGCCAATATCTGAAGGAATACTAAAACTATCTAGGTTCCTCAAGGAGTTTGAAGCAAAGGTATCTAAGCCTCAATGCTTGTTGGAATTCGAAGAAGCATTGAAGGCCACTCAAACATGTTGGTGGGAAGCTCATAACAAGACCATTCGTGAATGGGCACAGTGTCAACAGTTAATGACCGTGCACTTTGAAGATATGGAGGTATATGACACTGGGATATATGATGAAAGAAATCACCCTTGTATTCATCTGAGGGAATGTCAGAATCTATGGGCATCGTGACCCAAGGATGAAATGATGGGTCCATGCTTTTATTGACACACTGGATTAAATTCCAAGGTAATGGTATGTATTTGCGGAGCTGCATAGAACAATAATCACATGGGAGGAGTTGACGGGTTTCTTTGTGTAGACCTTTAGTTTCAAGGACTCCAATCATGATTTCCACAACACACTTCACATCATCCATGATGTGGTTCTACAGGTTGTACCAGTAGCACAGTTCATATCATACGCGCAGTGCCATATGCAATCAATGATGGAATGTTATAATATATATGGCAGACCTGTGGATGATGAAGAGCTTCAGAATATTACTATTCCAGAGTCAGAAGGAAGTAGAAACATTGTAGGACCAGACATACCGATTGATCCTATGAGTCAGCCACTAAGGATAAAAAAAGTTAACATTGGGACGGAGGAAAATCCAAAATTTGCAAATGTTTGGGACTAGTGGGATGAAGAAAATATGGAAAAAATCACAAAACTTCCACATGAATTTTGGGATCTATTCCCAACAAAGTTCTCAGAGATGAAGGGGATACTTGGAGACTTAGGGGAAATGAGAATCCCACTGAATTTGGATGCAAAACCAGTGAGGCAGCGACCGTATCGCTTGAATCCACGATACAAAGAAAGAGTCAAGGATGAGCTCAATTGGATGTTGGATACAAGAATCATCAAGCCAGTGGAAGAATCAGAATGGATAAGCCCTATGATGGTCCAGGACAAGAAAACAAGAGAAGTACAAATCTATGTCGATCTAAGAAAACTGAATGATGCTTTCATGCATGATGCCTTTCCGACACCATTCACTGATAAGGTTCTTGAAGGAGTAGGTGGTTAATAAATGTACTCTTTTACAGATGGATTTTATGGTTATCACCAGGTAACAATTGCAAAGGAAGATCACCATAAAACCACATTTTTCACCAAATGGGGTTGTTTTCAATACATAGTGATGCCCTTTGGCTTGAAGAATGCACCTGTGATATTCTCTCAGGTTGTTGTTGCTGCATTCAAATATTTTATTCAGAAATTATTGCAAGTATATATGGATGATTGGATGTCTATGAGATGATTAAGGATCACTTGGAAAACCTGTGCTTCATGCTGGAAAGGTGTCAACATCACCAGATCACATTAAATTCAAAGAAGCGCATCTTCTGTGCACCATTTGGGATGCTGTTGGGTGATATCCTTTGTAAGCATGGGATTTTGGTNATGGATTATTGGATGTCTATGAGATGATTAAGGATCACTTGGAAAACCTGTGCTTCATGCTGGAAAGGTGTCGACATCACCAGATCACATTAAATTCAAAGAAGCACATCTTTTGTGCACCATTTGGGATGTTGTTGGGTGATATCCTTTGTAAGCATGGGATTTTGGCTGATCCAATGAAGATTGTGCTCATTCCAATTCTACCTCCACCTACAAATAGGAAGATGCTTAGAGTGACATTGGGACACAATGGGTGCTATCGCAAGTTTATCGACGGTTATGCTACGATTACTACCCCCATGGAGAAAATGTTAAATAAGGATTCTGCATTGGTATGGAGCGAGGAGTGTCAAAGCAGCTTTGACACATTGAAGGCTAAGATGGATTCATCACCCATACTCATGTTCCCCAATTGGAACAAGTAATTCCATTTCCATGTCGATTCCTCGTCCGTTGTGGTGGGAGTCGTAATCGCACAACTAGGGGAAGGAGATATGGATCACCCAATTTATTTCACTAGCAGGAAGTTATCCTTCACCGAGAAGAATTACAAAACCATAGAAAGAGAGGGGTTGGCGATTGTATATGCGTTGTAGAAGTTTAGGAATGATCTCTTGGGAGGTCATTTCAAAATGTTCACTGACCATTCAGTTTTTAAATATCTAGTTAATAAGCCTGTTGGGGGGGGGGGAGATATGTTGCTGGCTACTTCTCTTTCAGGAGTTTGATTTTGAAATAATAATGAAGCTAGGATGCTTGAACGCTGGCCCTGATCATCTGTCCCACATTGAAAAATGCGAAGAGCCCACCAATATTGACAATGGGTTACGAGATGCACAATTATTTTGACTTGATATTGCAGATGACCATTATGCACTGATAATTCAGTTCTTGGCAACTGGCATTGTACCAGAGGAAATGTCAACTAGTGAGGAAGCAGTTGGTAGTGAAGGCTTCAGATTTCCAGTTGATCGTTGGGAGCTTATACAAACTTGGACTCGATGAGATCCTGTGACGGTGTGTTCTACCTCATGAACAAGGGGAAATTCTGGCAGAAGCACATGTAGGAGTTACGGGTGGACATTATGGAGGACAAGATACTACACATAAGGTACTATATGCCAGGATATGGTGGCCTACTTTGTAGAATGATGCTGCAGAATATGCGCGGAGCTGCAATATCTATCACCACGTTGAGAAACCATCGCGACGAGATGAGATGCCACTTGTATCACAAGTAACTTTGCAACCTTTCGATAAATGGGCTATGGACTTTATGGGTCCAATCAACCTCCTAGGAAAGTGAACTGGTGCATGATACATCATCACAGTGATGGACTATCTAACAAGGTGGGTGGAGGCTACATTAGTTATGGATTGCACCACTGCGATAGTAGGAAAGTTCATATTTGAAAATATTGTGACCCGGTTTGGATGCCCTAGGATACTGATGAGTGACCAGGGTAGTCACTTTATCAACTGCACAGTAAAAGCACTGATGGAAGAATTGCAGGTGCATCATAAGAAAAGTTCCCCATATCATCCATAAGAAAATGGAACCATAGAAGCCTTCAACAAAATCTTGGAAACTAAACTAACGAATGTATGTAACGCTAGTCATGATGAATGGAATTTAAAGATTCCTATAGTATTGTGGGAATATCGCACCACTTGCAAGAGGCTGATAGGGAAAACACCGTTCAAATTGGTATATGGGCAAGAGGTGGTCATGCCTATGGAGTACATTGTTCCTAGTCTGCGCATTGTAGGATCAACTGGCAATGTCGACGAAGCAACACTTGAGTAGCGAGCAACATAACTAGTCCAATTGGAGGAGGATCGCTTCATTGCAGGCTTCCAGAAGTGCATCGAGAAGGATCGACAGAAGGTGTGGAATGACCGCCACATTAAAAAAAACAATTTTCCCTAGGATATTTGGTGTTGTTATACAACAACAAGTTCATGAAGCATCCAGGTAAGTTACAAATGCACTGGTTAGGACCATATCTCATTCATTCCATTGATTTTGGGGGTGTAGTTCAATTGCAGTGGTTAGATGGAGTAGTGCTACCGAAGCTCGTGAATGGTAGCCGCTTGAATCCCTATAGGACAGGGACAAAGGTGTGCACTTTTTGAATCACTGCGTAATGAAAAAAAAAGAGATAGGATATATAGAGAATAGAAGGGCACACTAGGGGAAGTGGTTGCACAAGTGTAGGAGTGAGTAGCATAGTTAGATAGAGATATTGCACCAACCACGAGGCTGCGATTGAGTCAAATTAGCAATAAATGTAGACAGTTAAGAGTAGTTAGCTGAAAATGCTTGTTGAAGCGACGCACATTTATGGTCGATTCAGCCATTAGCATGCCAGGATAGCCGGTGGATTCGGGTCATAAATGCCGGATTTGCTCATGATGGCCACGATGGATTTGGAAATGATGAAGCTGGATTAGAAATTTTGCTATAAGGAGTAGGACGCGGGATGAAGGCATTGGTGTGTTCATTTGAGCTGAGTGAAGTGTATAGCTGAGTGAGTTGGAAGAATTGTGAGCAGAAGCTAGGGTGTGTGATTGGGGTGTGTTAGATCGCTTAGTAAGGTTTATTGGTGCGGCATGCTGAGTAACCCCGACACTGTGGAGATTTCAAGTGAGCAGGAGCCACCCATCCATCCAAATTCCATAGTGGAAGAAATAATGAGTATTCCAGTCGAATCATGTTTGATCCCCCAGGGAAAGTGGAAGGCTCAGAAGCAAGGATCAACGCTGCTACAGAAGAGGTAGATGCGCACCTCCATTAAGGCACAAGGGGAGGGAACTGTGTAGATAGGACCATCGAGTTTAGGATCTGTGGAGTCTGTGGGGCCCAGGGGTGTGTCCATCAATGATATCCCTGGATATGTCACTCATACGTGACCTAGTGCAAAACGCCAGCGGTTAACCAAAAATTAGAAGTATAAATCGAAAACACCATCTCTCCCAGAAGGGAGGACATGCACTGTGGACATTATCCCTGCCTTGATCAATATGAAGTATGACGACCACAAGTTGCTGCTATTGAAGGACATAGAAGATGAGCCCTATGTGTCCTTGCCTTTGGTTCCAGGCACACCTATTAAGCGTATTCCGCACCCATGGGTGCAAGGATTGAGTAAATATGGGTTGCTGGGGCTTATCAACATGCCCCATTTTGGACAGCTGAATCAAGTGCATGCATGTGTCAAACAATTGTTGGCGTGTTTTCATGGAGAGAAATTGTGGTTGGATATCCTAATAGCGGTTACGGTGGACATGATTTCAGAGATCATGGGGCTACCAAAGGCTGGCATAGACCCCACCCAATATATCAAAAGAAGAGATAACGACAAGAATATTGCTCAGTAACTAAAGGAGAGATACAGATTGTATCCAAATGGCCACGCATACCACATCAACAACATCGACGAGTGGGAAGTGCATATTGGTGCTCGTATCTTAGGTAGTAAAATTGTTCTGAAGAGTCGCTCAACCCAATGCAATTCGGGGGTGATTGCTTGTGCGTAGTAGTGTGTTGAGGGAGTCCAAATGAATTGGTCCTTCTTCTTGTTGAGTCAATTGATGGAGGATGTGGTTGCAGCTCATGCTGGGGATCAACCTTTCTCTTATAGTTGGTTGTTGATCCTCATTGCTTTGGTGGCTTGGATCGAGCCAGAAGACTATTAGCATATGTCTGTTGAAGTGGTGAAAGTGTGCAAAGGTGCACAATGCCAAAATTTATGGTGGGTAGAAGATCCCAACAGACAAACTACTTGTGTGATCCACTTCTGGATCTACTTGTTGATGTATTTGTAACTTCAGAATGTATTCACTTGTATATTTTATGTATTGTACCCCGATGTTTATTCCAAGAAGTATAAGTAATGTAATTGAGTCATGTCATGCCCCGATGTTCCTATCGAGAGATTCAATAATGCAAACAATTCATGTAAAGTAAAAGAGGGTAATCCTTCCTATTGATCAAGAAATTAAAGTCCCCACAATTGTCGGGCCCTAGGGTAATTAGACTCTCCTAGAGAAGTCGAACCTAGTGAGTTATTGTCAAGTCAAGAATTAGTATAAATAGAGAGTGATCCTATCTATTTATCACACATTCAATCACACTCAGTCACTAGTGCATAACTGAGAGAGAAGAAGTTGCTAGGACAAGAGAGAGAGAGACTACTACTGTCGGGAGATCATCTTACTGTTTTGGGGTTTTACTTTTGGTGCTGATTCTATCTTTGAGGAAGTTGCAGGATTTTTTCCTTTATGGTTTCCCTGAGGAAAATCTTTGTGTCTATTTTCTCTTGTGTTTGATTGTTGTGCTTGTTGTTCTCTCAGTTAAAGATCCTAAGTTAATGCTAGCTTGATTGATAAAAATATAACATGGTATCGGAGCTAACCTGAGAAGAAGACACTGTGCAGCTGTGGAAACTAGGGATTTGTACTTTCTGGATCTCTCTCCATATATTTTCAGTAAAAGAACGGTTGGGATGACTCTCCTCTCTAGGGCACATCTTTCTGTCGAAGCAGAATTTGATTCTGAGTATTTTCTCTTTTCGATCCGACACTACTACCAAAAATTAGGGCTTTCCACAGAAGTGGAATTTTTGAGTGAGCCCAGGCATGGATTTATCTCCTCCTCCAAAT
This sequence comes from Pseudotsuga menziesii, assembly GCA_001517045.1. Lineage (NCBI taxonomy): Eukaryota > Viridiplantae > Streptophyta > Pinopsida > Pinales > Pinaceae > Pseudotsuga > Pseudotsuga menziesii. The sequence continues at coordinate 49,391 of LPNX010700968.1, forward strand.
CAAAGTTTAGAGTTCAAGATCAAAGTTTTTGTTTGGGCAGAACTCCGAGAAAGTCAAACCCTAATCTGCTCCTGAACCAACTCTGTAGAAATTCAGCTCCAAATCCAATTCCAACATCTTAACCTGGTAAGATATAAATATTTTGTATTTCATTTTGAGGTTCTCAGTTAAGATGTCTCATCATACCAAGCTTGATGAAAATATTGAGGGAGATGATAACTTGTGAGCATGGAAGTATAGGATCTCCCTGGTCCTGGAAGAAAATGAGTTGGACTCTTACATCAATGAAGAGGTTCTAGTTCCAGAGGGAGATGAGGCTAAGGACTTACACAAAAATAAATTGGTCATGGCTAAGAGGATTATTGCTGATTCAATCAAGGATCACCTCATACCACAGGTGTCCTCCCTAAAGACACCTAAGGCTATGTTTGATGCCCTGACCAAACTGTTTGAAGGGAAGAACATAAATCAGAAGATGACTCTGAGAAACCAATTGAAGAATGTAAAGATATAGAATGTGGAAACCATGTAGTTTTACTTTAGAAGAGTCTCTTATATCAAGGAACAACTTGAACCTGTAGATGAAGAAGTGGAGAATATAGAAATTGTGATGACCACCTTGAATGACCTCCCTAGATCATGGGACTCCTTTATTCAAGGGATTTGTGCCAGAAAGAAGCTAGTCAAATTCAATAGATTGTGGGAGGAATTCTCAAAAGAAGAAGCTCGAATAGTAGCTCGAGAAGAAAATATGGGAAGTGAATATCAAGCTCTTACAATACACTTCAAGAAAAGTAGAAGAAAATCTCATCACCTCAAAGGTAAGCACTTCCTCTAGAAAGATAACACTAGAAAATATTTATCTAAATTTAGATGCTATACATGTGATGAAAGAGGACGCTTTGCAAAATATTGTCCTAGAAACAAAAATAACTCTCACAAGAAAAAGGGAAACAAGAGAAGACATCATGCTCATGGTGCAGAAGATGATGAACCTTCCACCAAGAGAATCAAACAAGAAAGTGATGATTCTTCAAGTGATGAAGAATATGTTTTTATTTCTTCTCTCATGGGAAATATCACACATGGAAGCAATGATTGGATTATAGACAGTGGGGATTCCAAACATATGACGGGATTCAAAGAATCTTTTGTGAAACTATCAGAACATGAATCACCCCATAAGGTGAAACTTGGGGATGACTACCAGTATCCAATAAAAGGTAGTAAGGAATCCTTCTATAAGCTAGACTCTAGAAAGTCTATGAAGATGAAGGATGTCTTGTTTGTAATAGGACTAAAGAAGAACCTCCTCTCCATATCTGCATTGGATGAAAAAGGCATGAGGGTTGCATTTGCAGATGGCCAAGTTATTATGTGGCCAAAGGGAAAGAATATTGATGATGTAGTAGTGATTGGGGAACAAGAAGGAGGTCTATACAAGTTGAAGGGCCAACCAGAACAAGCTTTGGTTCATGACTCAATAGAACCAAATGAACTATGGCATAGAAGGCTTGCACATGTGCACTATAGGGCACTACCACTTACAAGAAAAGTTGTTGAAGGTCTTCCAGAAATACAAGCAAAGCATGAAGGAGTATGCAAGGGATGTGTGAAAGGAAAGAACACAAAGAATACATTTCCAAGTAGCGAAATCAAGGCTAAAAGAATCTTAGAAATCATTCACTCCGATGTATGCGGTCCAATGTCATCTAATTCCTTAAGCGGGTATGTATACTATGTTTATTTCATTGATGATTTTTCTAGGAAGACATGGATATACTTCTTAAAGAACAAATATGAAGTATGCAGCAAGCTCAAGGAATTCAAATCCTTGATTGAGAACCACATAGAAAAGAAGATCAAGACCTTTCAATCAGATAATGGTGGAGAATTCACATCAAATGAATTCAAGGAGTTATGAAAAGATTTAGGGATCAAGAGGGAGTTAACCACTCCATATAATCCACAACAAAATGGGGTTGTAGAAAGGAAGAATATAATGATCATGGAAGTTGGAAGGGACATGCTTCATGACCAAGATTTTCCCATGAATCTATGGGAAGAAGTTTCCAGAACAACGGTGTATCTATAGAACTGTACTCCACATAGAGTACTCGATAACAAGCAACCTGAAGAAGGATTTTTTGACAAGAAACCAGATGTCAGCCATCTCAGAATATTCAGATTTCTGGTATACATACACATTCCAAAAGAAAAGAGGACAAAGTTAGAGCCTTTTGGAAAGAAGGGTATATTTGTGGTATACATTGAAAGCTCGAAAGCTTACAGAATATACTATATTTGTGGGATACAGTGAAAGCTCGAAAGCTTATAGAATATACTTCCCAGTATTCAAGAATATCGACATCAGTAGGGACATAAAATTTGATGAAGACTCAGCTTACAACAAATCCAAAAAGAGACCTACTAAAAAAAATGAAGAAACAAAAGTACCAAGAATTCATGACACAACCATGAATGAAGAAACTCCAAAAGAAGATCGAGAAATAGAAGAACCTCAAGAACCTGTAGATCCACCTCAAGAAAATAATTCTCACAAGAGGAAACCTGCATAGGTACGAGAGGGTATCCTAGGTTTAGAAATATATGGGTCTCCATAAGAAACAAATAGAGAAAGGAAGATAACTAGGTCTTGCTCCAGTTATGTGGCCCTGCTATGTGACATTACTGATAAAGAGCCTTACAACTATGAAGAAGCAGTAGAGAAGAAAGAATAGAAGGATTCTATGATCGAGGAGTACCAATCGATCACAAAGAATGATGTCTGGGATGTTATCCCTCGACCAGAGGGGAATTCTATTGTGGCTTCCAAATGGATCTACAAGATTAAGCATGCTGCAGATGGTAGCATAGAGAAATATAAAGCAATATTTGTGGCTTGTGGCTTCTCCTAGAAAAAAGGAATAGATTATGAAGAAACATTTGCACCTATAGCCAGATACGCTTCCATCAGATCAATACTTGCTTTGGTTGCACTGATGAAATGGAAGATACACCAAATGGATGTCAAGGTTGCTTTCTTAAATGTTGTAGTGGAAGAGGAAGTTTATGTAGAGAAGTCACTCGGTTTTGAGACACATGACAGGGAGACTCATGTGTGTAAATTGAAGAAAGACCTGTACAGTTTGAAACAGGCACCCAAGATAGGGTACAATAGAATTGATAGCTTCCTATCCAATTTGAGCTTTACCAAGAGTAAAGAAGATTCCAACCTTTACTACAAGGTTGAAGAAGGAAACCAAGTGATACTCCTGCTGTATGTAGATGATCTGTTTTTAACATGTATGGATGGGTTGATTACTGATACAAAGAGGAATATTTCTTCCAAGTTTGAAATGAAGGACATGGGCATGATGCACTATTTTCTAGGCATGGAGGTGTGGCAGAATGCAGATGGAATTTCCTTAGGACAAGGGAAGTATGCGGTAGAGATCCTGAAGAGATTCGGGATGATGGATTGCAAGGCCATGACCACAACTATGGAATTGAACCTGAAGCTATTGAGTGATTCTTCATCAGAATTAGTTGATGCTATGATCTATCGTCAAATGATTGTGTCCTTGATGTACCCGACGAATACAAGACCATATATTTGTGTCGAGCACCCAATATGCAAGTGGATTACTACTAACATACAGAGTGTACAATATTTATTGTCAACCCGAGAAATTCTTGTAGTTAAAGGATAACATGCACAGTATATTCTTAAACACAAAGTCACTGTAATTGAACCATACTATCCTCTGTTCAGCTATGCTCATCCCAAGAATCTACTTAATCTAATTATCTTCTAGGAAATACAATCACAATTACCTTCTGCTATGCCTTGATCTAAGAATGGAAAGATAAAAGTCATATCTAAATTACAATTGCAGATGAAAGGAAATCCTATTCACATCACTGAGTGATTAATTCACCTATCCAATCTGATTATTCTAGCAACCCACAAGCATAATTTAAATATTGATCTAGGAATTCAAATACAGAGATTGAGTTCGGCTATTCTAGGAAACTAGAGTGCAGGAATGAAATTCGGTAATCATAACAATAGAAGACAAGTTGCAAAGATTCATGGAACAACAACTAAAAGATTTAAGTATGAACATAGCTGTTACAGTTACCACACGAATTGCATAAGAGATAATTACCTACTCAGTCGACTGTCACGTTATACTACTATAGATCTCCAAGGAATGCAATCACAACACACTGTAAATCTACACTTGTTACAACTTCTTATGAAAATAATAAAATTAACATAAGATCACACAACAAAGGAATTGAAAAGTCCTAATTTAACTCAGCAATCCCTGTGGAAGGCAGGCCCACCCTTCACACAGAGATGCTGGCTGAACAGACGTAAAAACCTTAGATCAAAAGTAATCCCTTGTATTAAAAGATAGAGTAATTACACAATCCCTCCTCATAGCTAATACAATGAATTGATTATCTGTTCAACAACCCCTGGCTCGAAACAATTCTCCATATTTATACCATGTGGACTGTAACATCCTATCCTATTATGGGGCAGCCATGAATATCTCTGATCTTCAAGCGCCCTAAATGACAACAGCTGTTACAAACATGGCAGGATGAAAAATAGTAAACACAGGAAAAATGTTAATCGCCCCAGAAGTGACAATATCTTCAGATTACGGCTACACATGAGCAGCAATACACTATGGATCTCCAAATCTGACGCATTCTGTTATAGTTTCCTTGTCACAGCTTTGTCTGGGATATTGCACTGGAACCGCATTCTTTGGGTGATGATAGTATGGATGGGGATCAACTTGAGCAGTGAATACCCATCCTTTTCGTGACTTGTTCAGCCCAATCTTCCTGCCATCCACTTATCTCAAAATACCTTTATAAACCATAATATGTTAGTGCATTGAGAGATACAAAGCCTTAATTATCACAATCATAAGTATTAATAAAATAAAACAATGACCAATCATACCTTGGTGGTTTGAAGAGTAGAGTGGGGATAACATGTTTAATTGGTATACTGAATGGGGTAGGATAGAACAAGAAGAGGTAATTAAAGGTGGTCAAAATAGGCCATTTCCGGGCTCAACATCTCCGCCCAACTGTCCTGTTACATGTCCTCATGCAACAACCTCCATTACTCTGAATCTGAATCTTGTACTGAGCTCTATTCATGAAGAGAGGAGAAGTTGTAGGGGAACTCAGGAACCCCTTGTTTTTCTACGAACCCTCTATGAGCAATCCAATATCTCCAGCATCGCTGCTCCTCTTCCTTAGTTAGTGAGAAGTACACTCTATATGGTTTTTCTGGCCACCAGATGAGGGGGAATTTAAATTTCAGACCCAACTAATTAGCCCCACATTCCCTGATACATCCAACATAGCCCTTGACCCTGGAAAGTTCCTGTTCAAAATTCCTGAAACAATGGGGGTCTCGGCTTTTGAGTATAGGAGAGGAAACCTGCCATCTATGCTTACTTCCTTCCAATGCTGCTTGTTGGTGTATGGAAATATGGTTGGTGCAAGTAGAAATCACTTCCTCCTAAAGTCCCATTATGTGCTGAGTCTGGATGGGACATGAAAGGAAACTCTGGTATCGAGCAAGAAGAGTACCAGGATTCTGAGGCTCACTTCGAACCCACAGGTTGGAGTGAGATTCATTGTGAGAAAATGTTTGAAAAAACCTTTCCCACTGAGCATGATTGCTCATAAAAGAAGCAAAATCCCTCAACTGAACATCCCCTGAAAAAGAGATAGGATTTGAATGGCGGTCCAGATGGCAATCCATCTCATGCAAATATAATTCACACAACAAATTTTGATCTTCAAAACTACTTCTAAAAAATGTTTCCAAATTTTTTTCTGAGGCCGTTATCTCAAATGACCTCCCTTCCTTCACAGCTCTCAACTTAAACCAAACAAACTGTTCAAATGGGAAGATGGGGTAAGAAGAAGAAGGTACCCTAGTGCCCAGGAGTTCTTGAGAGAGAGCATACATTTGCTCTTTTTCCTTCTGCATAAATTGGAACTTTTTTAGCTCCCTTAAATTGCTCCGTAGCTCTTCCTCTCGAATTCTCTGGGTCATACATTCTTCTACCCATTTCTCCTCTAATGCCCTGATAATATTTTTATGCCCAATAAGAGAAATTATCCCTCCTTGGTATTCCTCCACCTGGCTTTTCCATTTTATTACCTCCAATCTCAGAATTGAGACTTCTACTATAAGGTTCAGGATTTCTTCTTTATGATGTTCCTCCTTGTCCGAATCCAGGTCGATGAAATTTCTAAGGGGCTCAATCCCCACTTTGTCGCTTAATGTGCCACATTCGACACCCTGCACATCTAAAGCTATCTTGAGAGTTGCTGGTTCTTATGTGGCAGCAACCTTTTCTGAACTTTCTTCAACAACAACACCCACCACCCCTGGAGACACTGGTTCTTGTGTAACAACGTCTTCTTTCTGAGGTTCTTTCGTGGAAAATTTGGCAGCTGACTATGAGGATGTTGGTTCTTGTGGAGCAACTTTGTTGTACAGGAATAAACACCTTATAACCGAAGGTCTGGGGTTACCAACATACTCATAAAACTTGCAGGAAATCGACCTTAGAGTACAGAAAAGGAAATAGGAGGATAGAAAGGACTCACCCGATATATGGCGGTTGATCCTAGCTTTGTCCTCTTCCACTCTGATTCTCCTCCAAATCCTTCCAAGATGCTTCCCCTTCACCTGTCAAGAGCAAATCCTTCAAGTGCAAGATAATACATGTATATAAAACAGGTCAGATAAATCATATACAGAGTGCTTAATCATAAGTATTCATCAAACCATGATACATGAAAGATATTCAGGACACATATGGAAGAAGGATTCTCTTTATTAACAATAGTGAATGAGTTCATATTACAACCCAACGCCTCAGACAAGGACTCCTTTGCAACCAAAGGATTCTGAGTTCCACTGCTCCAAATTTTTTTGAATAGACTCCACCAGCATAACTTTGCTCTCAAAGTATCATTGATTAATACCCTCCCCAAGGCCTTTATTTATACTTAGTGAAATAAGGCAGTTTCGAGGGTTGAGGAGGTTGAGACAGTTAAGGTGATTATAGTTAAAGGCTTAACAAATCTCAGATAATCATGATTTATTATTTTTAATGTCGAAGGAAGGTGTATGCAGGTATTAATGCTGGCAACTTGTGTATGACACGCAAGTTGCTCTAAGGGTAACCCGTGTACAAATCTGTACGTGAGATGCAATAACCAATACTCGCGTACAACACACGAGTTGCATATAGGAAGAGTCACGTACAACACTTGACATATTTAAAGGTAAAAAGAACCAGCTGGATGGATGATAAATGTAGTTCATAATATTGCCATCTATAGTGTTTTGGGCAACCCTCAATCCATAAATGTCCTTTTGTGTGCCAACATAAGGAATGTCAGCACTCGGACAGAGAGGTGCCATTTAGGTGGATAATAGATTCCCCCTAATGTGTGAGGTCAGAGGGAAACAATGGCCGAAATACATTATAATCTTCATCTTTGGAGAACTTAGAAATCCAATGGAGCAGAGATAGTACCTGAAACAAATACATAATAATGTCATATACAAAGTCATATCTGAGGATGCTATGTTCAATTTACTAGAACACTAGCTCCTTTACAATATTTGAGTACATCATATGATACAGGTATGAAACCACGTATATTACAAAGGTGGATCCAAGCCACAATATACAAGAATGAAGAGTCTTCAAGGATCTGGAAGCTGTGTATATGAATAGAACCTAATCTTGTGCAACTTAGTCCATAGGTGAGGAACCAAGGTATTCATAACCTATCCCAAATAAGTAGTACAATCCCAGCCATGTGAATAAAAGTAGGTTGAAGTCGAACATGGAAAATATTCAACAATTTGTCAATCAATAAGTAATAATTAACAACTGAAGAAAAGGAATTCACTAACGAGGGAAGTGAATCCTGAGGTACGATCGTCAAAACTATAGGTCTTCGTCATCAGGAAGTACTAAAACAGAACCATGCTATGAAAAGGAAGGCAACAGATCCTCCAACAGATCACAATAGTGACTAGGAACTGGGTAAAAGAAGAGAGACACAATAGAAAACAGATATAACAATGATGGGATCAGGATATAGATCAAACATTGGGTGAAGTCCTTGAACAATGAGCACGACACAGAGATGACCCAAGGCAATGTTTAACTTATATATAGAACAACTAGACTTTATCTGTCATGTAGGAGACATGATCAGATTCCCCAGGTATAATGAATAAGAGGAGGAGTAGGAAAATCAAAGTAATAGCTGAACAAAAAGTGATCACTGAAACATGGGTACCGGAAAAGACAAAGAGTGCTATGTTCAAGGATGACATGTTGCCACTACTGAAAACAAGAGAAAACTTCTTCCTTACCTTCCCTGTTAAATTTTAACAAGTCCAGGAAAGTTAACTTGGACCCCTCTTCATTTTTTAACAAGCTTGAAGAGACAGGAAAATAATGCTTGATAGTGTCACTGATTCGTGGATTTAATGAGCTCAAACTAGTACATGCTCAGTTGGTGTTTTCACATTTAGAGAGTCTGAAAACTCCAAAGAAGACTTTAGGGGGATCCTTTTTTGTCCAATTTAGTCTCCTAAGGCCGAAAAAGTATAAAACATACCACAGAAGAACTCTCATAACTTCCGTATAAGAAAAGGTGAACCTTTTTCGTACTTAGTCAGGGAGGTTCGAAAAAGGTTAAATTACCACCTACCCAACGCTCCTTCCAAAACAGCATAAAATAGCTTGAGTTTTACGAGTGTGAAGGAAAGCAAGATCACTCGGAAAGATCCATTTGATTACGAGAAATAGGGCTTACAACAATAAACTCGTTGCTTTGTTCTGAAGTGTTTAACGAGCATGACAAAGACACAAAGTACACTCAGAATATTTTTCATGTTTGGGTCCAGAGCATGAAAAAGAGAAAACTAAGCTCATACCGGGTGTTCCTTTTCCGTAAATTTAGTCCCTTAGGTCTAGAAAAGTGATAAACCTATTCGGGTACACAGGGTACTCCCAAAAGACCGAACACCTTCAAATACCACTTCACACAATCAGATCACAGATCAACACACCAATGTTTTTCATGTGGTTAAAACCCTCGAGAGGGAAATAGTCCATGGCCCCAGCCAAATAGCTACTTGGAGCAATTTATTATGCAAAAAAAAGAAAGTTACATGAGCTTCTCATTATCGATCAACTAGCCAAGGACCCTCTATGCTCTTTAAATAGAGATCATAGACCAATCAGGTGTTAAGCCACAGATCAATGGTAGGTATGATCTAAGAGAATTTGAACCGTCGAATCACTCTACATTTAGAGCATATCGTGACCGTCGGATTAGAATATTTACAAATGCATACTAATGCATACTAAAGAAACACACTTTTACCTAATGGATATATTACACAAGTTGATCTTAGCTAAATCCTAAGTGTCTAAATATCCTAACATCCCCCCTTAAGAACAACTTGGGATATGATTGAAGGATTTACAAAAGTGACACTATTAGGAGAAGGAAGGAGGCATTAGAGCCTATCCCCCCTTAAGGACACATTCCTAAACTCCTAGCATAGACCGAAGTTTAGAAAACTCTGCTTATGCAAGAGACTTGGTGAAGATGTCTGCAACTTGATGATCTATAGGGCAATAGAGAACTTCAATAACACTATCATGCACAAGATTTCTGATGAAGTGCATGTGTAGCTCAATGTGTTTGCTGCGCTGATGTAGAAATGGATATTTGGCAAGCTTGATGGCACTTTGATTGTTGCACCAAAGTGGAGTAGGCTGCTGCTGCTCGAATCCAAACTTTGAAAGGATCTATCGAAGCCATAAAGCTTCCTGACTGGCATTAACTGCAGCTCAATATTCTATTTCTGCTGAAGAAAGAGCAAGAGCTTGTTGTTTCTTATAAGCCCAAGTGACAGGTCTAGATCCTAGACTGAAAAAATAACCTACAGTAGACTTTTGATCATCAAGATCTTCGGCCCAATTTGAATCAGTGAAACCAACCAACAAAGGTTCCCCCCTGTACTGTAATGAATCCCAAACTGAATTGTACCTTGAATATATCGAAGTATTCTTTTTGCTGCTTTCCAGTGACTTTCATGAGGAGTTTGCATATAATGGACAACATGACCAATGACAAAGGAAAGGTTAGGATGGGAATGAGTCAAGTATAAAAGACTACCAACAAGTTGACGATACAAGGTGGCATCTACTTCAGGGGAATTACAAGTGGCAGAAAGTTTGACTCCAGACTGGAAGGGAGAAGAGGTTGGTTTACAATCTTACATGTGGAATCTACGAAGAAGGTCACACGCATACTTATACTGGGAAATAAATATTCCTTCTTTGGTTTGCAAGACTTGGAGACCAAGAAAATAATGCAAATATCCTAAGTTTGACATTTCAAAACTTTGCTTAAGACTGGATTTCACATGGGTTATAAGGTTAGGGTCATTACCAGTAAGGATAAGATCATCAACATAAAGAACAAGTATGATGAGATGGTTTCCTACTTTCTTGGTATAGACATTGGGGTCAGAATGGCATCTAGAAAAACTAGTGTCAAGGAGAAAGCTATCCATTTTGGCATACCAAGCTCTAGGAGCTTGCTTAAGGCCATATAAGGATTTCTTAAGGAGACAAACAAGGCTAGAGTTATTTTGAACATATCCAGGAGATTGTTCCATGTAAATTTCCTCATGTAAATCACCATGTAAGAAGGCAGACTTTACATCCATTTGATGGACTTCCCAGTTATGTAAGGTTGCAAGGGAAAGAACAAGGCGGATGGAGTTCATTTTTGCTACAGGGGCAAAGGTTTCATTGTAGTTAATCCCTTCAACTTGGGAAAAACATTTGGCAACTAACCTTGCCTTAAGTCTTTCAACACTTCCATCTGATGCATACGTAGTTCTATAGACCCATTTACATCTGAAAAGTTTTCTTCCTTTTGGAAGAGGAACAAGATCCCAAGTATCGTTCGCCACTAAGGAATGATATTCTTCATCCATAGCTGCATCCCAATCTGGATTTCCTGAAGCTTCTGCAAAAGTTTCTTAATCATGATTCTCAGAAACTTGAGCCAAAAGAGAAGAGGATCATTGAAATTGAGAACGGGTTCAACGTTGATCTCTAGGATCACCTGCAAGATCACCAGCTGCTTCACATGTTGAACGGACCCATAGAGGAAGTATTGGTGCTGGTGCAATTGGAGGAACATGAGCAAGTGGAGGTGTATTTTCATCCTCACTCTCATCATCAGAAACTGGAGTTGGAAACCTGTCAAGGAAGTTGGAAGAAGAAGAAGAAGGCACAGTTGCCGAATCAGGCTCGCAGGCCAAATATGGCACACCCGCCAAGTTAGGCTCGCAGGCCAAGAGATTTTCATCAAATTTAACATCTCATCTAATGATTATATCATGTGAATGGGGCTGAAGAATTCTATAACCTTTTACATCTTCAGAATATCCAACAAATATGTACTTTTCACTTTTAGGCTACAATGCTTTCCGTTTTTCATCTGAAATGTGAGCCCATGCTTCAAAACCAAACACATGAAAGTGACTTACATTTGGTTTAGTTTTACTCCATGCTTCTTCTAGTGTTATACCTTGTAAAACTTTAGTGGGTGTGCGATTAACTATGAATTTGCATAATTTATGGCCTCAGCCCAATATTGAAGACTTAGTCCCTTAGATTGGATCATACAATTAGCCATTTCTTTTAAAGTGCGGTTCTTCCATTCAGCTACACCATTTTGTTGTGGTGTATATGGAACAGTGTGCTGTTGTTGGATTCCTTGTTCAATGTAAAAAGTAGTGAACTTGTTGTTAACATATTCTCTTCCATTGTCAGATCTTAACTTAATAATTTGATGACCAGATTGTTTTTCAACAAGGGCCTTGTAGGCCAAGAACATGTTAAATACTTTTCTCTTAAGTTTTAGGAAGTAAACCCAAGTGCGTCTGGAGTAGTCATCAATGAAAATTAAGAAATATTTGAAACCAAAAAATGAAGTAGATGGAAGAGGGCCACACAAGTCACTATGCACAAGCTCCAAGGGAACCGAGGCGTGCCAAGAGGTACGTTTGTGAAAACTATCCCGATGATGTTTTCCAAGTACACAAACGGAACAAACACCATCCTTGCAAGATACCAGTGGAAGACTAGTCACCATATTTTATTTACATAGTTGTTGCAATGAGCGATAATTTAAGTGACCAAATTGCTCATGCCAAAGTTTGCTCAAGTTATCACTATGAGCAACAAAAACTGAAGGAAAAGGTGATGACCCAAAGTTGTTAAATTTGTACAACTTGGTAATATCATCAATAGTTCCAGTAGCAAGGATATTTTGAGGATTTTTAAAATCCTTGAATACAACTTGGTGAGGTGTAAACATCACAGTTTTACCTTCACTTGAATGAGTAATTTGATAGACTGATAACAAATTGCAGGAAATTTTTGGAACACATAGTACATCACTGAAATGACCATTTTCTACTGGAACTGTTCCAGATCCTGCACGACTTAGATATCTATCATCACCAATAAATATTTGTTTGGTGTTACATTCATGCATAGTAGAAAATATGGCTTGATCCTTAGCCATATGATAAGATGCGCCAGAATCAATGAGCCATTCATTTAAAGTAGAAGAAGAAGATGGAGTATAAGAGTAACCAGAAGCACAAAGTGCATGTCCATGAGTGTTAGATTCTGAAGACGAATCTAGGCTGATGTGGTGCTTCTTCATTGCTGCTTCCAAGGCTACCATCTTCTTAAAACATTTAGATTCATCATGATTATCTTTCCCATAAAAATTGCAATGACGCTCAGTCTTCTTTCCTTTTTGCTTGGATCCTTTGTCATTTTTTAAAGAAGGAGCTGACTGAGAGGGTTTGGGACCCTTTTTGTTTTGCTTATTATTCAGAAAATTTTGTTTCTTGGGAGGCTTGGACTTTTCTTTCTATTGGGACAATAAGGCTTTCCCAGATGTATCTGCATTGTTAATTATTCCAAGATGAATGAGCTTATCTTGCTCTCTAATTAAGGAATCACAAAAGGATTCAAGACTAGGCTCTTGATAGCTGGCTACAGTCAAGGATTCTTTCATGGAGTAGAATGTAGATACAAAAACAGAGTATGTAGGTCCAAGTTTGGAAAGAATATTATAAATACATTGTTTGTCTTCTTTCTTAATCTTGCATTCTGCACATAATAATCTAAGAGTTTTATACTTAGATAAATAGTCTTGAATGCATGAAAAATCATTTGGATTCAAGGAAAGAAACTCATTCTCAAGTTTATGACCCCGAATTTCATTGTGTTTACCAAACACAGGTTCCAACTTTTCCCAACCTTTATCAGGTTCATCAATTCCAGGTATGTAGAATCGCAAATCAGTAGAGATTGACATCCCAATCAATCTACGAGCTTCATCACATCTATTTTCTCATTTAATTTTCTTATCATCATCAGTGGGTTCTGTTTCTTTTCCTGAGATTATCCTGAAAATTCCCCTACTTCGTAGAACATCCTCCATACGAGATTTCCATGAGAAATAGTTAGAACTTGTAATTATAATATCACAAGGGGCGTCCATACTATAAAATAATGGCTGAAATAATAGAAACTAACTATTTGGATGCAAAGAGCTCGAAAAAATATGCAGTTTTAAAAAAAACGGCACTTAAAACGAATTCCAGATGATGAAGTTATCCTTGATCAAAGAAAATGTTGAAGTTGTCCCCAATCGTGACGTGGCAGATATTAACTTGACCAACTAAAAAAAGAAGCCCCCTCTTCCCAAGATCAACCTTTGACAATCACCTTTACAATAAAGTTGCTTTGAAGTGAATCGCTTTTGTAGAATAAGTGATGTTTACTTTCACAATAATGTGACTTTTAAATAGTGCGACAATAAATTAAAAACTTAAGTGACTCACTTTTATTTTATTTTATTTATGTGAGATGCACTTTTACAATAAAGTAACTTGAAAATAGAAATTGCATGCACTAAAAAGTAGCTTGATAAGACTTGAACTCAAGACTTATTAAGGTGTAAAGCAACTTTGGACCAACTGAGCTAAGTTTAAAAGGTACGTAAAAGTATGGAAAGAGGAAGGGGTTTTTTTTTTACTCTTCTCTCTCGTTTTCTGTGCTTGCTTTCTTTTCCTACAAATCACAAAAAAAATGAAAAACAAAAAAAAAAACTTTTTCCACACAATGGGGTTAGATCTAGGTTAGCATACCCGAAAAGTCTACGTTTCTCGCTGTTTCTGATTTGTCGTGATCGCACAAGGTGCACGACAAAGAGCATACATAGCCGAGAAGACAAAAAAAACTTTCCCTTACTATTTCTGATTGGCCGCGATTGCGCAAGGTGCACGGCAAAGAGAATACAAAGTCAAAGAAAATAATAGTCCAAGACTAAAACATAAAAGATCTAATAATAAACTGATAAAATATGAGAGATTAAAAAAAAACAAATCCGTCACTGTAACATTATACCTTTAGATTTGCCGAAATGGGTGTTTCTGGAGTAAACGGAAATGGTTTTCGGTGAAACAAAAACTATTTCCAAATAGAAACGACGCTCTGGACATAATGGAACAGCTCCCACAGGCCACAAATGCACATAAAATACAGAACCAGAAACCCTTTCAAGGTTCCGGCAACACTGGTTTCAGATCTTGATCAAAACCTAAAGCGACTCTTCATAAAAGCTCTGATAGCATGTTCAGATACACAAGGTACTCCCAAAAGACTGAACACCTTCAGATATCGCTTCACACAAATATATCACAGATCAACACATCGATGTTTGTCACGTGGTTAAAACCCTCGAGAGGGAAACAGTCCACGACCCCAGCCAAATACCTACTTAGTGCAATTTATTATGCAAAAGAAATAAAGTTACATGAGCTTCTCATTATCGATCAACTAGCCAAGGACCCTCTATGCTATTTAAATAGAGATCATAGACCAATCGGGTGTTAAGCCACAGATGAATGGTAGGTATGATCTAAGAGAAGTTGAACCGTCGGATCAGTCTATGTCTAGAACATATCGTGACCGTCAGATTAGAATACATACAAATGCATACTAATGCATACTAAAGAAACACACTTTTACCTAACGGATATATTACAAAAGTTGATCTTAACTAACTCCTAAGTGTCTAAATATCCTAACAAAACCTATGCCTGAGAATACTCTTCTCAATTCAAAATAGAAAAGAGAGGGATCCTTTCTCATATTATTCCACATGGTCCAAGAAAGAGATAACCTACCACCAATACAGATTCCCGTTCACATATTCTTAACGAGCTTGAACAGATGAGTTAACTCGGCAGTCAAGTCTGATTTGAAGGAGTCAGACTCGGGCCTAAAGAAACTTTATAAGGGCAGGGAATCCTATAAAGGGATAGCTTGTAAAAAGATATTCAAAGGAAGCTCTATTTGGCATGAAGAATAGCTAAAAGGATACCCCTGTACCTAAAACAGTTGCGGCATGAGTACCAAAGAACAACATAGGCTTGGAAGGAAGATACTCATGAAAAAGGGTCTTATCCATGGAAGAACAATGGTAAAAACAGGGAACTAGTGGTTTATGATACCATAGTCCGTGGCAAAATGTTGAATGCTAAGGTTAATGTGGATTGAATAAAGATGCCAAAAATGTATTGGAAATGACAAAACCACCCTATTGGAGCAACAACACTTTATAATGGTGAAAAAAATTGTTTCAAAACAAAAAGAAATATGGTATTAGTTAAATGGATTTTCAAACTATAGAAAAAACCCACTTGGAGAAATAAAATTTCTATAAATAGTTGAAAATCAAAACAAAACTCACCATTTGGAATTTTTAGCCATAAAAAGCAAGTTGTTTCCTTGACCTTTGTTCGATCGCTGTGGACAAACTAACCGACGAAATCAAATTTCGCAAGTTGCGGGTAAGCCTACACCCGAGCTCTTCATTTTGATCCTAGCAAATATTAATTTTGAGTCCTAATTTCATGTTTAAAAGCATCCTAGAACATGTCATGGCGCGTACATGGGTTAATAGTGTAAAGACTCGTGTACATGCGTTCTGTATGTGGGTTGCCTATATAAACAGTCGTGTACAGTACGTGACATGTCCAACTAGACAGTTGTGTGTACTGCATGAAGGATAAAAAGCTAAATATAGTAAAAAAATTTGAAATTTTATATGAAATTACTGAATCAAATTGCTTGTTTTGCAAGGTGTGAAGATGGTGCTGGAATGGAGGGAAAGGGAACATGAAACAATGAACCAAGAAGCCCTCCAAAGTGTGCCCACTATACATGCATTGTGAACAAGCGGGTTATTAAAATTATTTTGCACATCACCCATGCAGGCCAATGTCCGCCTTTTGGAGTTCATGATAAATTACTGGGATCATGATTTGGGGATGTTCGACCTACAGGGTGAGACTTTGGAGATTACTACCGAGGACATGTATTTCATTTTCAGTCTGTCACATCGAGGAGCACCGGTTAACTTAGAGGGCATCGATTGAAGCGGGGACCCTTTAAGTGTCCACAACTATATAGATGTGTTTTGCACACCAGGTACTCAAAAGAGAGGGAGTTGTGTCCCTATTACACATATCTGTGACTTTAAATTATAGGTACTTGCAAGCACCATCGTGAGGATTTCAGGATCCTTGTCATTACATTTGGCTACACGGAACCAAATGAGGTTGGCAGTGGATTGTTTTCGTGGTGCCCTCTATGATTGGTGTTTGGGAGTTGTCCCTATCATGAAAAGACAACTGTCTGATTGCAAGAGAGGAAGGTGAAAGAACTTTGGTTATGCGAGCATATTGGTTTCCTTCTTCTTTGAGAGAGTATCAGTGTTGAGCCCTGCCATACCTCTACCGGTCCAATATCCACGTCAGCTGAGGCTGAGCAAGTGGGGAGACATCTTCCTCTATCAAGGAGGAGGAGACATAGTACATAGTGTATACGATGATGATTTCTATACCTGGTGGGAACGACAGCTACCGGCACTAGAGCAGTTTCCATATGCCGCCATGGAATTTTTAGGTGACCCAGACCTTGTCCTCCCTCCAGGAGGAGCATGGGGAGAGCTAGGTAAATAATTTTTAATTTTTTATCATTTTTAAATTTTTTTATGAATTTAAAAATGATAGATATATACATATGTACAAGTCTTAATCCTATAAATGTGTCAAAATGCAGATATTGGACCGGTTCGCCCTGAGGGGCATCCACACATGTTTGTTTGTCCTGTCATAGGTGAAGACCTGGGACTGATTAGGTTTCTAGAGGGGAAGCTGGCCAGGCTGACCCAAAGAGTGCCCACCTTGAGGATAGAGCATATCCCGACTACCATGCAGGATTTTGTTGTTGGAGTGCCACCGGTCTGGTTACGTCTTTTCAGGCAAGTGGCTAGAGTGGTTCTTGTATACATAGAGGCTCTGGAGGCTGCCGAAGCTGAAGAGGCCGAGGAAGCCAGAGTACAGAGGGACCATGGGGACCAAGGTGGTCCAAGTGACCAGGGTGGTCCTGCGTAGATCTAGGAGATTTTGATGGACTGCAATCCACATTTTTGTATATTTTTGTATATTATACTGTTATGACAGGATCTGGGGATCAGACTTGACCTATCTATGAACATATATTTTACATATATATATATATATATTATTGTTGTTGGCGGTTTATTTACAAATGTTTTTATATATGTGCTGTATATCTTTATGAAATGTGTGTTAGATGCCAATCTAAAATGTAATTAGCATATGCATCAGTCAATTGATTCTGATTTTGTGGAATGTGATTGAATATAATAACTTCAAAATTTCTTTCCAGTAACCAAATTTGCATGAACTAACGTAATAGAATAGGATTGCGTACCTGATAAGCTTGATTGAGCTAGGAGACCACTAGCTGAGAGTCTAGACGAACTTCAAGCTGGGTGATACCACATGACAAAGCATCTTATAAAAGCTCAATTACGACACTATACTCAGCAACATTATTAGAAGCAGGACCTAAGCAAGCGCCTCCAGTGGAAACAAGCTGTCCTGAAGAAGAATAAATAACCCATGCTGCTGAAGCTAGGTTACAAGTGTGACGACTGGTGCCATCAGCGAACCCTATATACCTTTCAGAAGACATCTGCAACAACTAGCAGAGAATATAAAAAACAAAACTGACAACCTAATGTACATAAAAATAAAGAAAAAGTGCTAAGACTAAGCATAGTACTTTTTCAGGTAGAGCCCATTTCTAGGCTCAGGCAGCTTATTCCCATCAAAATCATCTAACTCATATGCACCCTTCTTCAAAAATTTCGACACGACATAAGGTCCTAACCACATGGTCTTGAATTTTCCTACCCCCAGGGGTTCTTTGTCTTGGTCCCAAAGCAAGACAAGTTCCCCTCCAGAGAAAACCCAAGTTTTAACCAATTTATCATACTGAGTTTTGAGCCTATTTTTATGATCTTGATTAGTGGTCACCACATCTCTACTTTGTTCATCTAGGTGTTCTAAATGTACCAGACGTTCCTCAAGCTCCGTCATATCAGGTAACACATGGATAGCTATCTTTAAATATGGGATTTCACACTCAATCGGAGTAACTGATTCCACTCCATGAACAAGTTGGAAAGGGGAAAAACCCGTTGCAGTTTTTACGTTGGTTCGGTAGGCCCAAAGAGCAGGATATAGCATGATGTGCCGGTTAGAATGGGTTGCATCAATTGTACGTTTAAGGATAGTTTTTAAAGTTTTGTTGACAGCCTCAACCTGACCGTTTGCTTGCGGATAGTACGAAGATGAATGTTCTTGTCTAAATCCGAGCATGGTAGTCAGTTCCGTCATCATGTTAATTTGAAAATGACTGCCGTGGTCAGTGACAATCACTTTGGGTATACCAAACCATGCTATAATCTGATTGAATACAAAGAAAGCTGCTGTTTCTCCATCGACTTTAAAAGTAGGCATTGCCTCTGCCCATTTCGTAAAATAGTCAATAGCGACAATGATTTATTTATGCCCCCCAGCCGAGGCTAGGTTGCATGTCACGTAATCAATCCCCCATTTCATGAAGGGGCCTACTGAGACAATGGAAAATAATGGAGCAGGATGTGATCGCATTTTCCTGGTGTAAAGCTGACACAGATGACAGCGTTTCACTGCTTCCACACAATCTTTGAAGATCGTGGGCCAAAAACAACTGGCACGTAATATCTTCTGGGCTGTTGCTAACCCAGAAAAATGACCCCCACACGCTCCACTATGGGAATCATTCAAGACAATCTCTGCTTCCTCATGGGTAAGACATCGATGCAAACTGGAATCTACCCCTCTTCGATATAATGTATCTCCTATGATGAGGTAGTTCTTGGCATGAAGGCATAATTTACGTCATTCCTCCCTTGAGGAAGCTACATGATACTTCAAAGTCTGTAGATATATAAGAATATCCCCATACCAAGGATCAGAGGTGGATATCAAGAAGATATGCTCATCTGGGAATGAGTCATCTTCAACTGCTACATCTTCTTCAGTAGGAAATTCTGCTATAAGTTCAGCAAAAACCAAGGACTTATTAGACTTAGCGGACTGGAAATCCAAGTCAAACTCTTGGAGAATGACTATCCATTTGTTAAATTTTCCCCCAACTATCCATCGGGATAAAACATATTGAAATGGATTCACATCTGCCACTACTATGGTGGTCCTTAGTAAAATGTAGTGACGCAACCTTTGAATGGCATAAACGGCTGCTAAGGATAATTTGTCAACGTGGGAGTTTCTAAGTTCAGGTCCGGCTAAAGCACGGCTAAGATAATAAATGACATGCTCTATAAGCTTATCGTCCTCCTGGACTAGTACTACCCCAATGGTCGACTCTGACGTGGCCAGATATAAAATAAAATCCCTAGAATAATCTGGCGGACGCAATAAGGGTGCCGACAACAAAGCTTTTTTCAATGCCTCAAAAACAAGTTGTGCAGTTTCATCCCATATAAATGGGGTGTCCTGTTTGAGTAGGCGCATGAAACCCTTAGTAATCTTGGAATAGTTAACAATAAAACGTCGAAGAAAAATAGACTTTCCTTGTAGGATTTGAAGTTTCCTGATAGAACGAGGAGGAGGCAGATTTACAATGGCCTCAACTTTCAATGGATCCACATGGATGCCTCTACTAGAGACAATGAACCCAAGAAATCTTCCTGACTCGACACAGAATACACACTTGTGGGGATTCAAGTGGATTTTATAATGTCTGCATCTCTCAAATATCAACCGTAAATGATCTGGATGTTGAATCCTCTTACGAGAATGTGCTGGCAGATCATCAAGGTATGGTTCGACAATGGTTTTAATATCATGGAAGGAAAAGTTCATAGCCCATTGAAAGGTTTCCCCCGCATTCTTCAATCGAAAGGGCATTTTCTTATACGCGAAGGTACCCCAAGGACAAATGAAAGCAGTTTTATGTTGGTCTTCTATTTTTATTTGAATTTGATTGTATCCGGAGAAACCATCCATAAACGAGAACACCTCACTTCCCACACAAGCATCTATAATATAGTCTATAAATGGCGTGGGATACTTGTCCTTAGGACAGGATTTGTTAATGTCTCTAAAGTCCGTACAGACATGAATAGTCCCTTGCTTCTTATCAACAGGAACAGGGTTGGATACCCATTCTGTCAAAGCTATGGGATAGATAAAACCAGACTTCAACAATTTTTCAACTTCATCCTTTACAGCTGCCGCTTTGTGCAGGTTAACAGGTCTTAACTTTTGTCGAACCGGTTTGTCATATGGATATGTTTGGATTTCATGTTCAACAATCGATGGATCTATGCTTGGCATCTCCTCATATGACCAGGAAAAGAGATCACGAAATTCCTTAAACAGGGCAGTATAGATGGCAATCTCTTCAAGAGAGAAATTTGTGCCTATATATATGTTTTCCATGACATCAGGGTTCAAAGAGATGTTAATAGGTATAGTGGTGGAAATATTTTCCATATTCCCCTCGACAAACATTCCTTCCTTAGGTAAGGGATTGATAGGTATATCAACATCTTCTGATAGTCTCAAACGAAACTCTTGATTTTCTATTCTACTTAGTTCAGGAAGAAAATAGGAAAGATGATGAAGATCCTCACAAATATTACCATGTCCACTCATGGCTTCCACGATGGCTTCATTAGAAGGTAAAACCATGTCTAAACAATCTATAGAGTGCAAAGAGTTTTTCGCCCATGCGGGCAAATAGACTTCTTCCAGATCTTCCGAGACTGTTAAAGGATCTGGGATGGGATCAACCGTGGCTTGAGTGGTAGCTTGATAAGGTACCTCCACTGCCGATAAGGGCATGTGTGGTTCATGGGGGGATGCGAGAACCCAAGGATTAGTCCTATAGACAACCATAGCTATGGACTTCCCCACACTAGTAGAACCAATATAATTAATTGGGGCTGGAAGATCAAATGTTCCCATCAGTGATGTGTACATTCCAGCCCTCAAGCTCTGTGCAGCAGGTTTGACCTAATCAACCAATGGTACAACAGACTCATTAGACTCTAAATGGCCTTTTCGAGTATAATCAATTTGATCAATAGTAACCAACTTGCCCTCATGTGGAAAAACCACTACACGAAAAACGGCCGACGCAATAGCAGACATCGCATAAGTCCAATTCCTTCCCAGAAGAAGATTATAGTCCAAAGGAGCATCAATCACTTCTACCTCAATAGACACTGCTTTCCCTGCCAGATTAATTTCAAAATCTGGTAGGATACCATGTGGATGGAAGGACCTTCCATCGAAAGCAGTAAGTAAAGTGTTTGACGAAACCAGCTCTGGGTATCCAAGAGATTTTTAACAGGTCAAGGACATAACACATGTAGAAGCACCCTCATCAACAACTGCCCTTCCAATGGTATTTCCACCATGGATGACATCTATTGATAAGGCTACATGGTAAGTTTAGCGAATTTTAACATCATACAAATGAAACTTCGCCATGAGACTCGACGAATCCATGCTGCCTAAAGCTGCTAAGAGAGCATCCCGCTGAGTAGGACAACTCTGTAACACCTCTAAAGATGACATTGCACACAGTTTTTGGGACAAATATTCAACCACAGAGTAGTTTGAAGCAGCCCTAGAATTAGGGTTATGCAAGGTCTTCTTGAAGACACCTTTTGGTATCTTCGACATAGTTTCAACAGGCTTCTCTATTGTGAGAGGGTTAGAAGTTTCACCTATAGCTTTACCCTTCTCAGGAGTCTCTTTCTCATATTTTTTGTTCCTTGTCTGCAACAAAGTCAAAGATCAAACCATGTTGATATGGTTTGGGTCAGGGGCATTTTGAGTGCTCCCCGCTACATTAGAAGCTGAGGCAGAGTTTTGTCCTTGGGGAAAAGGAGCCTTCAGGATAGCCTGTTGTTGAGCCTTGAGCAGCTTCTGAGCTTGGTCCATAAGGGTACAAAGGTGAGTAAGGTGGTACTCATGGCACAACTTACACAGGAACTTGACCTTCTTATTTTCTTTCTTGCCCCCATCAGCATTGTTCACAAGCTTCTACTTGTTTTGGTTTCCCTCTCCCTTCTTTCCTCTCTTTTTCTTCCCGTCGGGCTGCTGATTGCCCTTCTGAGAGGTATGTGCAAAAACATTTTCATTCTGGGGGGAGGGGGAAGCCTTTGCTGTCTCCACCGTAGACTGCTTGACAGACAACTGATGAAGTTTCTTAGCCAAAGGCTCTACGGTGGGAGAGTTAATGGACCCAACCACACCGTCGGCATGGGGTCCAGGCTTAGGCTTCTCTGCATCATGCGTAGGCCTTGATGCCTCAGGGATAATCTCACACAATATCCTAGATTGTGAATAAATCAAATCTAGTTGCTGGGCCCTGAGAATGGCTTCTTCTTTGTTAGTCACTCCTGAGGTGGATACATCCTTAGATATGTAGGGAAACAGAGATTTAAGGAACCACTCTAGAAGAAACTCAAGAGGGATAATGGCTTTTATAAGGCTCTTCTGCCTCCTCCACTTTTGGATGTGATCCAAGATGTGGGAGCCTTGTTCTTCCTAAAGGTATACAACAAGTCCGTTCCGAAATAATATCGGACCGGAAGCTGAAAGTGGCTAAGAAATGCACTAGCCAAGTCCCAGAAACTATTGAAAGCAACAGAAGGTAGTTCAATATACCATTTTTCCATGATACTTGTTAAGGTTCTCTGGAATAGCCTCAACCTAACTAAATCTTCATTTAGTGAATTCGAAGAAAATCATAAATGAAATGTGGTGGCATGAGCCCTAGGATCTTCACCAACTTTGCCCTCGAATTTAGGGATGTCCGATGGCAATTTGGTGGGAACAGGTGGCCATAAGGGGTCATGCGTCACCGGGTCATTCATCAATTTTGACAAATCTAGCTAGTTTAAAGTTTCCAAGAACGGAAGTTTGGGTCGAACCGAGGTACTAAATGTGCCAGTCTGGGGGTTAGAGGGACCTGCCCCTGAATGCCCATAGGTAAAAGTGGGGTTGCCCCCTGCCACCAATTACGAAGTGGGTAGATTACTCCGAAACAGATTCCATCCGTAAGCCACAGGATTGTGTGTGGGAGGTGCAGTATAAGAAATTCGGGCTGTCCCAATAGAAATACGGGTCTAAAAGACAGGAGCCGGTATCCCTCCACTAAACAACGAAAAGGGAGAGCTCGTAAACGGAACCAAAATCAGAGTTTGGAAACTTTTCCCATAAGAGGTGTTGTTCCCAAATTACACTCCTACATAGGAAGGGGATGGGCCTACGTATGGAGTGGATGGGGGAATGTGCCCCCCATTCCATGGAAACCCTTGGACGAACGCCGAGGATCCTACCGGACCACTCTGGGTAGTATATGGAAAGGAATAAGGAACAGTAGGTATACTAGGGATCGCAGTAACCATATCACTAGAAGTACCTGCTAGGTTTGAGTGAACCGGTGGTTGAACCACCCGGCTCGCTCTAGGGGCACTTACCGGGGGAGGTAGTACCCCTTCAATCGGGATGGCTGAGGTGAACACAAAATAACTTTCTCCCTCAGAAGACATAATCCTAGCCATAGGGACACCTAAAACAGGTGAATCAAAAGGTCTAACCTGAATGATCACATGATCGTTTAAATCAGTCAAGGGTGTGTTAAAATTTCTTGCAAACTCGTCAGTATACAAGTCTTCTATCTCAACTGTATCAAGATCAAAATGGTTAGCTGTAAGTTTTGGTTCACCTAGAACTTCACTTATTCCTACCAGTTCAAATGAACCATCCGTATCCAATATCCACCTTTGGGGTGGAGGTGGAGGCTCCAATGTGACGAGAGGAGAAAGGTTTCGCAACCTTCTTGACCTTCTTATAGGTTGGTCCTCCACGATTGAAAATTTGACAAATAAAACCTTAAGGCCAACTAAAAATAGGAAAAACCACAGAGCATACACTATAAAAATCCTAAAGCCTCAAACAATCAACCAAGGGTGAAAGATGTGCTTTCCCGAAGAAATTTGAAGAACGATTACTTGGCGTCCTTGAAGTGGTTCTTAGGCACAAGTGGAGGAATCACCCACCTCCCTCCTACACTTACAACAAGGGTTACCTTCCAAGCCCATCCAAGGTGAACCAGAAATAGCCTTTCGATTTACCTAGGTATGAACCCTAAATGTCAAGAGACTAAAGGCTACCTTAGCTATACCAACAGTCTCGGGGGACAGTCGCAAGCCTGACTTGTACGCATGGGTAGGGTTGCTAAGCCTGAAACTCTGTCTAGGACAGAATCCCTAGATGCGTAAAAGTCCCGATTTACGTTTTGACAAGGAATCGGAGGGTTATCTCCTGAGTCCAATGCCTCCATGCGGCCTCGTGCTTGACTCCCTTTTGAGAGGAGCTTCCGAGAAACAATTGATAAAGTCAAGGATTTACCTAAAGAAAGGTCCACTATATCTGAATTTTAAAACTTATGGGAAGTTTACACTTCCTACCCCACAAGTCTAGCCTAAGCTAGTAGGTGAAATGCCCCTAAAAATAAAAATTACTAGTAAATTTTAATTATTGTGTTCATTTTAAAGGGCTTTTTCTTACTCAGAAGGAAATGGAGTGATGAACTATGGTGTTTTTGACTCGATAAGAAATAAAAAGTAAAGGTGTATTTTTTCAAAGCAAAGTACTACTATTAAAGAAAACTTCTTCTTTTTTGTAAATATATATTGATGAACAAATGTAAATGATAAAGAGAATCTAAGACTATGTTTTTGTAGTTTTTGAGATTATATTTTAAAACTAAAATGAAAACTACTTATGCAAAAGCAAATGCAAAATCTTGAAAATGTTTTTCTTTTCACTTTTTAAAATGCTCAACCTCTACCATGCATCTAAAATGCACTAAACTTGAGTATTCGTGGATCAAATCAACTGTATAAAATAAGCAAATTGAAGTAAACGGGTCAATAAAACCAAAAATCAACCAACAAAGGGAGACAGGAACCCTATCTTGGGTGTGTACAATGACAAGAAATCACTATAAACTCACAAAGGTAAGTGACAAACCAAGTACTACCGGAAGACAGACTAGAAAAACAATGTCCAGAACCCTGATCACTGATTCGGACAGAGATACTTCAACTTATAACCCAAATAGGCCAACCTACTTCAAGATGCCAACAAAAGACAATCCAAACACAAGAAAACTAAGGGCTTTATAAGAAAGCTCCAAATGTGGTCAGCAAGGTCTTCAGACTAACTACACAATGTCTAGAGAGAAAGCAAACTACCAAACAAGAATTACATAAAGACAGTGACAAGCAAAACCTAACCTAAAAATTCCTATTTCCAGGATTGTACGCGACTGTGTATAAGGGAAACTCGCGTACTGTACGTGACTGTCCAAGAGAGCAACCTGCGTATGCAGGCCCCTGTACGCGACTGTGTAGCAGAGAAACCCACGTACAGGTACAAATTTTTTCTCAAAAAATAAGAAAAATGCACAAGGATTTCAGACACTATGATAAGCATGAACCAGGATAAAATACCACATACAAACTTCAAAGCAAAGACTGGTTAGGGGTGACAGAAACAAACTACAGCAGTCCGGGCTCCCCAACAGAGTCTCTAGTTCTATTTTACAGGAATAAACACCTTATAACCGAAGTTGTGGGGTTACCAACATACTCATAAAACTTGCAGGCAATCGACCTTAGAGTACAGAAAAGGAAATAGGAGGATGGAAAAGACTCATCCAATATACGACGGTTGATCCTAGCTTAGTCCTCTTCCGCTCTGCTTCTCCTCCAAAGCCTTTTGGGATGCTTCCCCTTCACCTGTCAAGAGCAAATCCTCCAAGTGCAAGATAATACATGTATATAAAATAGGTCAGATAAATCATATACAGAGTGCTTAATCATAAGTATTCATCAAACCATGATACATGAAAGATATTCAAGACACATATGGAAGAAGGATTCTCTTTATTAACAATAGTGAATGAGTTCAAATTACAACCCAATGCCTGAGACAAGGACTCCTCTGTAACCAAAGGATTCTAAGTTCCACTGTTCGAAAAAATTCTGAATAGGCTCCACCAGCATAACTTTGCTCTCCAACTATCATTGATTAATACCCTCCCCAAGGCCTTTATTTACACTTGGTGAAATAAGGAAGTTTTGAGGGTTGAGGAGGTTGAGACAGTTAAGGTGATGATAGTTAAAGGCTTAACAAATATCAAATAATCATGATTTATTATTTTTAATGTCGAAGGAAGGTGTACGCGGGTATTAATACTGGCAACTTACGTATGACACACGAGTTGCTCTAAGGGTAATCCGCGTACAAATCTGCACGCGAGATGCAATAACCGATACTTGTGTACAACACGCAAGTTTCATGTAGGAAGAGTCACGTACAACACTTGACATATTTAAAGGTAAAAATAACCAGCTGGATGGATGATAATAGTAGTTCATAATATGCCCATCTATAGTGTTTTAGGCAACCCTCAATCCATAAATGTCCTTTTGTGTGCCAACATAAGGAATGTTGGCACTCGGACGGAGAGGTGCCATTCAAGGGGATAACAAACTTCCTCCTGAATTTTAATTCCATGTTTTATCTGATTGTTAGTTGCTGTCTCAGCCAGAGGCTGTGAGGCTACTGGTTCTTGTGGAGCAGAGCCCTGTTCTTCTTTGTCCTTCTGCTGCTGAGATTGGATGTCTTCTTCAGTGTGCAGTCGCTCCTCAAGGATTTCAGTATCACCTGAGGATTATGTTTGGACTTTCTAATCTTCACTCCAATGCATATCAGGGATGATATCCACTTCAAGCTTATCTTCTTGTTGCATTCCAAGAGTCCTTATTGCAACCTCCAAGGATGTTGGTTCTTGTGTGACAACATCCTGGCTCACTTCTTCATCTCCCTATTGTTGTGGCTCCTCTTCTATGATTTTTGTGTCATGGGAACATTCTGGAGTTGTAGTACATAATTCTTTATTAAACTACAGAGTGCCCTCAATCCCAAGTTCTTCTCCCATCTGGTAAGCCATTTGGACAAGCACATTCAAGGATGTTGGTTCTTGTGTGGCAGCACCCTGTTCAATCTCATCATTGTCTTGCTTTTGTGGTTCCACTTCTATAATTTCTATATCATGGGAGGAATTCGAGATCAAGGTGCAATATTCATCCCCACTATCAGGAATAATTTCATCCCTTGGTTCCTCTGTCCCAGAGTTGGTGGCAACTTCACCAAGAATATTCAAAGATGCTGGTTCTTGTGTGACAACATCTTCTTTCTCAGCAGCTTCCTCTCTTGTAGGTGCAGGCTGTTGTGTTGTAAAGGCATGAATTACAATCTTGTGGCATGCTTCCTTAAATATTTCTTCTTCCTTGCCAGGCTCAGTAGAATTTGGTCCCTCTAATTGGTCCACAGCCTCCACCAATGTGTGCATTTTCCTTTCGCCCTGTTTTCTGCATGCTTCTTTCCAATGTTCCAATTCTCTTTTGAGTATTCGAACTTCCTCTTTTAATAGCATATTCTCAAATAGAAGTCCTTCAATTTGGGGTTCTTCTTTGACCGGCCCTTGTGGGGCATCAATTGGCCTGGGTTCAAGAGTGGGGAACTCAATTTGTGCTTCTAAGGTTGCCCATCTTTTTCTTGCTGCTTCTGCTGCTGTAACCGACCTGGTTCTTTTCCCTCTTATTGGTGGGGCTATCTTGATTTCGTCAATTTATCTCTTCCTTTTCTTTTGTAGTGCTGGAATGTTGGGATTCACAGCTGAGGTAGAAGGAATGTTCTCAGTTCTAGCATTTTCTTGTTCCTTAGGATGTTCTTCCTCAATAAAAGTTCATCCCCCCTCGATTGAGGATTCAATGGTCACCAAGTTAATATTTCCTTCCATTGCTATGGCTCTGTCACCTTCGGGTTCAATTGTCACAACATTTATTGCTGCTCCAATTTCACCTTCTACTGTCAGAGTTACCTTGTTATTTGCGTCTTCCACAGGGTTTTTATGTACATCTTCTCTCAATTGTTCTGTTTGTGCCCTTGGTTGATCCTCTGATCTAGTTTCATCTCCCCCCCCCAACTATATTGGAGGGGCTCCAGTCCTCCTATTGCGGTTCGTGTCCCCCCAACTGTGGATGGACCTGCTCTTCTTCTATTAGGACACCGAGCAAAAGAGCGGGTTCCTGAACTTGAGCTGTAAATTGCTCCTAGGTTATATTATGTTGAGCAAGGGTCCTTAAGATAATTAATTTAATGAGGCCATGGTGGGTCAATGAGGTGAGTGGATGCTTGGCAGCTTGAACAAACCCCGCCATATGATGCAAATCATGAAGCAGATAATATGGAATATTTAACAGAATCCTATGGTGGAGATTAGATAGTAAAGGGAGTTCAGAATTATAAATGGTTTGGTACCTACCTTCACAAGTGATATATTTCTTGAGGAAAACAACAACCTGGTTCCATGGCTATGGCAATGACTGCAGTGCTATCCCCCTTCTTGTCGTGTGAACCCTCTCCCCCTCTATTAGAAAGTCCTGTAATGTTGTAGTAGTGGGGACTCGACGTCGAAACCAAGCCCTTCCCACCTGAGGGATACTAGTGACCTCAGCTATAATGGCCTCAGAGACTTCGATGCGCAATCCTGAAACCTCTGAGTAATTTTCTATGAGGTTCAGAGCAAACTGTAAGGCTGCTTCACGGTTAAATCCATCCAGACGTTTGAAAAATTCTGTCCAACCAGCAGCTTGAAAGATAGCGAAGACCGTAGCATTTCTCCTGAGCGCTCATGTATTTAAAGGTTCATAACGAGCTGGACTCCCCATGGTTCTGGCTTTAGAATTAGCTTGCTGTTCAATAGATTACAGACTCTGACAATGGAGGTTACGACACAGTGTATGCATGGACCAGTGAGAGGAGATGTTAGGAAAATTTGGAAAGTTTCAGCACACGAGATTATTTGAAATTTCATTCCGAATTGGGGAAGGTGGCGGTTATCCAGTAACATAATTAGTCTTTACGTCGCACAGGCAGAGAGTTAATCAGGCAATAATGGGCATAAAAAGAGAGGTACGACTGATATTGTTAAATCATATCAATACTTAATCATGTGGTTAATCAAAGCCATACCTTCAAGACTGCACGCTACATATCCTTTGGAGAATAATAGAACATGTGGTTGCTAACGTTGCGAAAGACGAACTTGTGCGGTGCAGAGTCATTAATTATAATCATTATAACAGAGATGCTGCAATAATTCTTTCCACCAGTGAAGCACAAACCATCGCGTCCAAATGGTCGTAATTATGAGAAATGTCACCTTATGGATTAGATTGCCGGCATGAGGATGAGGAATCAGAGCCATATCTAGAGGATTTGATGGCGTATAAAACAATTTTCTAATAACATAGGAGTCACAACCACAGGTTATAAAGAAGTTGAAACAGATATGCGGCCATCAATGTTGGAAATATTAGCCAAATATAGCGGATTTGTAGCTGCCAGAAAAGATGTCACAGCTGCCGAAAAAATGTCACAGCCACCGGGAAAGATGTTGCAGCTATAGGAAAAGTGTCACGGCCGCCGGAAAAGATATCGCAGCCGTCAGGAAAAAAGGTCACGGCCGCCGGGAAAGATGTTACAGCCGTCGGGAAAAAGGATCATGGCCACCGAAAAATATGTTGCAGCTATCGGGAAAAAGGTCACGGCCGCCGGGAAAGTTGTCGCAGCCATCAGGAAAAAGGGTCATGGCCGCCGGGAAAGATGTCAAAGCCGTTGGGAAAAAGGGTCATGGCCGCCGGGAAAGATGTCGCAGCCAACAGGAAAAATGTTATGGCTGTCGGGAAAGATGTCGCAGCCGCCCGGAAAAATGTTACGGTTGCCGGGAAAGATGTCGCAGCCATCGAGAAAAATGTTACAACTGTCGAGAAAGATGTCGTAGCTGCCAGGAAAAATGTTACGGCTGCTGGGAAAGATGCCGCAACCATCGGGAAAAAGGGTCACGGCTGCTGGGAAAGATGTCGCAGCTGCCGGAAAAGAGGTGTCGCAGCTGCGACAAATTTATTTAAGGAAAAAAAAAATGTGGCGTGGGAAGGCACAAAAAAATGACTTCCGGTCGACAGGCCCAATCTGATGCTCATCCCTGGGTGCTTCCCTGCAAATCTTGGAAAAAAAACAAAAAACAAAGAAGATCAAATGCAAAAAGAAAAGATAATATAATGAAAAAGAAAAAAAAACAGCAGTTATTTATGCCACAATGATTCATGCACGATTTACAGTGATTAATTAAAGATTGACAGAGGCAGAGAAAAGTTCCTGCCCTTGTGCTAGTTGATAATTTGGGTCAGCGGAAATTTGCGAGATAAATGCATCCTTTGAAATTGGATTACGGTACAGTCGTAGCCTGTGACCATTAGCAAATAATGGTATGCGGTTTTCATCAATGGTTACCAGGTGGACTGTGCCATTATCAAATACCCTATCTACTAGGTATGGGCCCAGCCACCTTGTGCGTAATTTTCCCTTGAAATAACTTTTGAATATGGAATCGTATAATAATGCTTAGTCTCCTTCACAGAAGACCTTCTTTTTAATGAATTGATCATGCCAATTGGATCTCTGTTGTCGAATTAACATGGTTTGGTCTATTGCAGCTAACTGATTCTCGTCTAGTTCATTCAATTGATTTAATCTTCTTTTTTTGGGCTTCAGTTACATCCAGGTTCACTTCGGTGGCTATATTCAGTGTCTTGATTTCAAATTCAATTGGAAATATGGCACTTTTTCTATACACTAAACCATAAGGAGAGAAACCTGTGGTGTTACGCCAAGTGGTGCGATATCCCCATAGTTCTTTTGGAAGCCTGTTAGGCCAATCTTTTCGATGGCTCTTAACTGTCTTGGTAAGGATGGCTTCAATAACTTTATTAGTGCTTTCCACCTGGCCATTGGCTTGGGGATGGTAAGGTGAAGCTACCCTATGCTGAACATGATACTTCTGTAGAAGGGATTCAAATTGATGCGACATAACTTGCGGTCCCCCATCGGTAACTACTTCCTTAGGTACCCCAAAATGGGTAAATATTTCACTATATAGAAAGTCAATCACCGCTTGGTTGTTAGTCTTTGCCAGAGCTACAGCTTCCACCCAGTTGGTCATATAATAGGTACAGTCCATGATGTAGGATTTCTATTTGGAATGAGGACTGATAGGGCCAACAAAATCTAGAGCCCATTTATCAAATGGTTCAACTACCAATTGTGGTTGTAGAGGCATTTGATATGATCTGTTGGGCTGGCCCATCCTTTGACAGCTATTACAGGACTGAACATACCTTTTTGCATCCCTAAAAATAGTTGGCCAATAGTATCCCATCCTTAGCGCTTTGTGTCCTATCCTTCTGTTTGCAAAGTGACCCCCATAAGGTTCATCGTGGCAGGCCTTCAGTATGTGAAAGATTCCATCTTCCCTCACACATCTTCTAATCTCAAGATCAGGACCTGTGTAAAAGAGATGACCGTTTACCCAACAATACCTGGCACTTTGCTGGATGATTTTTCTCTTTTCTCTTTTAGACATATGTGGGGGAAGCTTTCCTGCAACCAGATAATTAACGACGTCTAGATACCAAGGGGAATGAGCTGAAAGTGTGAATAAATGTTCATCTGGAAAAGAGACCTCAACAGGCAAATTATCATCACTATTAGTGAAACGAGATAAAAAGTCAGCGACAACATTTTCTTTTCCAGGTTTATCTATGATGGTAATATCAAATTCCTATAATAATAAGAGCCACCTAGTCACTCTGGCATTAGTGATTGGTTTTTTCATTAGATATTTAATGGTAGAGTGGTCAGTGTGCACAAATGTAGGATACCCAGTAATGTAATGTCAAAATTTATTAATGGAGTAAACAATAGCTAAGAATTCTTTTTCAGTGATAGTATAATTAAGTGCAGTAGGGGATAAGTTTTTACTAATATAATAAATTGCATAAGGTACGTGACCATCCTACTATCCTAAAACTGCTCCAATGGCAATATCAAAAGCATCTGAAGAAATGTGAAAGGGTAGGGTCCAATTAGGTCCTCTTAAGATAGGAGCTATGGACAGCTTCTCCTTAAGCTTAACAAACGCTGTCTGGCATGCTTCATTCCAAACAAACTGTACATCCTTCATTAACAAAGAAAACAAAGGAGAAGCAAGTTTGGAAAAAAATTCTATAAATCTTCGGTAGTATCCAGTATGCCCTAGAAAACTTCACACCTCTTTTTGAGTTGCAGTAGTAGGTATATTTTTTATCACCTTGATTTTTAAGGGGTCCACCTGAATGCCATTGACAAAGATGAAGTGCCCCAATACTACTCCTTCACTCATCATCATATGGCACTTTTCAGTGCTTAAAGAGAGCTGGGTCTATTCACAATGAGTTAAAACGTTTTCTAAATTTTCCAATGCTTCTTCAAAATCCTTGCCGTAAGAAGTCAAATCATCCATAAATATTTCCATACTATCATTAACTAATTCAGAAAATATGCCAATTATAGCTCTTTGAAATGTTTTCGGTGCATTACATAAACCAAAGGGAAGCACTCTATATGCAAACATTCCCCATGGACAAGTGAATGTAGTTTTATCCTGGTCCTCGGTAACAATCTGAATCTGATTTTACCCGCTAAAACCATCCAGGAAGGAGAAGAAATTATTCCCCGATAGGGTGTCGAGTACTTGGTCAATAAATGGAAAAGGGAAGTGGTCCTTTTGTGTGGCTTTGTTCAGCTCCCTATAGTTGACATAGACTCTCCATTTACCATTTTTCTTGGGTACAATTAGGAGCGGGGAAACCCACTCACTGTCTGAAATAGGATATATAAATCCTGCTTCCAAGAGTTTCTAAATTTCTTCCTTCACTATGTCCCTAATATTGGGGTTCATTCGTCATTGAGGCTAACACACAGTCCGGGAGTCACTTTTAATATAAATATGATGGGTGCACATGTCAGAGGGAACACCCCTCATGTCTGTATACTCCCAGGCGAACGCCCCCTTGTGTTCTTTCAGGAGACTGATCAGGTACTTCTGTTCATCTAAGGAGAGATTGGGATTAATATTCAAGGTTTTTCCAGACTCTACCTGAATAGGAATACTTTTCCAATTTTTCAATACTGGGATTATGTGTGTGTCACCGACTAGTGTTTCTTCTGTAAGATTTTCTTGTTCTTCCTTGCCTAGAGTAATGTTCAGGATTTGATAAGCTTCTGTATTGAATGAAGTGGGTTCACTGATGAAATTATTAATGGCATCGTCTTCTGTTTCATTCTTAAAAGTTAAGGCCTTGCCTGTAGTTAATAATGGCTGAAGACCCTCCTCTTCCTCTGGCTCCATCCAAAAAGAGGTTTCAGCTTCTAGACTCGGTCGAGTTGGAGGATAAAGGGTGAGGTTCTTAGTCTCAATTCCATCAGATATGGTCATATACCTAGATTGATAGCTGATGCAAGCATCAACTGTGGCCAAACAAGGCCTTCCCAGGATTAATGGGTGTCCTGCCAGCTGCGACTTTGGTTGTAAAACCAAGAAGTCAGCAGGATACTCCCATGAATCAACTGAGATGATGAGATCGTCCAGAATTCCTTCAGGTTTAATGTTGGATCTGTCTGCTAGTTCTAAAATAGTGGGGGTCGACCTAAGATTAGTGAGCCCAAGTTTTCTTACAGTCTCAATTGTCATGACACTAATCGCTGGTCCTAAATCTACTAGTACATTGGGTATTTGTGTATGCCCAATCTGCATAGTGACAGTGGGATTTCCAGGGTCATCATACTTAGTCACTAGGGTTTTTCCTGTTATTAATGCAGATAATTTCCCTATGACGTGGACAGTGGGAGGATCTCTGGGCTTCCTTCCTGGTTTCTTGGTGGATAGGTCGTGAACAGTTCTAGCATAAATAGGTATGTCTTGAAGATCTTGAAGGAGGGGGATTTTAACATAAAGATTCCTGAACTCTCCTAGGAGGTTAAACTGAGGTTTCCCCCCTGCCCTTGGTAGCATTAATCTCTCGGGATACGGTGGTTGCCTAATCAGTTGGGTAGGCTGCACATCGATGGATTTATCATTTTGTGTTTCAGCTGTCCCATTTATGGGATGTTTGGCATCTTTAATAATAGGAATTGTATCGGATAGATGCTATGGATTCACCCCTTATTCATGTATAGAGGGTGGAGCATCTTCTATAATTACAGGCTCTACTATTTTCCTTGACCGTAAATGAATATCGTTGCAAGGAATGGGAGAAAGGGAGTAGGACAGCATGCTGATAGTCTCAAATTGATGGACTGTTTTATTATTTGGGTTAGGATTAGGTTGAGCAGACAGCTGAGGTAGTATTGGTGCATTAGGGACATAATTGTTCTACAACTGCAGCTGTGACTGTTAATGAGGGTATTGAGGAGGGTATGGTGGCTGTTGAGGTGGAGGTTGTTGAGGAAACTAGTTCCCTGGATGGAAATTCCTCCATCCAGAAGACCAAGAAGTAGGTTGGTGTGGTGGCTTTGTCCAGGGATTCCATGAGTTATAATTTTGTATTGTAGGTTGGGAAGGATTCCATGGAGCATAATTTTAAGGGAACTGTGTATTCACATTTTTCATATTATTTCAATTGCTCATATTATTCAAAAATGGAAATGAGTCTAGGCACATACCTTGGTTTCAAGGCTTCCAATGTTTCTTCTGTGTAATGAAATAGGCTGATTCAACCTTTGGAGTTGATGCCTGCAGAACAGCCTTTACTTGGGGAAGTGAGGGACATTCTTTCATGTCGTGGTTCAGCTCGCACAACTGACACACCTCTACTTTGTCAAGTGGGCACTCCCTCAGAGGATGGTTCTTTCTACATCGAGGGCAGAACACACCTAGTGTGAGGTCCTCTACTACCTATTTTTGTTTTGCCTTCAGGACGTCACCTTATGAGGAGATAGAGCTCATCATTTATTTTTTAAAATTTTCAAGGAGATTGCCTATCTCTGCACGGGTGGATCCTCCATTAGATGACTTTTGATTTCCGTCGAAGACATCATGTTCTATCTTATCCCATTTGTCATGCCTGTTGTTCCTGGAAGATCCCCTGGAGTACCTTTTACATAATTCCACAATCTTTTCAAAAAATTCTTTGGAGATATCCCCCTTTCCTAACAGGTTTAACATATCCATACAATCATCCCTAATCCTGTGAAGCAGGATTATCTTGAGCACATCTAACCCCATGTTCATCTGTCCAGCTCTTTGCACGTTGTATAAAAGCCTTTCCACAAAATCTTCCAGTCTCTCGTCCTCCTTCTGCACCATTTTGAACAATTCTTCTCTTTTGTCCTTGGTGTTGCAATATTCCTGGTATTTCTCCAGGAACACCTGTTTCATCTTGTCCCAATTAGTGACAGTTCCTCCTCCTAGGCTCATGAGCCAGCGTAATGCATTATCCTTCAGAGTGGTAGGGAAGAGTTTTAGCTTTTGTGCATCAGTGACATAATCGTAGTTGTGACAGAGGATATCGAATTCGAAAAGAAATTCATCTGGATCCTCTGCCGCTTTTCCATGGAAGCGAGGCAACACCGATGGTGATATATTTTTCATAGGGGCTGTCCCTTCGGGCTGCTGAATCAGGAATTGAAGTGTAGCCACCGTTCCTTCAGGCAGGGAGTGATTTTCATGATGATAGTTTTCCCCCATTGCTTCTTCCTCATTAGATTTGTGTCTGTTACTCATCTCCTCTTCTATTTTCTCTTCTTCGTTCCTTCCTGTGTTCTGTTCCTTGTTCTTTTCTTCATCCCTCCACTGATTAGTAATATTTTGGTGGAACTGTGTCCACTCTTCTTCAGTTACAACCTTCCCATAAATGTGGTAGATCGGGCCTCTACCAGCAGGTCCAGTTGTACCAGCTTTGTCCTCTCCTGCAGGGATATTTGAGGAAGTCGCGGCTGCTCGTTTGTTCTCGACTATGGACCCTGATGTTGACGCCCCAGGATAGGCAGGGTTTTGTTCTAATAGGAGTTTCTGGATGGCAAGCCCTAGTGGATGAATCAGTCCTATCAACAAGATCATCAATGAATGTCCTTCTACCCAATTGTGGACCTCGACCGCGACCCAAACCACTTGCACTGTTAGTATTTTGTGGGGTTTTGGGGGTTGAAAGATGACCATGATTTACCCTTCTTGTATTCATGAAACCCAAATCATTACAGCAAAAAAAATGGAAAATACTGACTAGAAACAATTACAGAATGCAACTAATGATGGTGTTTAATATTTATCCTTCCCCGATAATGGCGCCAAAATGTCGAGCACCCAATATGCAAGTGGATTACTACTAACATACATAGTGTACAATATTTATTGTCAACCCAAGAAAGTTTTGTATTTCAAGGATAACATGCACAGTATATGCTTAAACACAAAGTCACTGTAATTGAACCATACTATCCTCTGTTCAACTATGCTCATCCCAAGAATTTACTTAATCCAATTATCTTCTAGGCAATACAATCACAAATACCTTCTACTATGCCTTGATCTAAGAATGTAAAGATAAAAATCATATCTAAATTACAATTGCAGATGAAAGGAAATACTATTCACATCACTGAATGATTAATTCACCTATCCAATCTGATTATTCTAGGAACCCACAAGCGTAATTTAAATATTGATATAGGAATTCAAATACAGAGATTGAGTTCGACTATTCTAGGAAACTGAAGTGCAGGAATGAAATTCGGTAATCATAACAATAAAATACAAGTTGCAAAGATTCATGGAACAAAAACTAAAAGATCTAAGGATGCACAAAGCTGCTACAGTTACCACATGAATTGCATAAGAGATAATTACCTACTCAGTTGACTGTCACGTTATACTACTATAGATCTCCAAGGAATGCAATCACAACACATTGTAAATCCACACTTGTTACAGCTTCTTATGAAAAGAATAAAATTAAAATAACATCAAATGACAAAGGAATTGAAAAGTCCTAATTTAACTCAGCAATCCCTGTGGAAGGCGGGCCCAACCTTCACACAGAGATGCTAGCTAAACAGACGTAAAAAACTTAGATCAAAAGTAACTTCTTGTATTAAAAGACAGAGTAATTACGCAATCCCTCCTCACAGCTAATACAATGAATTGATTATTTGTTCAACAACCCCTGGCTTGAAACAATTCTGCATATTTATAAAATGTGGACCGTAACATCCTATCCTATTATGGGGTAGCCATGAAGATCTCTAATCTTCAGGCATCGTAAATGACAACAGCTGTTACAAACGTGGCAGGATGAAAAATAGGAAACACAGGAAAACTGTTAATCTCCCCAGAAGTGACGATATCTTTATATTACAGCTACACACGAGCAGCAATACACTATGGATATCCAAATCTGATGCATTCTGTTATAGCTATCTTGTCATAGCTTTGTCCGGGATATCGCACTGGAATTGCATTCTTTGGGTGATGATAGGATGGATGGGGATTAGCTTGAGCAGTGAATACCCATCCTTTTCATGACTTCTTCAGCCCAATCTTCCTGCAGTCCAGTTATCTCAAAATACCTTTATTAACCATAATATGTTAGTGCATTGAGAGATACAAAGCCTTAATTATCACAATCATAAGTATTAATAAAATAAAACAATGACCAATCATACCTTGGTGGTTTTAAGAGTAGAGTGGGGATAACATGTTTAATTGGTATGCTGAATGGATAGGATAGAACAAGTAGAGGTAATTAAAGGTGGTCAAAAGAGGCCATTTCTGGGATCAACAATTTTCTTTTCTATGAACACATTGAGCCAGTTCCTAACCGATCCTAGACATGTTCAATTGATTGCTGCAAAGCATATTCTGAGGTACCTGAAGGGTATAGTTTATTATGGGCTCAAGTATGAGGCGAATTAGAATATTAACCTGGAAGGTTATGTTGATTCAGATTGGGTAGGAAGTGCCATCGATAGAAAGAGCACTTCAGGGTGTTGCTTCAGTATGGGATCAGGTCTGATCTCTTGGTTTAGTAGGAAACAGTCTTGTGTAGCACTAATTACAATTGAAGCAGAGTATGTTGCAGTTTGTTCAGATAGTTATGAGGTAGGAAGCTACTGTCTGATTTATTTGATCTCCAGTTGGATGCTACTTGTATATATTGCGAAAACCAGAGTTGCGTGAAGTTGTCTAAGAACCCGGTGTTCCATGACAAGTCGAAGTATATCAAGAGAAAATATCACTATATCATGGATATGGTGCAGAGAGGAGCATTGAAGCTCCAGTATGTTGTGATGAACGAATAGATAGATGATGTGTTGACCAAGCCATTGGACATAGTGAATTTTGAGTACTTAAGGGAGAAGCTTGGTGTTCTCCAGATCGGGGTTCCCTCCAAGGGGAGGTGATGAGTCCAAGAGCCATTCTGATGTGACTGTGGGATGTGTTCCCACATGATTAGATGTAAGTGCGGAGCCATTCTGATGACTATGGGATGTGTTCCCACATGATCAAATGTAAGTGCAAAGCCATTTTGATGGACTGTGGGATGCATTCCCACATGATCATATGTAAGTGCAGAGCCGTTCTGATGTGATTGTGGGATGTGATCCCACATGATCATATGTAAGTGCAGAGCCATTCCGATGTGACTGTGGGATGTATTCCCACATGATTAGATATAAGTCCTAAGCCCTTCTATCATGGATGTGGGATGTGTTCCCCACATGGCTGGATATAAGTGTTGAGCTCTTCTAGCATGGATGCAGGATGTGTTCCCCACATGGTTGGATATAAGTGCTGAGCCTTTCTGACATGGTTCTTGGACGTGTTACTCCCATGGTTAGATATAAGTGTTGAGCCTTTCTGACATGGTTCTTGGATGTGTTCCTCCCATGGTCAGATATAAGTGCTGAGCCTTTTCGATATGGTTCTTGGATGTGTTCCTCCCATGGTCAGATGTGAGTGCTGAGCCTTTCTGATATGGTTCTTGGATGTGTTCCTCCCATGATCGGATGTGAGTGCTGGGCCTTTCTGACATGGTTCTTGGATGTGTTCCTCTCATGGTCATATGTGAGTGTTGGGCATGCCTTTATGACATGGTTGTTGGATGTGTTCCTCCCATGGTCAGATGTAAGTGCTGGGTGGGCCATTCTGACTTAGGGTTAGATATAAGTGATTAAGAAGACCTACATGGAGGCTAGTCCTACAACCAACATGAAAATTGGATGGCTCTATAGAAATTCCTATGATGGGAAGAATCGAGAGATAGCACCAGTGATGATCCAGATCGAGTGATGATCCAGATCCAGTGATGATCTAGATCTAGTAATGAAAATGAATTAAAGATGAATATGACTTGAAGATGAATATGAATTGAAGATAAAGAGAACTTGATGATGAGCCAAATGATACAGAGAAGAAGACCTATACTAATAAATTTTGTTGAGAGAATACCTTCCTAGTTAAGAGGGAGTGTTGATGTATTTGTAACTTTAGAATGTATTCACTTGTATATTTTATGTATTGTACCCTAGTGTTTATTCCAGGAAGTATCTATCATGTAATTTAGCCATGTCATGCCCCAATGTTCCTATTGGGAGATTCAATAATGTAAACAAGTCATGTAAAGTCATAGAGGGTAACCCTTCCTATTGATCAAGGGTTAAAGTCCCCGCAGTTGTGGGGCCCTAAGGTTATTAGAATCTCCTAGATCAGTCCGCCCTAGTGAGTTATTGTCAAGTTGGGAATTAGTATAAATAGAGAGCGAGCCTTTCTATTTATCACACATTCACTCACACTCAGTTGTAGCGAATAACTGAGAGAGAAGAAGTTGTTGGGACAAGAGAGAGAGAGACTACTGTTGTCAGGAGATCATCTTACTGTTTTGGGGTTTTACTTTTGGTGTTGATTCTATCTCTGAGGCAGTTGTAGGGTTTTCTACTTTATGGATTCCCGGAGGAAAATCTTTGTGTCTATTTTCTCT
The DNA here is from genome assembly GCA_001517045.1 of Pseudotsuga menziesii. Taxonomy (NCBI): domain Eukaryota; kingdom Viridiplantae; phylum Streptophyta; class Pinopsida; order Pinales; family Pinaceae; genus Pseudotsuga; species Pseudotsuga menziesii. Next base: position 90,044 of record LPNX010700968.1, read on the forward strand.
TGTGTTTGATTGTTGCGCTTGTTGTTCTCTCAGTTAAAGATCCTAAGTTAATGCTAGCTTGAATGATAAAAATATAACACTACTAGGAAGTGTTACAAGCCACAACAGTCAAAATTCTATGCTTTTCAGATGCAGCCACCGTAAAATATTAGAGGATCATGAGGTTCACCATCCAACCCCATTAAATTCATATTCAAGCACGATGAGACCCTGATAGGAAATGGCTACCAATGCCCTATAAATTGACTGATGATGAAGTGGAAGTAGTAGTTTAGGACTGGCCTGCTGAATGGCGTGAACTAGTTAGTGCCAAAGAAATATCGATGGGACCACTAGCAAATTCCCCTACAGAGCTTGTGTGGGAAGACCATATTACTCATGAATCATATGGAGAGTCTTCGACTGACACCAATATAGAATACCAATGCATATTGGAAGAGATCAGAACCAAATGGTGGATGGAGTTTGATCTGGGTAGTAGCACCAGATTAGCATTGGAAGCCCAATTCCAGTGGCTCATTAAGGATATCATGGATTCATCTGATGCAACTGCACAATCAATGCACTAGTCCAACCATGAAGGATTTTTCATGGTAAGAGCTAAGTTAGATTCTATTTATGACGCCATTATGAATACAACACCAGAGAGTACCGCTGTGCAGGAACTCTCGTCGATTAACACTGAGCCACAGGCCAGGAACATTTAGGTTCCCCTGATTACAATCGACTTAGGAAGAGAGGATGTGAACTACTCCTTGCAGCAGCTATAGGGGTTGCATTGGATATCAATAATCTATCAACCCAGACCATCGTACACATGCAGTGGATTGCCAACCAAGAGTTGGTTGATAGGCAGAAAGAGCTCACTGATGGGTACTTACAGTCGCATGAGGAAGCTACGAAGCTAAAGGCAGAGGTTGAGGAGTTGCACTAGGTAAAGGAACAACTGGTAGCAGCAAAATCGTAGGAGGTTGCAACATTGAAGACGACGTAGGATGAGCTGAAGAAGCAAACTGCTGAAGACATCATTTACCTAGAAAACAAGACTGGTCTCTTGATTATTGAGAATGCGCAATTGGTTGTGAGTAGAGGCAAGGTAGAAGCGATTGTTTATGAGGCATGCCAACGCCTCTATGAAATAACAACGGAAATTGATGCATTTTCCAAATCTAAGAGAATCGATGAGGTCATTATCTAGCTCTAGCTGTCCAACAATATTCTCAATGCTATGGTCTACCCAGAAGTGCCACGAGAGCAGGTTGCAAAGTGGGAGAATGGCATCAAAGAGATCATGACACAGTTTGGAGAAATGGACACAGGAATCAAAGAAGATCTCAAAGGGCATGACACAATTTTGGGGAAGTTTTGTCCAAGATGAGCAATTAGACCAACTGACCAAGAAAGCATAGGAAGCTGAAGGACAATTGACAACGTTGAAGATGACATTAAGAACAATGCCACCCATGATTCAGCTTACATGGTCCACCAAGCTTAGAGAACTACATCAAAGAGTTGCAAAGGAACAAGAATGGCAGTGCAAGCATAGTGCCCATCTAGATAAGTTCTAAGACATTGGAGCACAGTTGGCTATCAAAGAAGTCCCCACGCTACAGGTTGTGCAAGACGGAAAGAAGACAGTGTATACCAAGTTGTTGGATCACCCTATGAAGAAATACCTAATTGGTTGTTAGGATGAAGCTGAAAAGGTTCAAGAATAGGTCAAGGAGATCTCATAGAAGTATGAGGACTTCAAGATGAAGACGACAGAGTACACCTTGTCCATCTGATGTGGCTCGAGGATGAGCCAAAAAGCTATGTTGGGGGCCTGTTGGTAGGGGTTTTGGGGTAAGTGAGTTGCGCAGCACCGTGGAGGCAGTGCAAGCTCATGTGAAACCGTGCTAGGAAAGGATAGTGCGATAGGAGGAAAACAAACTATTTTTGAGTATTTTATGAATCATTTTGTATCGATTGATCTTATTTTTTGGATAGAGGTCATTAGTGGTTAAATCCGTTAGGAGTTAGTTAGAAGTGGACCATGAATGTAAAGGTGAAAGCCTATATATATAATTAGAATTTCAAATGAGGGACATAAGTGGTAGCAGAGAGAAAGTGAGAGATTGAATCTTGTGTTATCTGTATGCGATATGTGGGTCGATATTTTCTCTCGCTGTGGAGAAAGACAATGTTGTTTTGGATCTGTTGCACATAAAGTAATATGATACGATGAATGTTGATTTGAAACACTATTGTATTCTATCTCTTTTTGTTTTTATGTGCCACAATGTTAATGACAAATGTTTGATGATTCTGTGTTATGAATGAACAATGTGATACTGCTGCGATAAATAAATAAATGATGCAATCTGTTTGACCTATGGTCATAGTGGTAGATATGATATGAATGATGCGATGTATGATGAATGGTTATGTTATATATTATAGATAATTTAATGAACTGATGCTTCCCTAATCCTCATCCTTACTACAGAAACTTGGTTCTGATAGTGCTCTTTTGAACATCTCGGGTGAGAATTCATCTACTCTATGGGTGTTGTTGGGCAGGGTAAAACCTGTTTGGGTTGGTGCTTAGGGAGATCACGTAGGTTGAGTGTCGACAAAGTGGGAACCCCTATCAATAGGATTTGTTAGCTGGTTTGTTCCAACAAGCCTTCAACTTCATGGGCATCCATATCTCTAAGGATACTCTGTTTCACCTTCAGGGACTTAGAACTCATAAAGAAGCATGGGATAAGATTGATTTTTTTCTTCAGAAAATAGGATGAGCTTAAAGGCCATATTCTATAGAATGAATTAATTGCACTACAACCGACAAATTTTGAGACTATTCAGTAATTCTTTTCAAAATAAAAATACATAGTACTAGAATGCAAAAAATGCGGAATATAAAGGAAGGATGAGTAGCTTGTGCTCTCAATTTTGAGTAATCTTGGCTTAGAGTTTCCATTGTTTGTATCTACTTTCCATTTCGAAAGAGTTTCCATTCCAAATTGGAATATGCCTTCTCTAGATTCCTTTTTAGAGTTTTTTTTCCAATATTAAGACAAATTGATTCATATGGGAGTGATTCAAACCTCCAAGAATATGGCACTCTGAGCTGGAGACTCTAGGAATGTGCAAGCAAGAGGGAACCAAAAAGGGAAGGATACAAAAAATACTAATTAGAAACCAAAAGATAATAAAAAATATTCAAATGGAGCCTCAAGTTCTAATATAAGTAAGAAGAAATTTGAGAAGGACAAGTGTTCCTATCGTATGATAGGCTTTCATCCAGAGAGAGAGTGCATGGATAAATCCATTCATGAGTTGTCAAATCTCCTTGAATAGAACAATATTTCTCTCCCACAAAGCACAAGGAGGTCTGAAGAAGTACAAAAGAAAGAAGGACATAAGAGATGTCATGCCTTGAAGGCAGGGTTCACTCAATCAAAGGATTATCTAATTTATTCAAGAGCATCCAATCATATGGTTTCCTCCAAAGAATCATTCTGCTCTTTGGATATCTTAGGAGAACCTAGAATTCATATGGGAGATGATTCTTAGATCCCAGCTATTGGGATATGTTCTATTAAAATGCCACAAGGAGAGTCCAAGAATGTAGGCTATGTGCCTTATCTTACAGAAAATTTGTTATTTGTTTATCAGATAACTCATGCAAGCTCTCCCAAGAGACTTAAATTTGATCCTGAAATAGTATAAATAATTGAATCATCTACCGGAAATATCATAACAAATGGTTTGGTAATCATGCCTCCAAGGCTTATGAGTTGTCCCATTTCTTGTCCGCTTCACATCTGACAACTTTATCGACTCATTCCAATAACACAAGAAAGTTGTGACATTAGCTATTTGGACATTTGAACTTCAAATATCTCCAAAAAAAACACAATGACAAATTGGTTGAGCGATTTCCACTCATCAAAACATCAAATGGAGTTTGCCATGGTTTCTTGGTAGGTAAGCATCTAGAGAAGAGATATGAAGTTGGGAAGGAATCTAAAGATGCCTCTACACTTGATATGATACATAGTGATGTCTCAAGACCAATATCTACAACATCAAGCAATGGATATAGGTATTTCCTAACTTTTATTGTTGATTGTTTAAGGTTTTTCTAAGTATATTTTATGAACCAAAAATATGAGGTATTCAAAACTTTCAAAGTTTTTAAATCCTTGGTAGAAAATAGGTTTGGAAAGAAGATCAGGTCCATTAGATCTGATACTAGAGGTGAGTATGTTAAAATATATTTTCAGCAGTTATGTGAATTAGAACGGATTTGAATGGAACACTTAGTTCCATACACTCCATAGCAGAATAGTGTGGCTGAGAGGAAAAATAGATCATTTAAGGAGATGGAAAAATGTCTTCTTAAGGAAAAGAATATTCCTCCTTCTCTATGGGTTGAAGCTGTAAATTGTGCTCCATACATTCAGAATAGGGTGCCTCATAAATCACTGATTGTGGCCACTCCTTTTGAAGCACTATTGGGAAATAAGTGAAATTTTTCGCACTTGAGAGTTTTTGGTTCCAAAGCTTGGGCCAGAATCCCTATTGACAAGAGAAAGGAATTCCAAGCCCATAGTAGTGAATTCATACTGTGGGGAGAAGTTAAGGATGCTAGAACATAAATTGATGGAACATTCAACAAGTAAGTTCTTCATAGAGAGAAGTGTGTAATTTGAAGAATATCAGTTGCATGATCCACCACAATTTGAAGCATAAGAAGCTATAAACACTCTTTCATTTCCATTTAATGATGATATATTGTCTCATGTTTTAGATTCAGAATATGAGGAAGAATATAAACATGGTATTGATATTGAGTTTTTACCTAAAGAGAATCTACATCCAGATCCATCTCCTATTCCAAATCAGAGGCCTAAATGGGACCAAAATCTCATTGAAGTAGCTAGGAATGGCGTTGTGAATCCATATGACAGAAGAAGAATGAGGTCTATGTTGCACTCTCTTACAGAGAATCCCTATCTCTATATTGGTGCAACAAACTTCGAGAAATATGTTACTTGATGATAAAGACTTATCCATAGTTTGTCCCACTAAAGAACAAAATGGATCATTCCATTCCTCCTCCAGAAAGAAGAGACAAAAGAAACATTCATTAGAAAGGAAGAATATTGAAAGTATCACATGCATAGTCTTAGGATGTTGATGCACAAAAGAACCAATATTCTACATTGATACTCCATAGAGTTGCAAGTTGCAACAATTTTTTCACAAGACTTTTTCTCAAAGAGAAAAAAATTCTCTTAAGTATGGCTTGTTTCTTGATTCCTTCTTATTTTGAGGGGAGGTTTTCCCCATTTTTTCTTAATTTATTATGCAATACTTGATTTCATTTATATTGTATGGGTGACTTTTTTCCTATTTTTCAGGGCCCAAGTAGTCCAAATTTGGGATTAAGGTGGGGGGGTGTTAGGATTAATTAATCCTCCTTTGTCCAATATACTCTATTTGGTCATTTTCCTAACTTAGGGAGATATTATCACTATACTGGAGTATGGGGGACACACCTAGAGGTTATATGCCACTTATTTCATATTCATGCATGAATTTATGTGCCTCTAGGACCAATCCCTACATTATAGGATCCCACTCTAATTGCCACCAACAACATCCTTCAGTTGACTATGGTAGGTAATAGTTTATGATCAGTTATCCTCCAGTTATAATTAGTTAGCTCACTATGAGTTAGTATAGAAGAATATTTGCATGCATGCAAGCAATGTGGCACCTTTTGTCCAACTACCTTGTCAGTTAACTGATTGTAGACTGATTTAGACATCTAGAGTTAAACGAGTGAGCTCCAACTGTGGTTTTTCCACACTGAGTTAGCTAAACACTCAGTTAGAGTTGGTAGATTTGAATCATATCCACAATATTCGAATTCTATTTAGTGTACTACCATTGAATTACTAATTAATGAATGAAGATTAATGTTGTGATTATCTGAGAAATTCTTGTCCGATTAATTTGAAATTTCTGTCATGAATTCTTTGCTCAGTGTACATTGATCTTAATTATTCCACTGCATTATTCCTTTTGAATAGCTCTCATATTGTCCTGTATATCTATGGTTCTCAAATTTCACAATATGTCTGTAATTTATAACATGTTACCCTGGTTCTTTTATGAAAAAAATTAAAATGAATGTGTACAATGAATAAATTCCTAGTGAGGAACCAAAGGCCAAGGTCCTGCCAATGAAGCATTGTAAGTACTGTTATATATTTCCTAAGTTGTGAATTAAATTTGTAGACTTAGGATATTGGAGAACTTGATACAGCTAAATGAAAGGGGCATGAATCCACTAGGATGAGGGATGAATGTATGGGAATCCATGAGGATCTAGTTTGTTAAGGCGCACCCTATGTAGGAAACCCAAGGAAATGCAAATATTTTCTTTTGAATATTGTTAATGTATTATATTGGGAGTAAAACTACAAGGGTGAAGACCTTTATCATTTTATTACTATAAATACTCCCTTTGTGGAAGAATAAAAAGGAGCATAGCCTTTATTTTATATAATAATAAATAAATGGATACCTATAGAATCTCCTTCGGGATCATTTTATCCTTATGTAAATGTTTATGTATAAAATTAAAAAATATAAACTTTTATTGATGGAAAAATAAAAGAAGAACTTGAATAATAAACTAGGAAGGAAGGGAATCTAATACATATTTTAAAAGTGAAAGGTTGGACTTTGCTATGAAATCAAAAGTTCATAGAATGGTTAGGTACTTACTCTATCCTTAGTGGATTCATGCCCATTTTGGGGTGGTGTCTTGGAAGAAAGGTTATATACTCTATAAAGGAACAAAAGGTTAGGTGGAACATAAAAATAAATCCTTCAATTTCCAAACCTATTTGTATCAGATAAGTTGATCTCCTATTGCCTTGATCATCTTCTTAGTTGATGCCAAGTTTTATAAAAACATATGTTGTTGGAAATTCTCACCTTTTGGGGATAGAAGCTGTTTCCCTAGCCTAAAGTCCTTACACCTATAACAAATGAGTTACAAAAATGAGAATCAATTTCCCTAAGATTGGTAGGTTCTTGGAATGGACCTTTCTCCTATCAGACAATGTAATGTACCAGCCTTCTAGAACACTAGATCTCCACACTTAACTTGCAAAAAAAACATCGCAAGCGCATACCAGATTAAAAGTACCAAGTGTGATCTACAATATTATATCAATGACTAAGGAATTTTATAATGAAATTAGTGATCAGTACACAATATATTTCATGGAAAATTAACTTTAATTGCATTAACATAATAACAGAGAGATTACAACCAAGATCCTTAGTGTTGAGATATCTCTTCCCAAAGCTACATATTTCCTTCCAAGCTTCAAAATTTACCACCTAGTGCCCACTCTCCTTGGATAGATTTGGAAATAATTTTGGTGTTGTAGCATTATCTTCCTCCATTATGCATCGGCGATGAGCCAAATTTTATAGCCATGGAGGGATAGGGATGGTTGAGAAAATGGTGGATGGAATGAAGGGGAGATCCTACAAGAAGGGATATCAATTCTAGGTGGTCTAAGAGTTAAGGGGTTGGTTTTCCATGAAGTTGATATTTAAGAAGGTTTATGAAATTTCTCATTTTATCCTTAAAACTTGAGCATCTCTCTTTGTCAACCATGGCATATCATTACAAATAGGGAAACTCTCATTGTACAAAGGAAAGTGGCGGTGGCACCAATTTTTTTACATGGAAAACAAGCATTATAGACTTAGGTAAGACACTTTGTCCATGAAGAAAGTGAGGTGGTGAACGAAAGATTTAAATCACTGATCCAATTCAAAATTCAACTTCATCACTTGGGGAATGGAGGAAAGTTTTGATTTTTTTTCCCAGTATAGGATGATGACGAGAATTATATATAACATAATGCGCCCCAAATCATGAGGATAGAGGGATAGGATATGCGACGTATTTTTTATAACAAGTTATCACTTTGAGGAAAGACTTCACTGGTTGTAGATCGCCAACAACATAGCTCATCCTGCAATACATGAACACTTTAATTCATATCTAGATGACTCTCAACATGCTTGCATACCAATACAAATAAGATCCATGTGAGGTACAAACTATCATGGCTACTAGAATACAACGTATATCCATGAAAACAAGACTCAAACTTGGACATAGGTACCAGACATACAATGTAGATCTATGTCATTTAGATGCAAATTTAAGCACATCCAGGATCATACAAATGTGGATCCAATATAGTACTCATACAAATACTCCATCGCAACCTAGGGAAAGAAATGAGTGCTTAAAAAATACCGAGGTTCTTGGTATCAACTTCAACATCGTACGATTCTATCCATGTGATTACAATGTCTTGACATTGAACAAGGTATAAGCCACTTGATTACCAGTCAATGATGAGAACCGTTAACAAGTGTGAGGGATATCACCATTGATTTCAATGACTCCCAAGGTACCCTAGTACAATATTCTGAATGTGAATAGATGATTTGATGTTGAACACTTGGTTGAATCTTTCGATCAAAGGTCAATTATGAAAACCTATGTTGAAAGCAAGAAGATATGTCATTGATGCATAGAAATATCAAGGTACTATCTTGCTTCAAATAATTATTCTTGGATGATGAGATGAAGTTGATAGGAATAGTCTCATCGAAGGAGGTTCATGATGAATCCTAGATCGACGAAACGAAACACGAAACAAAGTTATGGAATTTGAGTATGACGTAACCATAGGACTGAATCAAAGGTAACTGACACAAATTTTTGACTACAGATACAAAATCTCAACATGACTTTCCTTTGAACATCGGACGATACGACCGAAGACTTAGAAGCATTGAATTTACCAGGTGGATACCAAGACATAATGTGGCGATGGATGATGCATTCTTTGAAAGGCTCAAAGGAGTGACAAGACTCATGAAAGTGGATAAACTTGGATGCAAGATGAATACCCAATTGACTGAATGAAATGTAGACAAGTGCCATGTTCAAAGGTGACTACAAATCTCCATTGTTGCAAATGAAATATGGTTCCCTTCCCTTAATTTCCCCTGCATGATTCTTGAGTGCCTCTTTTTGTTTTTACAAGTTCAAAGAGGGTAAAAAACACTCATTGCAGCTTATCATAAGATAAACCCATTCTTATATGTTTTACGAACCTGAGAAAGGAGGGGTTCATTCCCAAAAGAGGGCCTCTCAGTGTTTGGTTTAACGAGTCCATTGAAAGTAAACTCGATATCCTTCATGTTTATAGAGTTTGAACAAAACGAAAAAATACTCCAAAGGGTCCTTTTTCATATGATTTAGTCTTTGAATACAAAAAATTTATAAAATAATACCTTAGAGAACTCTTCTAGTCAACGAATAAAGTAATCCGTTTTTGTAATTTAGTCAATCCAAACCGAAAAAGGGGTAAACTATCGTCGGAAAGATGAATCTTCAAGGAAGAAAAGTTCACTCGGCAATTTTTTCACATTTTAGGAGTCCGAAAAGAGCTTAAAGAAGACTCCAGTTAGGTTTCTTTTCGTGAAAAAAGAGTTTAACGAGTCTGAAAAAGAAGTAAAACTTGACTCAAAAATTCAGTACTAGGTTTAACGAGCACGACTAAGATTTCTAAAATAGCGCTTAGGAGGTTTTTTGGTTTTGTGTGAGGATGAAAAATTCAAAACCAAACTCATTCATAACCAAAAATACAGTTTATCCATGACCCGCAAGACTTAAAATGACCTTTAGACTCCAAGAATATTAAAAATTAGGCCTCATAGGATGTTTGAAGGTAAATATTTAATAAAATAATAAAAACAATTAAATAAAAACCAAAAAAAAAATTAATATAAACTAGTAAATAGTAAAAACACTTGTCATTTTCACTTTTACCATTCTGGAGAGCATTTTAGGGCCTTTTGTGTCCATAATTCAACTGACGATTCCAGAGCCATCGACTGTTCATTTTGAGTACCGTTAGTTGCAGGTAAGTCCTCATATGATTTCCAGTCTTTTCATGGTTTCAGTTTTCAATTCTGTTATACTTTTAGGGGCTTTAGGGCTTTTACAGAAGGGTAAAATGTGCCCACCCAGTAACGCACTTTTCCCTTTTACGACCGACGTTACCCGTGTGGCACCGCACTTTTTCCTGCAGAAAAATGTGATGGCACCACCCTGTCTTAAAGGAATAAAGGTGGTGCCACAAATTCCCTATAACCTGATGAAATATAAGACAAAATAAAATGTTTTAAATGTTTTCAATGGTTGATTCTATGTTCTAAAGCTTATTTTTGAACTTTTGGAAGGCCATCTCCAGCCAATATGGTCATCTATAAGGAGAGGGAACATGAAACTAGTTACATAAGAGCTGAAAATGATGCTGGAACTATAATTTCTTTGTGCGGGCGTGGTATCTAGGAATTTTTCAATGTGCCCAGCATGAGATCTCAAGTGAAGTGGTTATAGTATATTTTCAGGAGATGGAATCCTGAACATCAATACTTCGAGGTTTGGGCTCACGTTTTGACATTGGAAGTAGAATACTTCCTTAAAGGTTTATCGCGATGAGGAGTGTCCATATCATTGACAGGTCCCTGTGGAATGGATATTACTAGACAGGGTCTCATCGACCATTACTATCTCCCAGGTACTCAGATTTGTGGGAAGAAAATTCTCATCAAGGATGTCCTGTACCTACCATTGCGCACAATACTATTCACAATGTAGCACATTTTTGGGGAGCCAAGGGGCTCACCAAGCTTCACACGACCACATGATTTATTCCATAGAGGCAATGGTGCCCACATTATTCAACTAGGAAGAGGAATTACTAGTTACACTAAAGGAACAACTGACTAAATGTCGAGTACGAGAGATGAAGCAATTTGGCTATGTCACTATCTTAGTATCATTTTTCTTTGAGAGGGTACCCCATATGAGGACACAAGTGGCATGTACTGAGTTGAGGGAATGATATTCTTGTATGATGCAGTGGGTGGATATCATGGCCCACCATAGTGGCGAGGGTTCTATGGTAAAATATGAGACTGCATTCTTGATGTGGTTAGATGATTAGCTCCTCATGAGTGAAGACTATGCATATGTAGGAACTGATTTCTGAGGAGATACTAATCTACCCTTACTAGCAGGTGCCTAGTGGGGTGACATGGGTGAGAGAGATGCTAAGAACTCAATTTTTTTATATTTTATGTTTTTATGATTTTTATGATTTTTATATATGTTAACGAGGCCTACTCTTCTCATGTAGATGTGGGACATGCACGACATGGGGGTTCATCTCCCATTGATAGTAGAGTGGGGTCCACTTTGTTCATAGAGGAGATGATGAGTTTTCTGAGCTCGAGGAGAACCTTGACCGCTTGAATTTGAACATCCTAGACATTACTATAGATGACCTCCCTAGAAGGTACTAGAGACACAATACGGGGGTGTCAGGCTGACTTAGATGGTTTCTACATAGAGTGGCAGCAGAATTCTTGTGCTACTAGGAGCACCATTAGATCCCACATGATGTAGAAACTAAAATATATCCAACTTCAGAATTTTTGATATTTTGTATATCGGAAATCCAGCGTGCTTCAGTCGGGTTTCGAGACCATTTTTAATAAAAACACACTTTTGATATATATATATATATATATATATAAACTTTATTGGTGGCCTATCTATTTTAAGCATGGGATGTTTTTTATATGAGTTATATGTATTTTTATTGTTTACATTTATTTACACTCAATGTTGATGTAATAGTAACTTCGAAATGTATTCACTTGTATTTCTTATATATTGTAACCCGATGTTTATTCCACGATGTACTTGAGTCATGTCATGCCCCGATGTTCCTATTGGGAGGTTCTCTAATGTAAAGAAGTCATGTCAAGTCATTGCAGGTAACCCTCCTATTGATCAAGGGTTAAAGTCCCCACAGTTCTGGGGAACTAGGGTTATTAGACTCACCTAGTGAAGTTGGCCCTAGTTGGGTTTAGTCAAGTCAGGAATTAGTATAAATAGAGAGCTAGCCTCTCTATTTATCACACACTCACTCACACTCAGTTTTAGCACATAGATGAGGAAGAGAGAGACACTGGGGAAAGGAAGAAAGAGGTTACTGATGTCGGGAGATCATCTTATTGTTTTGGGGTTTTACTTTGGTGTTGATTCTATCTATGAGGAAGTTGCGGGGTTTTCTTTATTTATGGTTTCCCTGAGGAAAAACATTGTGTTCATTGTCTCTTGTGTTTTATTGTTGTGCTTGTTGTTCTCTCCGTTAAAGATCCTAATGTTATGCTAGCTTAATGTTAAAAATCTAACATGGTATCAGAGATAACCTGAGAAGAAGACACTGTGTAGTTGTGAGAACTAGGGCTTCCTACTTTGTGGATCTCTCTCCATGGATGTTTCAACAAAATAAGGTTGGAATAACTCTCCTCCCTAGGGCGCATCTTTCTGTCAAAGCAGAATCCAATTTTGAGGTTTTTCAGTTTTGGACCCGACACTACTGCTAGAAATTAGGGATTTTCATAAAAGAGGAATTTTTCAGTGAGCCCGGGCCTGGATTGATCTCCTCCTCAAAATCAAAGTTAGGGATCAAATTCAAAGCATTTGGTTGGATAGAACTCTGGAAAAGAAAAACCCTAATCTCCTCCTGAACCAACACTACAGGATTTCAACTCCAAATCCAAATCCTACATATTGACCTGGTAAGATCTAAATATTTTGTATTTCCTTTTGAGGTTCTTAGTTAAGATGTCTCATCATACCAATATTGATGAAAATATTGAGGGAGCTGATAACTTCCGAGCCTGGAAGTATAGGATCTCCCTGGTCCTGGATGAAAATGACTCGAACTCCTATATCAGTGAGGAGGTTCCATTTCTAGAGGGATATGAGGCAAAGGCATTACATAAGAAGAAGTTGGTTATGGCAAAGAGGATCATTTCTGGGTCTATCAAGGATCACCTCATACCACAGGTGTCCTCCCTTAAGACACCTAAAGCCTTGTTTGATGCCCTAACCAAATTTTTTGAAGGGAAGAACATAAACTGGAAGATGAATATGAGAAACCAACTGAAGAATGTAAAGATCCAGAATGTAGAGACCATCCAGTCTTACTTTGCAAGGGTCTCTCAGATCAAGGAACAACTAGAAGCAATAGATGAAGAAGCGAGAAATGTAGAGATTGTATTGACCACCTTGAATGGTCTCCCTAGATCACGAGACTCCTTTATTCAAGGAATTTGTGCCAGAAAGAAGTTAGTCAAGTTCAGCAGACTATGGGAAGAATGCTCTCAAGAAGAAGCTCGGATAAGAGCTCAAGAAGAGAATATGGGAAGTGAAGATCAATTTCTCACAGTACACTCCAAGAAAACCAGAATAAGTTGTCATCACTCCAGAGGTAATAACTTTCACCATAAAGATAACATTAGAAAATGCCTATCTAAACTAAGATGCTATACATGTGATGAAAGAGGACACTTTGCAAAATACTATCTTAGAAACAAGGTTAACTCTCATAAGAAGAAGGGAAACAAGAGAAGACATCATGCTCATGCTGCAGAGGATGATGAACCTTCCAAGAAGAGAACCATATATGAAAGTGAAGAATCTTCCAGTGATGAAGAATATGTTTTTATTTTCTCTCTTATAGGAAACATTACTCATGGAAGCAATGATTGGCTTATAGAAAGTGGGGCTTCCAAGCATATGACAGGATTCAAGGAATCATTTGTGAAACTTTCAGAACATGAATCACCTCACAAGGTGTAGCTACGAGATGACTACCAGTATCCAATAAAAGGTAGTGGGGAATCCTCCTACAAGCTAGACTCTGGAAAGTCTGTGACAATGAAGGAAGTATTGTTTGTACTAGGAATAACAAAGAACCTTCTCTCCATATTTGCATTAGATTCAAAAGGAATGAGGGTTGCATTTATAGATGGTCAAGTCATCATGTGGCCAAAAGGAAAGACTATTGATGATGCAGTAGTGATTAGAGAACAAGAAGGAGGATTGTACAAATTGAAGGGCCATCTAGAATAAGCCTTGGTCCATGAAACAGTAGAGACAAATTAAATTTGGCATATCATTCTTGCACATGTTCATTACAAAGAACTACCAATTGCAAGCAAATTTGTTGAAGGTCTTCCAAAAATTCAAGCAAAACATGATGGTGTTTGCAAAGGATGTGCGAAAGGAAAGAACACAAAGAAGACATTTCCAAGTGGCAAGAGCAAAGCAAAAGGAATCTTGGAAATTGTCCACTCCGATGTATGCGAACCAATGTCATCAAGCTCACTAAGTGGGTATGTGTATTATGTTTCTTTATTGATGAATTTTTCAGGAAGACATGGATTGAGTTCATGAAGAACAAAGATGAAGTTTTCAAAAAGTTCAAAGAATTCAAAGCCTTGATCGAGAATCACACAGAAAAGAGGATCAAGATATTTCGATCAGATAATGGCAGAGAATTCACATCAAGTGAATTCAAAGAGTTTTGCAAAGACTCACAGATTAAGAGGGAGTTGTCTACCCCATATAATCCACAACAAAATGGGATTATAGAAAGGAAGAATAGAACCATCATGGAAGCTGCAAGAGCAATGCTTCATGATCAAGATCTTCCTATGCACCTATGGGAAGAAGATGCCAGAACAACGGTGTATGTACAGAACCGTACTCCACATAGAGTACTCAAGAACAAGACCCCTAAAGAAGTATTCTCCAACAAGAAACCAGAAGTCATCCATCTCAAAATATTCGGTTGTTTGGTGTACATACATATTCCAAAAGAGAAAAGGACAATATTAGATCCTTCAGGAAAGAAGGGTATATTTTTGGGATACTCTGAAAGCTCGACGGCTTACAAAATATACTTCCCAGGATTCAAGAAGAATGAAATCAGTAGGGATATGACATTTCATGAAGAAACAACTTACAACAAATCTAGAAAGAAACCTACTGAAGAACCTGAAGAAGGAGCACGTAGAATTCATGATACAGCCATGAATGAAGAAGTTAAAGAAGAAGATCGAGAATTTGAAGAACCTAAAGAACATGTAGATCCACCTCAAGAAAATAATCCTCATAAGAGGAAACCTGCTTGGGTACAAGAAGCTATCCAAGGTGCAAAAAGATATGGGGCTCCAGAAGAGAATCAAAGAGAAAGAAAGAGGACCAGAAACTGCTCCGAATATGTAGCACTACTATGTGATTTCATCAATAAAGAACCTTCCAATTATGAAGAAGCAGCAGAACGAAAATAATGGAAGGATGCTATGATCAAAGAGTATCAATCGATCATGAAGAATGATGTTTGGGATGTTGTCCCAAGACCAGAAGGGAATTCAGTTGTAACTTCCAAATGGATCTACAAGATCAAACATGTTGCAGATGGTAGCATAGAGAAATATAAGGCGAGATTCATGGCTCATGGTTTCTCATAGAAAGAAGGAATAGAATATGAAGAAACCTTTGCACCTGTAGCCAGATACACTTCCATCATATTAGTACTTTCTCTAGCTGCAATGATGAAATGGAAGATACAGTGAATGGATATCAAGACTGCTTTCTTGAATGGTGTAGTGGAAGAGGAAGTGTACGTAGAAAAACCACTTGGTTTTGAGACACATGGCAGGGAGTGTCATGTGTGCAGATTGAAGAAAGACCTGTATGGTTTAAAACATGCACCCAGGACTTGGTACGATAGAATTGATAGCTTTCTATCCAGTTTGGGCTTTACTAAGAGTAAAGCAGATTCCAACCTTTACTACAAGGTTGAAGGTGGCAACCTAGTGATACTCCTACTGTATGTAGATGATCTGTTTGTAATAGGTATGGATGGGTTGATTGCTGATATGAAGAGGATGCTTGCTACCGAGTTCGAAATGAAGGACTTGGCTATGATGCATTATTTTCTAGGCGTGGAGGTGTGGTAGAATGCAGATGGAATTTCCTTGGGACAAGGGAAATATACAGTAGTGATCCTGAAGAGGTTTGGGATGATGGACTACAAGGATATGGCCACACCTATGGCATCGAACCTGAAGCTATTGAGTGATGCTTCATCAGAGACAATTGATGTTACAATGTATCATCAGATGATCGGGTCCTCAATGTACCTGACGAACACGAGACCAAATATTTGCTTTGCTGTGAACACCTTGAGCCAGTTCCTGACAGATCCAAGACATGTTCACTTGATCACTGCAAAGCATATTCTAAGGTACCTGAAGGGTACAGTTGATTATGGGCTTAGGTATGGGGCAAGTTAGAATATTAACCTGGAGGGTTATGTTGATTCATATTGGGAAGGCAGTGCCATTGATAGGAAGAGCACTTCAGGGTGTTGCTTCAGTATGGGATTAGGTGTGATCTCTTGGTTTAGCAGGAAGCAATCCTATGTGGCATTGAGTACAGTTGAAGCAGAGTATGTCACAAATTTTTCAGCTAGTTGTGAGGCAGTATGGCTGAGGAAGATATTGTCTGATTTTTTTGATCTCTAGTTGGATGCTACTTGTATACATTGTGATAACTAGAGTTGTGTGAAGTTGTCAGAGAACCCGGTGTTCCATGACAATTCGAAGCATATCGAGATCAAGTATCACTATATCAAGTATATGGTGCAAAGGGGAGCAGTGAAGCTCCAGTATGTTGCGACAGACGAATAGATAGCTGATGTGTTGATGAAGCCATTAGCTAGAGTGAAGTTTGAGTACTTTAGGGAGAAGCTTGGTGTTCTCCAAATCAAGGTTCCTTCCAAGGGGAAGTGATGAGTTCTTGAGCCATTCTGACATGGTGATAGGATTGGTTCCTTCCATGGTAGATGTAAGGGCTGAGCCATTCTGTCATGGTGAGAGGATTGGTTCCTACCATGTTAGATATGTGTGCTGAGCCATTCTGATATGACTGTAGGATTGGTTCCTGCATGATCATATATAAGGGAAATTTCAATTCTTGGAATGGAGGTGCCTGGTTAGTTACTAGGAATACTTGGTCTAGGACTAAGGGGCATTTTGATATGACTATAGGATGTGTTCCTACATGATCAGATGTGAGCGCATGGACATTCTTATGTGATTGAGGGATGTGTTCCCACTTGATCAGATATAAGGGCTGTTGCCATTCTCTTGGATAATGGAGGCACCTAGTTAGTTACCAGGAACCCTCAACCTAGGGTTGAGAGCCTTTCCATCATGGTTGCAGGATGTGTTCCCGCATGGGTGGATGTAAGTGCAGATCCCTTCCATCATGGTTGCAGGATGTGTTCCCGCATAGGTGGATGTAAGTGTATAGCCCTTCCATCATGGTTGCAGGATGTGTTCCCACATGGGTGGATGTAAGTGCAGAGCCCTTCCATCATGGTTGTAGGATGTGTAACTACATGGGTGGATGTAAGTGCAGAGCCCTTTCATCATGGTTGTAGGATGTGTTCCCGCATGGGTGGATGTAAGTGTAGAGCCCTTCCATCATGGTTGTAGGATGTGTTCTTGCATGGGTGGATGTAAGTGCAGAGCTCTTCCATCATGGTTGCAGGATGTGTTCTCGCATGGGTGGAAGTGCAGATCCCTTTTAGCATGGTTGCAGGATGTGTTCCTGCATGGCTAAATGGGAGTGCTGGGCCTTTCTGACGTGATTATAGGATTGGTTCCTACATGATTAGATGTGAGTGATGGGCATTCCTTTCTGACATGGTGTTGGATGTGTTCCTCTCATGGCCAAATGTAAGTGTTGGGTGGGCCATTCTGACTTGGTGTCAGATATAAGTGCTGAAGAAGACCTACATGGAGGCTAGGCCTACAACCAGCATGAAAAAGGGTTGGCTCTGTAGAACTTCCAGTGATGAGAAGAATCATGAGATAGCACCCATGATGATCCAGTGATGATGATCCAGCAGTGATGATCCAGATCTAGTGATGATGCCCAGTGATGATCCAGATCTAGTGATGATCTAGATCCAGTGATGATGATCCATATCGAGTGATGATCCAGATCCGAAGAGGAAGATGACTTGAATATGCAAATGACAAGAGGATCCAGAGAAGAATACCAGTGATGAAAATTGTGTCGAGAGAATACCTTCCTAGTTAAGAGGGAGTGTTGATGTAATTGTAACTTCGGAATGTATTCACTTGTATTTACTATATATTGTAACCCGATGTTTATTCCGGGATGTACT
This sequence comes from Pseudotsuga menziesii, assembly GCA_001517045.1. Classification (NCBI taxonomy): domain Eukaryota; kingdom Viridiplantae; phylum Streptophyta; class Pinopsida; order Pinales; family Pinaceae; genus Pseudotsuga; species Pseudotsuga menziesii. Next base: position 108,283 of record LPNX010700968.1, read on the forward strand.
TGAGTCATGTCATGCCCCGATGTTCCTATCGAGAGGTTCTATAATGTAAACAATTCATGTCAAGTCATTGTGGGTAACCCTCCTATTGATCAAGGGTTAAAGTCCCCGCACTTCCGGGGTACTAGGGTTATTAGACTCACCTAGTGAAGTCAGCTCTAGTTGGGTTTAGTCAAGTCAGAAATTAGTATAAATAGAGAGCTAGCATCTCTATTTATAAGACACTCACTCACACTCTGTTGCAGCACATAGTTGAGGAAAAGAGAGACACTGGGGCAAGGAAGAAAGAGGTTACTTCTGTCGAGAGATCATCTTACTATTTTGGGGTTTTACTTTATTGTTGATTCTATCTCTGAGGAAGTTGTGGGGTTTTCTCCATTTATGGTTTCCCCAAGGAAAAACAGTGTGTTCATTGTCTCTTGTGTTTGATTGCTGTGCTTGTTGTTCTCTCAGTTAAAAATCCTAATGTTATGCTAGCTTAATGTTAAAAATCTAACACTTAACCATGTTTTTTACTTATCAATTATGAATGTGCAATGTACCAATGCAACATGTAGTTGGCCAATGAATATGCAACTGTGTTACAAGATCTAGGAACATGTTGATAAGTAATAGTTTCGAATGTCCTTTCCAACAAACATACTCTTGGAAAGAGACGAAGAAGTACAAGGTTCCGAATGGCATAGACATGGTTTAAATGAGAACCCACTAGCTGTGAGTCCATGAAGACTACAAAATGGTATATGTCTCAAGATGAAAATTTGGTTAGCAAACCTATCACCACATGGTACTCGAAAATTTTATTGGTGGTCGGACCTATACAAGCTGCACCTAAATTAACTAGGTCATGAGCTTGGGAATATAACACCCAGGTGGCTGAAGCAAGGTTCAGAGTGTGATGACAAGCACCATCAGTAAACCCATATAAAGTGATTTGATATACATAATCAAAACATGGGATAAACAGTATTGAAAAAAACTCAAAACCACTTAAAACAAAATCCCACACTAAAATAAAAAAAATGTACATATATACAAGGCACTAATGTAAAAGATAACTCAAGTATAGTACCTTTTTAGGTACAACCCATTGTGAGGTCTCCTGAAAGGAATTTCATCATAATCAGCAAGGTGATAAGCTCCTTATTCCAAGAATTTACTCATGATGAAAGGACCATACCACATATATTCAAGATTCCCTTTTCCAAGTTTGGCATGTTTCTGATCATATGTCAAAACCAGATATCCTTCATTAAAAACATGAGGTTGAATAGATTTATCATAGTGAGCCTTGACCCATTTCTTATGCTACCCATTAGCGTAGGCGACATGCCTATGAGTATCATAAAGGTTCAAGAGATAAAGAAAATTTTATTCCTCGGTATAAATGTTAGGTAGAAGATCAACTCCAAGCTTGAGTGATGGAATTTCACACTCAATAGGTAGGACAACTTCCATTCGGTAGATTAATTGAAAAGGTGTGAAACAAGTAGTTTTTTTAACTGAATTTCTATACGCCAATATTGTGGAAAATAAAATTAAGTGCCAATCAGATTTGTGATCTCTAACCATCCTACAAAGCATATTATTTAAAACCTTGTTAATGTATTCGATCTGGCCATTAGCGCGTGGGTAGTAGGGGGTTCAGTTTTCATGGTGAAAACCCAACTTCGTACTTAGCTCAACCATCATCTGATTATGGAAATAGGATCCATGATCAGTCACTATGGCTTGTGGATCCCCAAACCTATCTATGATTTGATTAAAGAGGAAGAGGGAAGAAATCTTACCATCCTTAGCATATGTAGGCATTGACTCAGCGCATTTTGTGAAATAATCCACAACTACAATAATGTAACCATGCCCCCCGAGTGAGGTAGGATTACAATGCATAAAATAAATCCCCCATTTGGAAAACAGGACAATGGCAATGATGGGGTGTAACGGAGTGGGGTGGGTGTGCTTCTTTGGATAAAAAATCTAACAAGGTGGGAATTTCTCAACCGCCTCATGACAATATTTGAATATTTAGGGCCAAAAAATACCCTGCAAGAAGGATTTTCTGAGTTGTAGTAATCCCATAAAGATGAATTCCACATGATACAGAGTGGCATTCATTCATGAATTGTTCAGCCTCATCATGAGTAAGACATCATCGAATAATGGAGTTAATTCCATGCCAGTATAAAGTGTCATTCAGAATGAGGTAATACTTAGCATGGTGACAAATGTGTCGGTGATTGTCGCAAGATAGATTGGGATGAAACCTTTGGGTATGCAAATATATGATCAGATATCCATACCATAGGTCATTCATTCTTATCAGGAACAAGAATTCATTCAAAAATGAATCATTGGGATCAACTTCTGTGATAACATAGGGAAGGTCATAGATCAACTCTGTGAAGACTAGGGACTTATTAGAAGTGGTATTAGAAAATTTGAGATCAAATTCATGTAGGATGATGATCCAATGAGAAATTATTCCCCTAGTACTTGACATGTAATAATATAGTACATAGGTTTTTGATCTTCTAGCACAGTTATAGTGCGAAGTAAGATGTAATGACAAAAAAATTGCACATCGATGACGGTAGCCAAGGATAGCTTCTCCACATGTGAATAACGGGTTTTCAAGTCAAGAAGACTCTTATTGAGGTAATATATCACATGTTCTTGGCCATTTGGATATTCCTGAACTAAAACCATGCCAATGGTAGTAGTAGAGGCAATAATGTATAACATAAAATATTTTGAATAATTTGGGGGGTACAACATAGGTGAGTGCGCTATAACATGTTTCAAATTATCAAAAGCTCTTTGATCCTAATCATCGCACAAAATGGGAGTGTTATTTTTCAAGAGACGCATGTAACCATGTGTTTTCACTGTGGAATTGCACACAAAATGACAAAGAAAGTTTTCCTTCCCTTGCAAACTTTGGAGGTCGGTGATATCAGTCGTGGGTGGAAAGGCCACAATAGCGGAAATATTTAAGGGATCGATTCGAATTCCATCCCTAGAAACAATGAAACCAAGTAAACATCCAACCTCAACAAAAAAACACACTTGTGTGGAATGAGCCAAATAAGATAGTGACAACATCGAAGGAAGATGTGTCTAAGATGCCATGAATGATCTTCCCGTTGTTGTGAATGAGAAGGTAGGTCATCTAGATACGGTTCCACTATGTGTTTTATATCATGAAAAGCATACAACATAGCTTGTTGGAAGGTAGCTCTAGTGTTTTTCAAATTGAAAGGTAAATTTCTATAAGAAAAGGTTGCCCATGGACAAATAAATGTCATTTTGTGCTGGTCGGCGGGTAATATTTCAATCTAATTATAGCCGAAAAATCCATCTAGAAATGACAAAATGACATTTCCAACATAGTTATCAATGATATGATCGTTGTGAGGGGTAGGGAAGTTGTCCTTTGGACAAGATTTGTTCAGGTCCCTAAAATCGATACAAACCCTAATAATGTCTTTCTTTTTCGCAACATGCACAATATTAGACACCCACTCGGTTAAAGGCATGGGATAAATAAAACCATCTTTCAAAATCTTCTCAACGTCAGCTTTAATGGTTGCATCTTTTCTTGGGTGGATATGGCGTATTTTTTTCCTAACAGGTCTTGTTGTCAGGTATATTTTAATCTCATGTACGCCAATGGATGGATCAATCATGGGCACTTCTTTATACATCCAGGAAAAAACATCATGGAATTCCTTAAAGAGAGATCGATACTCTTCAATTTATTTTGCCGAGCAATTCTAACCTATGTGGATATGCTCAACAACACCTGGCTTAATTGATATATTGAGGGGAATTATTTTTGTGATGTTGCACAAATTCTATTCACAATCAACACCTTGTAGTAATACAGGTGTTTGTGGAGACTCGACTATATCAAAATTGATCATAGAAACCAAATATGAAATTATGGAATTGGTTCTAGGAAGAAACAATGATCGATGATCAAAATATCCCCATAAATATTCATCCAAATTCATGATCTCCATAATGGACTCATCTTATGGAAAAGTCTCTGAGAGATAATCCAACGACAAGAGAGGGGAATCTAGCTAATAGGGTAGATGGTATGTATCTAATGCTACTAAATGATGAACATCTATGTCGACATCAGAAACCAACTGAATGGATTCATACATGGATTCATGAGGAATCAACAAATATGACTTAGAAATCGCTTTTCCCTTGGACATGCCCCCGATCATAGAGGATATCATGTTTACCGTGGAAGTTTCTATACTAAGAGGGGCAGTGATGGATAAAAAAACTCCCATGGGTGAAGAATATTTCAACAATACAAATCCTACATAGATATAGGGAGGATATTCCTACCATAACATTAGAACATTATTTTCCATGGAAGTCATGATATACAGTGAACAATAATCAAGATGATCTATGGTCACTTTTTTCCCTTGATGTGGGAATTGGAGCGTGAAAAATTATGATGACATGACATTCGTCATAACATAGAACCAATTCCTTCCTAACAAGAAATTGTAATCAAGAGGAGCATCAACCACTTCTACCTGGATAGAAATGATTCCCCCCCAGCTCGATGGACAAAGCTGAAAGCAGACCATGGGGTTTAAAACCTCATCCATCAACATATTTTAATGTGGTTGGTGACTTATTCAAATCAGGAGAACCAATGGCTTTCCAACAAGACATAAAAAATAGAGGTGGAAGCTCCTTTGTCCAAAAAGGTACCATGGACCTTCCTACCCATCACTCTAGTAGAAATATGAAAAGTGAGCTGATGGGATAGCCTTGATTTATAATTTTCCACATTGAATGTGATTATGGTGGAATTCTCAGGATCGAAATCCCCTAAGGATGTCAACAAATTGTTTTGTTGTGTAGGAAAACTTTGTAGTACCTCCAACGTGGACATATCATAGGGTGCTTGAGTTAAATCTTCAACACATTATAAAATTGGGCAGCTCGAGCACTAGGATTGAAAATGTTCTTGTGGATTTTAATCTTTAGGGGACAGAATATTGTTTCAAAATTAGGTTTATCAATAATGAGAGGACCATTAGAAGAAGGTAGAGGAGAAGGGTTGACAGGAGGAGTCTTCTCAGAAGGAGTACCCTCATCTTTCTTCTCAAGTGCCTTATCATAGGTGTGACTTTTGGTAGTCAACACAACTATTTCGATGGACATCATACAAATGTCTTCAATGGTAGATGAAGAACCATGCAAAGATGTATGGTCATTCAACTATTTCTAGGACGAAAAGGGGTCATTTAATACTGCTGGTCTAGGGTTACTATTCAAAAATGTATTAATCTATTCATGATGAGGACACTCCTTCATGAAGCGATCATATCCACACAATAAGAAATGATGCCTAGATTTCCATTTAGTTTTTGCGTTATTCTCTGGGGTAGATGTTTTGGTACCCTCCTACTGGTTTCCAAGTTTTTTATTCTTACATTTTCCTTTTTCTTATTACCGGGTGGCTGTGAGGATTGAATCGCATTCACCTCAATGAAAACCGTGGTAGTAGAATAAGTTGTAGTTGAAGTATTGTATGGCTTATAAGGATTGGGTGTAGATGAAGGTTGGATTGCACCAACAACATCATCAACAAGAATATTTGCAGGTGGCTTAGTAGGATCAGTGTTGGGGAAAGGAGCATGAGGAATTAAATCATATAAATTTTTGGACTGAGAATAGACTAGGTCTAAGTACTGGGCCCAGCTAATAGCATTCTCTTCTGTGACAACACCTCCCATGGCCACATCTTGAGTAATAGCCGACAACAAGGACTTGAAAAACCAATCAGCCAAAAGTAGATCTAGAATGGGAGCCTTGATTAACCTTCGGCACCTCCTCCATTCATGGATATGGTTTGATATATGAGTTGAATTATTTTTTTGAAGAGAAGTCAAGAGGTCCATACCAATTTCATACCGAATAGGTAATTGGAAATGAGTCAGAAATACTATTTCCAAAGAGTTAAAATCCATAAAGGAATGTTGTGGAAGTTCAATGTAGCATTTCATGGTCGTGCTAGTCAAAGTCCTTTGGAAGAGTCTCAATCGGATAGAATTATCCATAATAGAGTTCAATGAACACCACAAATGGAAAGTCATCATGTGAATTTTGGGATTTTCACCTTGTTTATCATCAAACTTTGGAATGTCAGATGGAAGTTTGACCAGTATGGTAGGCCAAAACAGATCATGTTGGATGGGATTTTTAATTAACTTGGATAAGTCAAGTAAATCCAATTTATCCAAGAAGGGAAGTTTCATATTAGGTCGTGGGTAATTATAATATTGGTAAGGTAAAGCCACCCCTGTATGACCAAAGGTTTGTTGAGGCTGACCATAAAACCCACCAAATTGTTGATATTTAGGATCAT
>LPNX010700968.1:114965-147017 GCA_001517045.1 Pseudotsuga menziesii
AGCTAGAGGAGGAAGATGTGAAATATTATGTATAACAGACACATAAGACCCTTTAGTTGGTTGGGATGTAGGAGGGATAAATTGACTCCTAAATTTTGACAAACTTATGGTAGGCATAGAAGTACTAGCTGCATGAGGATTTGAAAAAGTATTTTGAGTTGAATGTAGTGCTATTGAAGGAATAGAAAGTCTAGACACCATAGGTGTAGCTGGTGGATTAGTTGGGACATCATCACAAGGAATATTTAGTGACCTACCTAAAAGATCACTTGGTAAAAGGAAGGGGAAAGGTCTTCTAGAATTTGGGGTCAACTCCAAGGCTAACACATTTACGGTAGAAGTAGTGCCAAACTGAGAGATGGATTGACCAAGGGAAGTTTACCAAAATGGAGCATTAGGCCCAAATATGGGAGCTACCATCTCATTAGGATGAAACTGATGGATCCCAGCTCTAGAAGGAGTTGAGACGACAAAAGAGGCATTATGAGATGAAGGTTTCTCTGCTAGTGGTGGTCCTGAAAGGTTCATCATGGGATCATTTGGAGGAGGCGATTCAAATAGCTCCTATTCCACTAGAATTCATTCCAGTTTTGGCATAGAAGCACTACCTTCCTCGAAATGGTTCTCCATGTCTCTTTCCATGGGAGGTTCAGTAAAAGGATTCATAGGATTTTCCAGTGATAATCCTTGTAACCGATGGGGCCTCCTCAATGGGAAATCACCGATTTTATAAAAATTAAATTGATCTCAAAGGTAAAACTCTCTATCTAAGAAAACAAAACAAACCCTACTCAGGATAAAAGAGACAAGAACTTGTTATGGGAGTGGTAAAAATCCAAGATCCTCAAAGGATTGTTAAACCACCAAAACTCGCTATATACTGCAGGGTCCAACAATAGAACATGATAAGGAGGATTGAGACTGCACCATTTCCTAAATACCTAACTACCTGGATGGTACATGCATAGTAATCTCCTTGAGTGTTGTTCCTGGTGTATTTTGGTGATAGGAAGGTCAAAGGGCTATGCTCAGATGGTCTCAGGATCCCTAAAAGCATATTCTTATATACACAAGGTATGTGGGAGCTCCACTCCATATTAGTGTTGTCTAATGCACAACTATTCGAAAGGGGAATTTTGATATACAACTGAGTACGTAAAGTACCTTTATATATAGCTGAAAGGTATGTGAAAGGTCATTTGATATACCAGTGGTACATGGAAGAACCACACGATCCCCGGGACGCAGTGTAGGAAAATCAAGACAACTCCTACTCTTAAAGACACTAGAACATGTATCTAACCTATCACACATTTGTAAAAATTTTAACCTAAGTCTAGAGCTTGATTTTATCTTTACGGTTAAGTGAATGCATGAGGTGAGTACATAGAAGGTAAAACCATACAGTATGATTGTGCAAATTTTCCTTTCACTCTCGCAAAATGTATACTTAGAGGAGGGAAAGAGGTTCGGTTTCTATTTTAACTATAAATGACAAAATATTAAAACCTATTGTAAGCACACATGACTTCAAAAGAATAGTTTTGGAAAGGTAAATGCCAAGATCTCTTTTTTAATGAAAAATCTATGATAACTACTCAACACACCATATTTTCCATTTTTCTTCAAATCATAATGAAATGAACACAACACACATTTTCCTTTTATTTGAGAGTAAGAGAACTTAACAAACAAGGATATTGTAAACACTTGAGGATTTGAAAGGCCAATCAATTCTCCACCAACTCAAAACTAAGTTTAACCTAGACCTTTCTCTCAATTTTCAAAATCAAAGAATGAAAAGTAATGAAATCAAACTAATGAAGAAATTAAAAGCAAATCTACTTTCTTTCAATTGGATTAGACAAAAACTCAGAGATATGAATCTACACTTCCTTTTTAGAATCCTTCTTCAACCAAAACCAAAAATACAAGAAGCACACAAGCTAGTTGAACTATTTCTTGGAGGTATAACCCTAACCAATCCTAATTGAATACCCATTTTTTAATTCAAGGATGAAATTAATAGCAACAACCTAGAATCAAGTCCATAAATATAAAATACAAATGCCAAGTTTGTAAAATTCTTTGGGATTAAAACCCCACATAGCACCACTTGTTGGAGGTGTTATACAGAGAGTTACTAGTCTGGTTATGCCTATGTTCAATAGGAATAGAGCAGAAATTACTCCTTTTGTCCACTGAATCTGAATGGTGGCACTGGTTGTTTCCTCTGCAAAAATTGTGGTGACTACCATTGGTACACTACCCAGGTGCGGTGGCACTTGCAAGTTCCAAATCAAGTCAAAGAGTGAAAAAGACAATGTTAGATCTCAATTTATTGACATAAAATAATAATAAAAAGACAGGAAACATAGCATATGAGGTAGATCGAGACATGTGTAAAGATATATGATCAATTTAAAACCAAATATAACTAACAACTAGTAGATATGACTAACAGATAAATTAAAGTTTGAAATAGAGGAAAATAACTCATAATCAAGTAAGAACAGAAGTTCTAGACACTCTCCCCATCGGAGTCACCATATTTGTTGCTAGAAATTATCACCTTATGTAGACAGAAGATGTTTCCCTAGCACGAAGTCTTTACAACTAGAACAAATGAGTTACAACAATGAGAAGCAATTTCCCTAAGATTGGTAGATGCTTGGAATGGACCTTTCACTTGTCACACAATGTAATGCACCAACCTTCTAGAGCACTAAATCTCCAAAGTGTACTTGCAAAAATCACATCACAAGAGCATACATTATTAAAAGTACCAAGTACGATCTACAATATTATATCAATGACTAAGGAATTTGATAATGAAATCAGTGAACAATACACAATATATTTCATGGAAAAGGAAATTTAATTGCATTAACAAAATAAGAGAGAGATTACAACCAAGAGCCTTAGTGTTGAGAGATCCCTTCTCAAAGCTATATATTTCCTTCCAAGCTTCAAACTTTCCCACCTAGTTCCCGCTCTCCTTGGCTAGATTTGGCCAGAATTTTTGTGATGTAGCATTATCTTCCTCCCTTACCCATGGGGGATGAGCCAATATTTATAGCCATGGAAGGATAAGGATGGTTGATAAAATGGTGGATGAGGCGGAGGGGAGATCCTACGAGAAATAATCTTGAGTCTAGGTGGTCCAAGAGTCTAGGGATTAGTTTTCCACAAAGCTAAGGTTCGAGAAGCTTCGTGGAAATTCTCTTTTTAGATTTAAAAATCGAGCACCACTCTTTGTCAACTATGATATAGTGTTACCAATAGGGCACCGCTCATTGTACAAAGGAAAGTGGCAGTCACACCGATTTTTGTGTATGGAAAACTAACATTCTTAGGTTATGCACTTTGTCCACAAGGAAAGTGTGGTGGTGAACAAAATATTTCAATCACTAATCCAAGTCCAAATTCAACTTCATCACTTGGGGTANTGTTTAATGGTACTTGTATTACAATAGTGTTGATGTTAAGAAAACGTGTGATTACCAAATGCTTTTGTATAATGCTAAGACATTTAATGCCCCCTAATGTGTGAGGTCAGAGGGAAATGATGGCCGAAATACATTATAATCTTCATATTTGGAGAACTTAGAAATCCAATGGAGCAGAGATAGTACCTGAAACAAATACATAATAATGTCATATACAAAGTCATATCTGAGGATGCTATGTTCAATTTACTGGAACACTAGATCCTTTACAATATTTGAGTACATCATATGATACGGGTATGAAACCACGTATATTACAAAGGTGGATCCAAGCCACAATATACAAGAATGAAGAGTCTTCAAGGATCTGGAAGTTGTGTATATGAATAGAACCTAATCTTGCGCAACTTAGTCCATAGGTGAGGAACTAAGGTATTCATAACCTATCCCAAAGAACCAGTACAATCCCAGCCATGTGAATAAAAGTAGGTTGAAGTTGAACATGGAAAATATTCAACAATTTGTCAATCAATAAGTAATAATTAACAACTGAAGCAAAGGAATTCACTAACGAGGGAAGTGAATCCTAAGGTACGATCATCAAAACTGTAGGTCTTCGTCATCAAGAAGTACTGAAACAGAACCATGCTATGAAAAGGAAGGCAACAGATCCTCCAACGGATCACAATAGTGACTAGGAACTAGGTAAAAGAAGAGAGACACAATAGAAAATAGATATAACAATGATGGGATCAGGATATAGATCAAACATTGGGTGAAGTCCTTGAACAATGAGCACGACACATAGATGACCCAAGGCAATGTTTAACTTATATATAGAACAACTAGACTTTATCTGTCATGTAGGAGACATGATCAGATTCCCCAGGTATAACGAATAAGAGGAGGAGTAGGAAAATCAAAGTAATAGTTGAACAAAAAGTGATCACTGAAACATGGGTATCGGAAAAGAAAAAGAGTGCTATGTTCAAGAATGACATGCTGCCACTACTGAAAACAAGAGAAAACTTCTTCCTTACCTTCCCTGTTAAATTTTAACGAGTCCAGGAAAGTTAACTTGGACCCCTCTTCATTTTTTAACAAGCTTGAAGAGAAAGGAAAATAATGCTTGATAGTGTCACTGATTCGTGGATTTAATGAGCTCAAACTAGTACATGCTCAGTTGGTGTTTTCACATTTAGAGAGTCTGAAAACTCCAAAGAAGACTTCAGGGGGATCCTTTTTCATCCAATTTAGTCTCCTAAGGCCGAAAAAGTATAAAACATACCACAGAAGAACTCTCATAACTTCCATATAAGAAAAAGTGAACCTTTTTCGTACTTAGTCAGGGAGGTTTGAAAAAGGTTAAATTACCACCTACCCAACGCTCCTTCCAAAACAACATAAAATAGCTTGAGTTTTACGAGTGTGAAGGAAATCAAGATCACTCGGAAAGATCCATTTGATTACGAGAAATAGGGCTTACAACAATAAACTCGTTGCTTTGTTCTGAAGTGTTTAATGAGCATGACAAAGACACAAAGTACACTCGGAATATTTTTCATGTTTGGGTCCAGAGCATGAAAAAGAGAAAACTAAGCTCATACCGAGTGTTCCTTTTCCGTAAATTTAGTCCCTCAGGTCTAGAAAAGTGATAAACCTATTCGGGTACAGGGGGTACTCCCAAAAGATCGAACACCTTCAGATACCACTTCACACAAACAGATCACATATCAACACACCGATGTTTTTCATGTGGTTAAAACCCTCGAGAGGGAAATAGTCCATGGCCCCAGCCAAATAGCTACTTGGAGCAATTTATTATGCAAAAAAAAGAAAGTTACATGAGCTTCTCATTATCGATCAACTAGCCAAGGACCCTCTATGCTCTTTAAATAGAGATCATAGACCAATCGGGTGTTAAGCCACAGATCAATGGTAGGTATGATCTAATAGAAGTTGAACCGTCGGATCACTCTACGTTTAGAACATATCGTGACCGTCGGATTAGAATATTTACAAATGCATACTAATGCATACTAAAGAAACACATTTTTACCTAATGGATATATTACACAAGTTGATCTTAGCTAACTCCTAAGTGTCTAAATATCCTAACATCCCCCCTTAAGAACAACTTGGGATATGATTGAAGGATTTACAAAAGTGACACTATTAGGAGAAGGAAGGAGGCATTAGAGCCTATCCCCCCTTAAGGACACATTCCTAAACTCCTAGCATAGACCGAAGTTTAGAAAACTTTGCTTCTGTAAGCGACTAGGTGAAGATGTCTGCAACTTGATTATCTATAGGGCAATAGAGAACTTCAATAACACTATCATGAACAAGATTTTTGATGAAGTGCATGTGTAGCTCAATGTGTTTGCTGCGCTGATGTAGAAATGGATATTTGGCAAGCTTGATGGCACTTTGATTGTCGCACCAAAGTGGAGTAGGCTGTTGCTGCTCGAATCCAAACTTTGAAAGGATCTATTGAAGCCATAAAGCTTCCTGACTGGCATTAACTACGGCTCAATATTCTGTTTCTGCTGAAGAAAGAGCAAGAGCTTGTTGTTTCTTATAAGCCCAAGTGACAGGTCTAGATCGTAGACTGAAAAAATAACCTACAGTAGACTTTTGATCATCAGGATATCCGTCCCAATTTGAATCAGTGAAACCAACCAACAAAGGTTTCCCCCCTGTACTGTAATGAATCCCAAACTGAATTGTACCTTGAATATATCGAAGTATTCTTTTTGCTGCTTTCCAGTGACTTTCATGAGGAGTTTGCATATAATGGACAACACGACCAATGACAAAGGAAAGGTCAGGATGGGAATGAGTCAAGTATAAAAGACTACCAACAAGCTGACAATACAAGGTGGCATCTACTTCAGGGGAATTACAAGTGGCAGAAAGTTTGACTCCAGATTGGAAGGGAGAAGAGGTTGGTTTACAATATTCCATGTGGAAGCTACGAAGAAGGTCACAAGCATACTTAGATTGGGAAAGAAATATTCCTTCTTTGGTTTGCAAGACTTGGAGACCAAGAAAATAATGCAAATGTCCTAAGTTTGACATTTCAAAATTTTGCTTAAGAATGGATTTCACATGGGTTATAAGGTTAGGGTCACTACCAGTAAGGATAAGATCATCAACATAAAGAACAAGTATGATGAGATGGTTTCCTACTTTCTTGGTATAGACATTGGGGTCAGAATGGCATCTAGAAAAAATAGTGTCAAGGAGAAAGCTATCCATTTTGGCATACCAAGCTCTAAGAGCTTGCCTAAGGCCATATAAGGATTTCTTAAGGAGACAAACAAGGCTAGAGTTATTCTAAACATATCCAGGAGGTTGTTCCATGTAAATTTTCTCATGTAAATCACCATGTAAGAAGGCAGACTTGACATCCATTTGATGGACTTCCCAGTTATGTAAGGCTGCAAGGGAAAGAACAAGGAGGATGGAGTTCATTTTTGCTACAGGGGAAAAGGTTTCATTGTAGTTAATCCCTTAAACTTGGGAAAAACATTTGGCAACTAACCTTGCCTTAAGTCTTTCAACACTTCCATCTGATGCATACTTAGTTCTATAGACCCATTTACATCTGACAAGTTTTCTTACTTTTGGAAGAGGAACAAGATCCCAAGTATCGTTCGCCACTAAGGAATGATATTCTTCATCCATAGCTGCATCCCAATCTGGATTTTCTGAAGCTTCTGCAAAAGTTTCTTGATCATGATTCTCAGAAACTTGAGCCAAAAGAGAAGAGGCTCGTTGAAATTGAGAACGGGTTCAACGTTGATCTCTAGGATCACCTGCAAGATCACCAGCTGCTTCACATGTTGAACGGACCCATCGAGGAAGTATTGGTGCTGGTGCAATTGGAGGAACATGAGCAAGTGGAGGTGTATTTTCATCCTCACTCTCATCATCAGAAACTGGAGTTGGAAACCTGTCAAGGAAGTTGGAAGAAGAAGAAGAAGGCACAGTTGCCAAATCAGGCCTGCAGGCCAAAGATGGCACACCCGCCAAGTTAGGCTCGCAGGCCAAGAGATTTTCATCAAATTTAACATCTCTTCTAATGATTATATCATGTGAATGGGGATGAAGAATTATATAACCTTTTACATCTTCAGAATATCCAACAAATATGTACTTTTCACTTTTAGGCTGCAATGCTTTCCGTTTTTCATCTGAAATGTGAGCCCATGCTTCAAAACCAAACACACGAAAGTGACTTACATTTGATTTAATTTTACTCCATGCTTCTTTCAGTGTTATACCTTGTAAAAATTTAGTGGGTGTGCGATTAACTATGTAATTTCCACAATTTATGGCCTCATCCCAATATTGAAGACTTAGTCCCTTTGATTGGATCATACAATTAGCCATTTCTTTTAAAGTGCGGTTCTTCCGTTCAGCTACACCATTTTGTTGTGGTGTATATGGAACAGTGTGCTGTTGTTGGATTCCTTGTTCAATGTAAAAAGTAGTGAACTTGTTGTTAACATATTCTCTTCCATTGTCAGATCTTAACTTAATAATTTGATGACCAGATTGTTTTTCAACAAGGGCCTTGTAGGCCAAGAACATGTTAAATAATTTGCTCTTAAGTTTTAGGAAGTAAACCCAAGTGCGTCTAGAGTAGTCATCAATGAAAATTAAGAAATATTTGAAACCGAAAAATGAAGTAGATGGAAGAGGGCCACACAAGTCACTATGCACAAGCTCCAAGGGAACCGAGGCATGCCAAGAGGCATGTTTGTGAAAACTGTCCCGATGATGTTTTCCAAGTACACAAACGGAACAAACACCATCCTTGCAATATACCAGTGGAAGACCAGTCACCATATTTTATTTACATAGTTGTTGCAATGAGCGATAATTTAAGTGACCAAATCGCTCATGCCAAAGTTTGCTCAAGTTATCACTATGAGCAACAAAAACTGAAGGAAAACGTGATGACCCAAAGTTGTTAAATTTGTACAACCTGGTAATATCATCAATAGTTCCAGTAGCAAGGATATTTTGAGGATTTTTAAAATCCTTGAATACAACTTGGTGAGGTGTAAACATCATAGTTTTACCTTCACTTGAATAAGTAATTTGATAGACTGATAACAAATTGCAGGAAATTTTTGGAACACATAGTACATCACTGAAATGACCATTTTCTACTGGAACTGTTCCAGATCCTGCAAGACTTAGATATCTATCATCACCAATAAATATTTGTTTGGTGTTACATTCATGCATAGTAGAAAAGATGGCTTGATCCTTAGCCATTCATTTAAAGTAGAAGAAGAAGATGGAGTATAAGAGTAACCAGAAGCACAAAGTACATGTCCATGAGTGTTAGATTCTGAAGACGAATCTAGGCTGATGTGGTGCTTCTTCATTGCTGCTTCCAAAGCTACCATCTTCTTAAAACATTTAGATTCATCATGATTATCTTTCCCACAAAAATTGCAATGATGCTCAGTCTTCTTTCCTTTTTGCTTGGATCCTTTGTCATTTTTTAAAGAAGGAGCCGACTGAGAGGGTTTGGGACCCTTGTTGTTTTTCTTATTATTGAGAAAATTTTGTTTCTTAGGAGGCTTGGACTTTTCTTTCTATTGGGACAATAAGGCTTTCCCAGATGTATCTGCATTGTTAATTATTCCAAGATGAATGAGCTTATCTTGCTCTCTAATTAAGGAATCACAAAAGGATTCAAGACTAGGCTCTTGATAGCTGGCTACAGTCAAGGATTCTTTCATGGAGTAGAATGTAGATACAAAAACAGAGTATGCAGGTCCAAGTTTGGAAAGAATATGATAAATACATTGTTTGTCTTCTTTCTTAATCTTGCATTCTGCACATAATAATCTAAGAGTTTTATACTTAAATAAATAGTCTTGAATGCATGAAAAATCATTTGGATTCAATGAAAGCAACTCATTCTCAAGTTTATGACCCCGAATTTCATTGTGTTTACCAAACACAGATTCCAACTTTTCCCAACCTTTATTAGGTTCATCAATTCCATATATGTGGAATCACAAATCAGTAGAGATTGACATCCCAATCAATCTACGAGCTTCATCACATCTATTTTCCCATTTAATTTTCTTATCATCATCAGTGGGTTCTGTTTCTTTTCCTGAGATTATCCTGAAAATTCCCCTACTTCGTAGAACATCCTCCATACGAGATTTCCATGAGAAATAGTTAGAACTTGTAAGTATAATATCACAAGGGGCGTCCATACTATAAAATAATGGCTAAAAGAACATAAACTAACTATTTGGATGCAAAGAGCTCGAAAAAATATGCGGTTTTAAAAAAAACGGCACTTAAAACGAATTCCAGATGATGAAGTTATCCTTGATCAAAGAAAATGTTGAAGATGTCCCCAATAGTGACGTGGCAGATATTAACTTGACCAACTAAAAAAAGAAGCCCCCTCTTCCCAAGATCAACCTTTGACAATCACCTTTACAATAAAGTTGCTTTGAAGTGAATCGCTTTTGTAGAATAAGTGATGTTCACTTTCACAATAATGTGAATTTTAAATAGTGTGACAATAAATTAAAAACTTAAGTGACTCACTTTTATTTTATTTTATTTATGTGAGATGCACTTTTACAATAAAGTAACTTGAAAATAGAAATTGCATGCACTAAAAAGTAGCTTGAGAAGACTTGAACTCAAGACTTATTAAGGTGTAAAGCAACTTTGGACCAACTGAGCTAAGTTTAAAAGGTACGTAAAAGTATGGAAAGAGGAAGGTTTTTTTTTTTTTTACTCTTTTCTCTCATTTTCCGTGCTTGCTTTCTTTTCCTGCAAATCACAAAAAAAATGAAAAACAAAAAAAAAAAAACTTTTTCCACACAATGGGGTTAGATCTAGGTTAGCATACCCAAAAAGTCTACGTTTCTCGCTGTTTCTGATTTGTCATGATCGCACAAGGTGCACGGCAAAGAGCATACATAGCCGAGAAGACAAAAAAAACTTTCCCTTACTGTTTCTGATTCGCCGCGATTGCGCAAGGTGCACGGCAAAGAGAATACATAGTCAAAGAAAATAACAGTCCGAGACTAAAACATAAAATATCTAATAATAAACTGATAAAATATGAGAGATTAAAAAAAAACAAATCCGTCACTGTAACATTATACCTTTAGATTTGCCGAAATGGGTGTTTCTGGAGTAAACGGAAATGGTTTTCGGTGAAACAAAAATTGTTTCCAAATAGAAACGACGCTCTGGACATAATGGAACAGCTCCCATAGGCCACAAATGCACATAAAATATAGAACCAGAAACCCTTTCAAGGTTCCGGCAACACTGGTTTCAGATCTTGATCAAAACCGAAAGAGACTCTTCATAAAAGCTCTGATAGCATGTTCAGATACAAAGGGTACTCCCAAAAGACTGAACACCTTCAGATATCGCTTCACACAAATATATCATAGATCAACACATCGATGTTTTTCACGTGGTTAAAACCCTCGAGAGGGAAACAGTCCACGGCCCCAGCCAAATACCTACTTAGAGCAATTTATTATGCAAAAGAAATAAAGTTACATGAGCTTCTCATTATCGATCAACTAGCCAAGAACCCTCTATGCTATTTAAATAGAGATCATAGACCAATCGGGTGTTAAGCCACCTATGAATGGTAGGTATGATCTAAGAGAAGTTGAACCGTCGGATCAGTCTATGTCTAGAACATATCGTGATCGTTGGATTAGAATATAAACAAATGCATACTAATGCATACTAAAGAAACACACTTTTACCTAACGGATATATTACAAAAGTTGATCTTAACTAACTCCTAAGTGTCTAAATATCCTAATAAAACCTATGCCAGAGAATACTCTTCTCAATTCAAAATAGAAAAGAGAGGGATCCTTTCTCATATTATTCCACATGGTCCAAGAAAGAGATAACCTACCACCAATGCAGATTCCCGTTCACATATTCTTAACGAGCTTGAACAGATGAGTTAACTCGGCAGTCAAGTCTGATTTGAAGGAGTCAGACTCGGGCCTAAAGAAACTCTATAAGGGCAGGGAATCCTATAAAGGGATAGCTTGTAAAAAGATATTCAAAGGAAGCTCTATTTGGCATGAAGAATAGCTAAAAGGATACCCCTGTACCTAAAACAGTTGCGGCATGAGTACCAAAGAACAACATAGGCTTGGAAGGAAGATACTCATGAAAAAAGGGTCTTATCCATGGAAGAACAATGGTAAAAACAGGGAACTAATGGTTTATGATACCATAGTCCGTGGCAAAATGTTGAATGCTAAGGTTAATGTGGATTGAATAAAGATGCCAAAAATGTATTGGAAATGACAAAACCACCCTATTAGAGGAAAAACACTTTATAATGGTGAAAAAAATTGTTTCAAAGAAAAAAGAAATATGGTATTAGTTGAATGGATTTTCAAACTATAGAAAAAACCCACTTGGAGAAATAAAATTTCTATAAATAGTTGAAAATCAAAACAAAACTCACCATTTGGAATTTTTAGCCATAAAAAGCAAGTTGTTTCCTTAACCTTTGTTCGATCGTTGTGGACAAACTAACCGACGAAATCAAATTTCGCAAGTTGCAGGTAAGCCTACACCCCGAGCTCTTCATTTTGATCCTAGCAAATATTAATTTTGAGTCCTAATTTCATGTTTAAAAGCATCCTAGAACATGTCATGGCGCGTACGTGGGTTAACAGTGTAAAGACTCGTGTACATGCATTCTGTATGTGGGTTGCCTATATAGATAGTCGTGTACAGTATGTGACATGTCCAACTAGACAGTTGTGTGTACTGCATGAAGGATAAAAAGCTAAATATAGTAAAAAAAATTGAAATTTTATATGAAATTACTGAATCAAATTGCTTATTTTGCTAGGTATGAAGATGGTGCCGGAATGGAGGGAAAGGGAACATGAAACAATGGACCAAGAAGCACTCCAAAGTGTGCCCACTATACATGCATTGCGAACAAGTGGGTTATTAAAATTCTTTTGCACATCACCCATGCGGGCCAATGTCCACCTTTTGGAGTTCATGATAAATTACTGGGATCATGATTTGGGGATGTTCGGCCTACAGGGTGAGACTTTGGAGATTACTACCGAGGACATGTATTTCATTTTCAGTCTGTCACATCGAGGAGCACCGGTTAACTTAGAGGGAACCGATTGAGGCGGGGACCCTTTAAGTGTCCACAGCTATATAGATGCGTTTTGCACACTAGGTACTCAAAAGAGAGGGAGCTGTGTCCCTATTACACATATCTGTGACTTTAAATTATAGGTACTTGCAAGCACCATCGTGAGGATTTCAGGATCCTTGTCATTACATTTGGCTACACGGAACCAAATGAGGTTGGCAGTGGATTGTTTTCGTGGTGCCCTCTATGATTGGTGTTCGGGAGTTGTCCCTATCATGAAAAGACAACTGTCTAATTGCAAGAGAGGAAGGTGAAAGAACTTTGGTTATGCGAGCATATTGGTTTCCTTCTTCTTTGAGAGAGTATCAGTGTTGAGCCCTGCCATACCTCTACTGGTCCGATCTCCACGTCAGTTGAGGCTGAGCAAGTGGGGAGACATCTTCCTCTGTCAAGGAGGAGGAGACATAGTACATAGTGTATACGATGATGATTTCTATACCTGGTGGGAACGACAGCTACCGGCACTAGAGCAGTTTCCATATGCCGCCATGGAATTTTTAGGTGACCCAGACCGTGTCCTCCCTCCAGGAGGAGCATGGGGAGAGCTAGGTAAATAATTTTTAATTTTTTATCATTTTTAAATTTTTTTTTGAATTTAAAAATGATAGATATATACATATGTACAAGTCTTAATCCTATAATGTGTCAAAATGCAGATATTGGACCAGTTCGCCCTGAGGGGAATCCACGCATGTTTGTTTGTCCTATCATAGGCGAAGACCTAGGACTGATTAGAGTTCTAGAGGGGAAGCTGGCCAGGCTGACCCAAAGAGTGCCCACCTTGAGGATAGAGCATATCCCAACTACCATGCAGGAGTTCGTTGTTGGAGTGCCACCGGTCTGGTTACGTCTTTTCAAGCAAGTGGCCAGAGCGGTTCTTGTATACATAGAGGCTGTGGAGGCTTCCGAAGCTGAAGAGGCTGAGGAAGCCAGAGTACAGAGGGACCATGGGGACCAAGGTGGTCCAAGTGACCAGGGTGGTCCTACGTAGATCTAGGACATTTTGATGGACTGCGATCCACATTTTTGTATATTTTTGTATATTATACTGTTATGACGGGATCTGAGGATCAGACTTGAGCTATCTATGGACATATATTTTACATATATATATATATATTATTGTTGTTGGCGGTTTATTTACAAATTTTTTTATATATGTGCTGTATATCTTTATGAAATGTGTGTTAGATGCCAACCTAAAATGTAATTAGCATATGCATCAGTCAATTGATTCTAATTTCGTGGAATGTGATTGAATATAATAACTTCAAAATTTCTTTCCAGTAACCAAATTTGCATGAACCGACGTAATAGAATAGGATTGTGTACCTGATAAGCTCGATTGAGCTAGGAGACCACTAGCTGAGAGTCTAGATGAACTTCAAGCTGGGTGATACCACATGACAAAGCATCCTATAAAAGCACAATTACGACACTATACTTAGCAACATTATTAGAAGCAGGATTTAAGCAAGCGCCTCCAGTGGCAACAAGCTGTCCTGAAGGAGAATAAATAACCCATGCTGCTGAAGCTAGGTTACAAGTGTGACGACTGGTGCCATCAACGAACCCTATATACCTTTCAGAAGACATCTGCAACAACTAGCAGAGAATATAAAAAACAAAACTGACAACCTAATGTACATAAAAATACAAGAAAAAGTGCTAAGACTAAGCATAGTAATTTTTCAGGTAGAGCCCATTTCTAGGCTCAGGCAGCTTATTCCCATCAAAATCAACTAACTCATATGCGCCCTTCTTCAAAAATTTCAACACGACATAAGGTCCTAACCACATGGTCTTGAATTTTCCTGCCCTTAGGGGTTCTTTGTCTTGGTCCCAAAGCAAGACAAGTTCCCCTTCAGAGAAAACCCAAGGTTTAACTAATTTATCATACTGAGTTTTGAGCCTATTTTTATGAGCTTGATTAGCGGTCAACGCATCTCTACTTTGTTCATCAAGGTGTTCTAAATGTACCAGACGTTCCTCAAGCTCTGTCATATCAGGTAACACATGGATAGCTATCTTTAAAGATGGGATTTCACACTCAATCGGAGTAACGGATTCCACTCCATGAACGAGTTGGAAAGGGGAAAAACCCGTTGCAGTTTTTACGTTGGTTCGGTAGGCCCAAAGAGCAGGATATAGCATGATGTGCTAGTTAGAATGGGCTGCATCAATTGTACGTTTAAGGATAGTTTTTAAAGTTTTGTTGAAAGCCTCAACCTGACCGTTTGCTTGTGGATAGTATGAAGATGAATGTTGTTGTCTAAATCCAAGCATGGTAGTTAGTTCCGTCATCATGTTATTTTGAAAATGACTGCCGTGGTCAGTGACAATCACTTTGGGTATACCAAACCGTGTTATAATCTGATTGAATACAAAGAAAGTTGTTGTTTCTCTGTCGACTTTAAAAGTAGGCATTGCCTCTGCCCATTTCGTAAAATAGTCAATAGCGACAATGATTTATTTATTCCCCCCAGCTGAGGCTAGGTTGCATGTCACGTAATCAATCCCCCATTTCATGAAGGGGCCTACTGAGACAATGGGAAATAATGGAGCAGGATGTGATCGCATTTTCTTGGTGTAAAGCTGACACGGATGATAGCGTTTCACTGCTTCCACACAATCTTTGAATATCGTGGGCCAAAAACAACTGGCATGTAATATCTTTTGGGCTATTGCTAACCCAGAAAAATGACCCCCACACACTCCACTATAGGAATCATTCAAGACAATCTCTGCTTCCTCATGGGTAAGGCATCGATGGAAAATGGAATCTACCCCTCTTCGATATAATGTATCTCCTATGATGAGGTAGTTCTTGGCATGAAGGCATAATTTACGTCATTACTCCATTGAGGAAGCTACATGATACTTCAAAGTATGGAGATATATAAGAATATCCCCATACCAAGGATCATAGGTGGATATCAAGAAGATATGCTCATCTGGGAATGAGTCATCTTCAACTGCTACATCTTCTTCAGTAGGAAATTCTGCTATAAGTTTACCAAAAACCAAGGACTTCTTAGACTTAGCAGACTGGAAATCCAAGTCAAACTCTTGGAGAATGACTATCCATTTGTTAAATTTTCCCCCAAATATCCGTCGGGATAAAACATATTGAAACGGATTCACATCTGCCACTACTGTGGTGGTCCTTAGTAAAATGTAGTGAAGTAACCTCTGAATGGCATAAACGGCTGCTAAGGCTAATTTGTCAATGTGGGAGTTTCTAAGTTCAGGTCCTGCTAAAGCATGGCTAAGATAATAAATGACATTCTCTATAAGATTATCGTCCTCCTGGACTAGTACTACCCCAATGGTCGACTCTGACATGGCCAGATATAAAATAAAATCCCTAGAATAATCTGGCGGACGCAATAAGGGTGTCGACAACAAAGCTTTTTTCAATGCCTCGAAAGCAAGTTGTGCGGTTTCATCCCATATAAATGGGGTGTCCTATTTGAGCAGGCGCATGAAACCCTTAGTAATCTTGGAATAGTTAACAATAAAACGTCGAAGAAAATTAGACTTTCCTTGCAGGATTTGAAGTTTCCTGATAGAACGAGGAGGAGGCAGATTTACAATGGCCTCAACTTTCAATGGATCCACATGGATGCCTCTACTAGAGACAATGAACCTGAGAAATATTCCTGACTCGACACAGAATACACACTTGTGGGGATTCAAGTGGATTTTATAATGTCTGCATCTCTCAAATATCAACCGTAAATGATCTAGATGTTGAATCCTCTTACGAGAATGTGCTGGAAGATCATCAAGGTATGGTTCAACAATGGTTTTAATATCATGGAAGGCAAAGTTCATAGCCCATTGAAAGGTTTCCCCCACATTCTTCAATCTAAAGGGCATTTTCTTATACGTGAAGGTACCCCAAGGACAAATGAAAGCAATTTTATGTTGGTCTTCTAGTTTTATTTGAATTTGATTGTATCCGGAGAAACCATCCATAAACGAGAACACCTCACTTCCCACACAAGCATCTATAATCTGGTCTATAAATGGCATGGGATAGTTGTCCTTAGGACAGGCTTTGTTAATGTCTCTAAAGTCCGTACAGACACGAATAGTCCCTTGCTTCTTATCAACAGGAACAGGGTTGGATACCCATTCTGTCAAAGCTATGGGATAGCTACAACCAGACTTCAACAACTTTTCAACTTCATCCTTTACAGCTGTCGCTTTGCGCAGGTTAACAGGTTTTAACTTTTGTCGAACCGGTTTGTCATTTGGATATGTTTGGATTTCATGTTCAACAATAGATGGATCTATTCTTGGCATCTCCTCATATGACCAGGAAAAGACATCACGGAATTCCTTAAACATGGCAGTATAGATGGAAATCTCTTCAGGAGAGCAATTTGCACCTATATATATGTTTTCCATGACATCAGGGTTCAAAGAGATGTTAATAGGTATAGTGGTGGAAATATTTTCCATATTCCCCTCGGCAAACATTCCTTCCCTAGTTAAGGGATTGATAGGTATATCAACATCTTCTGACAGTCTCAAACAAAACTCTTGATTTTCTATTCTGCTTAGTTCAGGAAGAAAATAGGAACGATGATGAAGATCCTCACAAATCTTACCATGTCCACTCATGGCTTCCACAATGGCTTCATTAGAAGGTAAAACCATGTCTAAACAATCTATAGAGTGCAAAGAGTTTTTCGCCCATGCGGGAAAATATACTTCTTCCAGATCTTTCGAGACTGTTAGAGGATTTGGGATGGGATCAACCGTGGCTTGAGTGATATCTTGATAAGCTACCTCCACTACCGATAAGGGCATGTGTGGTTCATGGGGGGATGCGAGAACCCAAGGATTTGTCCTATCGACAACCATAGCTATGGACTTCCCCACACTAGTAGAACCAATATAATTAACTGGGGCTGGAAGATCAAATGTGCCCATCAGTGATGTGTACATTCCAGCCCTCAAGCTCTGTGCAGTAGGTTTGACCTAATCAACCAATGGTACAGCAGACTCATTAGACTCTAAACAACCTTTTCGAGTATAATCAATTTGATCAATAGTAACCAACTTGCCCTCATGTGGAAAAACCACTACACGAAAAACGACCGACGCAATAGCAGACATCGCATAAGTCCAATTCCTTCCCAGAAGCAGATTATAGTCCAAAGGAGCATCAATCACTTCTACCTCAATAGACACTGCTTTCCCTGTCAGCTTAATTTCAAAAGCCGGCAGGATACCATGTGGATGGAAGGACCTTCCATCGAAAGCAGTAAGTAAAGTGTTTGACGGAACCAGCTCTGGGTATCCAAGAGCTTTTTAACAGGTCAAGGACATAACACATGTAGAAGCACCCTCATCAACAACTTCCCTTCCAATGGTCTTTCCACCATGGATGACATCTATTGATAAGGCTACATGGTAAGGTTGGTGAATTTTAACATCATACAAATGAAACTTCGCCATGAGACTCGATGAATCCATGCTGCCTAAAGCTGCTAAGAGAGCATCCCGCTAAGTAGGACAACTCTGTAACACCTCTAAAGCTGACATTGCACACAATTTTTGGGATAAATATTCAACCACAGAGTAGTTTGAAGCAGCCCTAGCATTAGGGTTATGCAAGGTATTCTTGAAGACACCTTTTGGTATCTTCGACATAGTTTCAATAGGCTTCTCTATTGTGAGAGGGTTAGAAGTTTCACCTATAGCTTTACCCTTCTCAAGAGTCTATTTCTCATAATTTTTTTTCCTTGTCTGCAACAAATTCGAAGATCAAAACATGTTGATATAGTTTGGGCTAGGGGCATTTTGAGTGCCGCCCGCTACATTAGAAGCTGAGGCAGAGTTTTGTCCTTGGGGAAAAGGATCCTTCAGGATAGCCAGTTGTTGAGCCTTGAGCAGATTCTGGGATTGGTCCATAAGGGTACAAAGGTGAGTAAGGTGGTCCTCATGGCACAACTTACACAGGAACTTGACCTTCTTATTTTCTTTCTTGCCCCCATCAGCATTGTTCGCAAGCTTCTGCTTGTTTTGGTTTCCCTCTCCCTTCTTTCCTCTATTTTTCTTCCCGCCGGGCTGCTGATTGCCCTTCTGAGAGGTTTGTGCAAAAACATTTTCATTCTGGGGGAGGGGGAAGCCTTTGCTATATCCATCGTAGACTGCTTGACAGAAAACTGATGAAGTTGCTTAGCCAAAGACTCTATGGTGGGAGAGTTAATGGACCCAACCACACCGTCGGCATGGGGTCCAGGCTTAGGCTTCTCTGCATCATGCGTAGGCCTTGATGCCTCAAGGATAATCTCACACAAGATCCTAGATTGTGAATAAATCAAATCCAGTTGTTGGGCGCTGAGAATGGCTTCTTCTTTGTTCGTCACTCCTGAGGTGGATACATCCTTAGATATGTAGGGAAACAGAGATTTAAGGAACCACTCCAGAAGAAACTCAGGAGGGATAATGGCTTTTATAAGGCTCTTCTGCCTCCTCCACTCTTGGATGTGATCCAAGATGTGGGTAGCCTTGTTCTGCCTAAAGGTATACAACAAGTCCGTTCCAAAATCATATCGGACCGGAAGCTGAAAGTGGCTAAGAAATGCACTAGCCAAGTCCCAGAAAATACTGAAAGCAGCAGAAGATAGTTCAATATACCATTTTTTCGCGATACTTGTTAAGGTTCTCTGGAATAGCCTCAACCTAACTAAATCTTCATTCAGTGAATTCGAAGAAAATCATAAATGAAATGTGGTGGCATGAGCCCTAGGATCTTCACCAACTTTGCCCTCGAATTTAGGGATGTCCGATGGCAATTTGGTGGGAACAGGTGGCCATAAGGGGTCATGCGTCATTGGGTCATTCATCAATTTTGACAAATCTGGCTAGTTTAAAGTTTCCAAGAACAGAAGTTTGGGTCGAACCGAGGTACTAAATGTGCCATTCTGGGGGTTAGAGGGACCTGCCCCTGAATGCCCATAGGTAAAAGTGGGGTTGCCCCCTGCCACCAATTACGAAGTGGGTAGATTACTCTGAAATAGATTCCATTCGTAAGCCACAGGATTGTGTGTGGGAGGTGCAGTATAAGAAGTTCGGGCTGTCCCAATAGAAATAGGGGTCTAAAAGACAGGAGCCGGTATCCCTTCGCTAAACAACGAAAAGGGAGAGTTCGTAAATGGAACCAAAATCAGAGTTTGGAAACTTTTCCCATAAGAGGTATTGTTCCCAAATTACACTCCTACATAGGAAGGGGATGGGCCTACGTATGGAGTGGATGGGGGAATGTACCCCCCATTCCAAGGAAACCCTTGGACGAACACCGAGGATCCTACCGGACCACTCTGGGTAGTATATGGAAAGGAATAAGGAATCATAGGTATACTAGGGATCGCAGTAACCATATCACTAGAAGTACCTGCTAGGTTTGAGTGAACCGGTGGTTGAACCACCCGGCTCGCTCTAGGGGCACTTACCGGGGGAGGTAGTACCCCTTCAACCGGGATGGCTGAGGTGAACACAAAAGAACTTTCTCCCTCAGAAGACATAATCCTAGCCATAGGGACACCTAAAGCAGGTGAATCAAAAGGTCTAACTTGAATGATCACATGATCATTTAAATCAGTCAAGGGTGTGTTAAAATTTCTTGCAAACTCGTCAGTCTACAAGTCTTCTATCTCAACTGTATCAAGATCAAAACGGTTAGCTATAAGTTCTAGTTCACCTAGAACTTCACTTATTCCTACCAGTTCAAATGAACCATCCGTATCCAATATCCACCTTTGGGGTGGAGGTGGAGGATCCAATGTGACGAGAGGAGAAAGGTTTCGCAACCTTCTTGACCTTCTTATAGGTTGGTCCTCCATGATTGAAGATTTGACAAATCAAACCTTAAGGCCAACTAAAAACAGGCAAAACCATAGATCATACACTATAAAAATCCTAAAGCCTCAAACAATCAATCAAGGGTGAAAGATGTGCTTTTCCGAAGAAAGTTGAAGAACGATTACTTGGCGTCCTTGAAGTGGTTCTTAGGCACAAGTGGAGGAATCACCCACCGCCCTCCTACACTTACAACAAGGGTTACCTTCCAAGCCCATCCAAGGTGAACCAGAAATAGCCTTTCGATTTACCTAGGTATGAACCCTAAATGTCAAGAGACTAAAGGCTACCTTAGCTATACCAACAGTCTGGGGGGACAGTCGCAAGCCTGACTCGTACGCATGGGTAGGGTTGCTGAGCCCGAAACTCTGTCTAGGACAGAATCCCCAGATGCGTAAAAGTCCTGATTTACGTTTTGACAAGGAATCAGAGGGTTATCTCCCAAGTCCAATGCCTCCATGCGGCCTCGTGCTTAACTCCCTTTTGAGAGGAGCTTCCCAGATACAATTGATAAATTCAAGGATTTACCTAAAGAAAGGTCCACTATGTCTGAATTTTAAAACTTATGGGAAGTTTACACTTCCTACCCCACAATTCTAACCTAAGCTAGTAGGTGAAATGCCCCTAAAAATAAAAATTACTAGTAAATTTTAATTATTGCGTTCATTTTAAAGGGCTTTTTCTTACTCAGAAGGAAATGGAGTGATGAACTATGGTGTTTTTGACTCGATAAGAAATAAAAAGTAAAGGTGTATTTTTTCAAAGCAAAGTACTACTATTAAAGCAAACTTTTTTTTTTGTAAATATATATTGATGAACAAATGTAAATGATAAAGAGAAGCTAAGACTATGTTTTTGTAGTTTTTGAGATTATATTTTAAAACTAAAATGAAAACTACTTATGCAAAAGCAAATGCAAAATCTTGAAAATGTTTTTCTTTTCACTTTTTAAAATGCTCAAACTCTACCATGCATCTAAAATGCACTAAACTTGAGTATTCTTGGATCAAATCAACTGTATAAAATAAGCAAACTGAAGTAAACAGGTCAATAAAACCAAAAATCAACCAACAAAGGGAGACAGGAACCCTATATTGGCTGTGTGCAATGACAAGAAATCACTATAAACTCACAAAGGTAAGTGACAAACCAAGTACTACCGGAAGACAGACTAGAAAAACAATGTCCAGAACCCTGATCACTGATTCGGACAGAGATACTTCAACCTATAACCCAAATAGGCCAACCTACTTCAAGATGCCAACAAAAGACAATCCAAACACAAGAAAACTAAGGCCTTTATAAGAAAGCTCCAAATGTGGTCAGCAAGGTCTTCAGACTAACTACACAATGTCCAGAGAGAAAGCAAACTACCAAACAAGAATTACATAAAGACAGTGACAAGAAAAACCTAACCTAAAAATTCCTATTTCCAGGCTTGTACGCGACTGTGTATAAGGGAAAATCGTGTACTGTACGCGACTGTCCAAGAGAGCAACCTGCGTATGCAGGCCCCTGTACGCGACTGTGTAGCAGAGAAATCCGCGTACAGGTACAATTTTTTTCTCAAAAAATAAGAAAAATCCACAAGGCTTTCAGACACTATGATAAGCATGAACCAGGATAAAATACCACATACAAACTTCAAAGCAAAGACTGGTTAGGGGTGACAGAAACAAACTACAGTAGTCTAGGCTCCCCAACAGAGTCTCTAGTTCTATTGTACAGGAATAAACACCTTATAACCGAAGTTCTGGGGTTACCAACATACTCATAAAACTTGCAGGCAATCGACCTTAGATTACAGAAAAGGAAATAGGAGGATGGAAAAGACTCACCCAATATACGACGGTTGATCCTAGCTTAGTCCTCTTCCACTCCACTTCTCCTCCAAAGCCTTTTGGGATGCTTCCCCTTCACCTGTCAAGAGCAAATCCTCCAAGTGCAAGATAATACATGTATATAAAATAGGTCAGATAAATCATATACAGAGTGCTTAATCATAAGTATTCATCAAACCATGATACATGAAATATATTCAAGACACATATGGAAGAAGGATTCTCTTTATTAACAATAGTGAATGAGTTCAAATTACAACCCAATGCCTGAGACAAGGACTCGTCTGCAACCAAAGGATTCTAAGTTCCACTGCTCCAAAAACTTATGAATAGACTCCACCAGCATAACTTTGCTCTCCAACTATGATTGATTAATACCCTCCCCAAGGCCTTTATTTATACTTGGTGAAATAAGGCAGTTTCGAGGGTTGAGGAGGTTGAGACAGTTAAGGTGATGATAGTTAAAGGCTTAACAAATATCAAATAATCATGATTTATTATTTTTAATGTCGAAGGAAGGTGTACAGGGGTATTAATACTGGCAACTTACGTATGACACACGAGTTGCTCTAAGGGTAATCCGCGTACAAATCTATATGCGATATGCAATAACCGATACTCGTGTACAACACGCGAGTTGCATATAGGAAGAGTCATGTACAACACTTGACATTTTTAAAGGTAAAAATAACCAGCTGGATGGATGATAAATGTAGTTCATAATATG
Organism: Pseudotsuga menziesii; assembly: GCA_001517045.1. NCBI lineage: Eukaryota > Viridiplantae > Streptophyta > Pinopsida > Pinales > Pinaceae > Pseudotsuga > Pseudotsuga menziesii. The sequence goes on from LPNX010700968.1 coordinate 138,093, forward strand.
CCCATCTATAGTGTTTTAGGCAACCCTCAATCCATAAATGTCCTTTTGTGTGCCAACATAAGGAATGTCGGCACTCGGACGGAGAGGTGCCATTCAAGGGGATAAAAAAATTCCTCCCGAATTTTAATTCCATGTTTTATCTGATTGTTAGTTGCTATCTCAGCCAGAGGCTGTGAGGCTACTGGTTCTTGTGGAGCAGAGCCCTGTTCTTCTTTGTCCTTCTACTGCTGAGATTGGATGTATTCTTCAGTGTGGAGTCGCTCCTCAAGGATTTCAGTATCACCTGAGGATTATGTTTGGACTTGTTAATCTTCACTCCAATGCATATCAGGGATGATATCCACTTCAAGCTTATCTTCTTGTTGCATTCCAAGAGTCCTTACTGCAACCTCCAAGGATGTTGGTTCTTGTGTGACAACATCCTGGCTCACTTCTTCATCTCCCTATTGTTGTGGCTCCTCTTCTATGATTTCTGTGTCATGGGAACATTCTGAAGTTGTAGTACATAATTCTTTATTAAACTACAGAGTGCCCTCAATCCCAAGTTCTTCTCCCATCTGGTAAGCCATTTGGACAAGCACATTCAAGGATGTTGGTTCTTGTGTGGCAGCACCCTGTTCAATCTCATCATTGTCTTGCTTTTGTGGTTCCACTTCTATAATTTCTATATCATGGGAGGACTTCGAGATCAAGGTACAATATTCATCCCCACTATCAGGAATAATTTCATCCCTTGGTTCCTCTGTCCCAGAGTTGGTGGCAACTTCAGCAAGAATATTCAAAGATGCTGGTTCTTGTGTGGCAGCATCTTCTTTCTCTGCAGCTTCCTCTATTGTAGGTGCAGACTTTTGTGTTGTAAAGGCATGAATTACAATCTTGTGGCCTGATTCCTTAAATATTTCTTCTTCCTTGCCAGGCTCAGTAGAATTTGGTCCCTCTAATTGGTCCACAGCCTCCACCAATGTGTGCATTTTCCTTTCGCCCTGTTTTCTGCATGCTTCTTTCCAATGTTCCAATTCTCTTTTGAGTATTCGAACTTCCTCTTTTAATAGCATATTATCAAATAGAAGTCCTTCAATTTGGGGTTCTTCTTCGACCGGCCCTTGTGGGGCATCAATTTGCCTGGGTTCAAGAGTGGGAAACTCAATTTGTGCTTCTAAGGTTGCCCATCTTTTTCTTGCTGCTTTTGCTGCTGCAACCGACCTCGTTCTTTTCCTTCTTATTGGTGGGGCTATCTTGATTTCGTCAATTTATCTCTTCCTTTTCTTTTGTAGTGCTGGAATGTCGGGATTCACAGCTGAGGTAGAAGGAATGTTCCCAGTTCCAGCATTTTCTTGTTCCTTAGGATGTTCTTCCTCAATCAAAGTTCGTCCCCCCTCGGGTGAGGATTCAATGGTCACCAAGTTAATATTTCCTTCCATTGCTATGGCTCTGTCACCTTCGGGTTCAATTGTCACAACATTTATTGCTGCTCCAATTTCACCTTCTATTGTCAGAGTTACCTTGTTATTTGCGTCTTCCACAGGGTTTTTATGTACATCTTCTCTCAATTGTTCTGTTTGTGCCTTGGTTGATCCTCTGATCCAGTTTCATCTCCCCCCCCCCCAAACTATATTGGAGGGGCTCCAGTCCTCCTGTTGTGGTTCATGTCCCCCCAACTGTGGATGGACCTGCTCTTCTTCTATTAGGACATCGAGAAAAGGAGCGGGTTCCTGAACTTGCGCTGTAAATTGCACCCAGGTTATATTATGTTGAGAAAGGGTCCTTAAGATAATTAATTTAATGAGGTCATGGTGGGTCAATGAGGCGAGTGGATTCTTGGCAGCTTGAACAAACCCCACCATATGATGCAAATCATGAAGCAGATAATATGGAATATTTAACAGAATCCTATGGCTGAGATTAGATAGTAAAGGGAGTTCAGAATTATAAACGGTTTGGTACCTACCTTCACAAGTGATATATTTCTTGAGGAAAACAACAACCTGGTTCCATGGCTATGGCAATGACTGCAGTGCTATCCCCCTTCTTGTCGTGTGAACCTACTCCCCCTCTATTAGAAAGTCCTATAATGTTGTAGTAGTGGGGACTCGACGTCCAAACCAAGCCCTTCCCACCTGAGGGATACCAATGACTTCAGCTATAATGGCCTCAGAGACTTCGATGCGCAATCCTGAAACCTCTGAGTAAGTTTCTATGAGGTTCATAGCAAACTGTAAGGCTTCTTCACGGTTAAATCCATCCAGACGTTTGAAAAATTCTGTCCAACCGGCAGCTTGAAATATAGCGAAGACTGCAGCATTTCTCCTGAGCTCTTGTGTATTTAAAGGTTCATAACGAGCTGGACTCCCCATGGTTCTGGCTTCAGACTTAGTTTGCTGTTCAATAGATTACAGACTCTGACAATGGAGGTTATGGCACAGAGTATGCATGGACCCCTGAGAGGAGATGTTAGGAAAATTTGGAAAGTTTCAGCACACTAGATTATTTGAAATTTCATTCCGAATTGGCGAAGGTGGCGTTTATCCAGTAACATAATTAGTCTTTACGTCGCATGGGAAGAGAGTTAATTGGGCAATAATGGGCATAAAAAGAGAGGTACGACTGGCATTGTTAAATCATATCAATACTTAATCATGTGGTTAATCAAAGCCATACCTTCAAGACTGCACACTGCATATCCTTTGGAGAATAATAGAACATGTGGTTGCTAACATTGCGGAAGCCGAACTTGTGCGGTGCAGAGTCATTAATTATAATCATTATAACAAAGATGCTGCAATAATTCTTTCCACCAGTGAAGCACAAACCATCGCGTCCAAATGGTCGGAATTATGAGAAATGTCACCTTATGGATCAGATTGTCGTCATGAGGATGAGGAATCAGAGCCATATCTAGAGGAGTTGATGGCGTATAAAACAATTTTCTAATAACATAGGAGTCACAACCACAGGTTATAAAGAAGTTGAAACAGATATGCGGCCGTCAATGTTGGAAATATTAGCCAAATATAGCGGATTTGCAGCTGCCAGAAAAGATGTCACAGCTGCCAGAAAAGATGTCACAGCCGCCGGGAAAGATGTTGTAGCTACAGGAAAAGTGTCACGGCCGCCGGAAAAGATATCGCAGCCATCGGGAAAAAAGGTCACGGCCGCCGGGAAAGATGTTGCAGCCGTCGGGAAAAAGGATCATGGCCACCGGGAAAGATGTTGCAGCCGTCGGGAAAAAGGTCACAGCCGCCGAGAAAGTTGTCGCAGCCATCAGGAAAAAGGGTCACGGCCGCCAGGAAAGATGTCAAAGCCGTCGGGAAAAAGGGTCATGGCCACCGGGAAAGATGTCACAGCCAACAGGAAAAATGTTACGGCTGTCGGGAAAGATGTTGCAGCCGCCCGGAAAAATATTACGGTTGCCGGGAAAGATGTCACAGCCATCGAGAAAAATGTTACGACTATCGAGAAATATGTCGTAGCTACCGGGAAAAATGTTACGGCTGCCGGGAAAGATGCCACAGCCGTCGGGAAAAAGGGTCACGGCTGCCGGGAAAGATGTCGCAGCTGCCGGAAAAGAGGTGTCGCAGCTACGAAAAATTTATTTAAGGAAAAAGAGAAAAATGTGGCGTGGAAAGGCACAAAAAAATGACTTCCGGTCGATAGGCCCAATCTGATGCTCATCCCTGGGTGCTTCCCTGCAAATATTGGAAAAAAAACAAAAAACAAAAAAGATCAAATGCAAAAAGAAAAGATAATATAATGAAAAAGAAAAAAAAACAACAGTTATTTATGTACAATGATTCATGCACGATTTACAGTGATTAATTAAAGATTGACAGAGGCAGAGAGAAGTTCCTGCCCTTGTGCTAGCTGATAATTTGGGTCAGCGGAAATTTGCGAGATAAATGCATCCTTTGAAATTGGCTTACGGTACAGTCGCAGCCTGTGACCATTAGCAAATAATGGTATGCGGTTTTCATCAATGGTTACTAGGCGGACTGTGCCATTATCAAATACCCTATCTACTAGGTATGGGCCCAGCCACCTTGTGCGTAATTTTTCCTTGAAATATCTTTTGAATATGGAATCGTATAATAATGCTTAGTCTCCTTCATAGAAGACCTTCTTTTTAATGAATTGATCATGCCAATTGGATCTCTGTTGTTGAATTAACATGGTTTGGTCTACTGCAGCTAACCGATTCTCGTCTAGTTCATTCAATTGATTTAATCTTCTTTTTTTGGGCTTCAGTTACATCTAGGTTCCCTTCGGTGGCTATCTTCAATGTCTTGATTTCAAATTCAATTGGAAAGATGGCACTTTTTCCATACACTAAACCGTAAGGAGAGAAACCTGTGGTGTTACGCCAAGTGGTGCGATATGCCCATAGTGCTTTCGGAAGCCTGTCAGGCCAATCTTTTCGATGGCTCTTAACTATCTTGGTAAGGATGGCTTCAATAACTTTATTAGTGCTTTCCACCTGGCCATTGGCTTGGGGATGGTAAGGTGAAGCTACCCTATGCTGAACATGATACTTCTGTAGAAGGGATTTAAATTGATGTGACATAACTTGCGGTCCCCCACTGGTAACTACTTCCTTAGGTACCCCAAAATGGGTAAATATTTCACTATATAGAAAGTCAATCACAGCTTGGTCGTTAGCCTTTTCCAGAGCTACAGCTTCCACCCACTTGGTCATATAATAGGTACAGTCCCATGATGTAGGATTTCTATTTGGAATGAGGACTGATAGGGCCAACAAAATCTAGAGACCATTTATCAAACGGTTCAACTACCAATTATGGTTGTAGAGGCATTTGATATGATCTGTTGGGCTGGCCCATCCTTTGACAGCTATCACAGGACTGAACATACCTTTTTACATCCCTGAAAATAGTTGGCCAATAGTATCCCATCCTCATTGCTTTGTGTCCTGTCCTTCTGTCTACAAAGTGTCCCCCATAAGGTTCATCGTGGCAGGCCTTCAGTATGTGAAAGATTCCATCTTCCCTCACACACCTTCTAATCTCAAGATCAGGACCTGTGTAAAAGAGATGATCGTTTACCCAACAATACCTGGCACTTTGATGGATGATTTTTCTCTTTTCTCTTTTAGACATATGTGGGGGAAGCTTTCCTGCAACTAGATAATTAGCGACGTCTGCATACCAAGGGGAATGAGCTGAAAGTGTGAATAAATGTTCATCTGGAAAAGAGTCCTCAACAGGCAAATTATCATCACTATTAGTGAAACGAGATAAAAATTCAGTGACAACATTTTCTTTTCCAGGTTTATTTATGATGGTAATATCAAATTCCTATAATAATAAGAGCCACCTAGTCACTCTGGCATTAGTGACTGGTTTTTTCATTAGATATTTAATGGTAGAGTGGTCAGTGTGCACAAATGTAGGATACCCAGTAATGTAATGTCAAAATTTATTAATGGAGTAAACAATAGCTAAGAATTCTTTTTCAGTGATAGTATAATTAAGTTCAGCAGGGGCTAAGTTTTTACTAATATAATAAATTGCATAAGGTACTTGACCATCCTACTATCCTAAAACTGCTCCAATGGCAATATCAGAAGCATCTGAAGAAATGTGAAAGGGTAGGGTCCAATTAGGTCCTCTTAAGATAGGAGCTGTGGACAGCTTCTCCTTAAGCTTAACAAACGCTGTCTGGCATGCTTCACTCCAAACAAACTGCACATCCTTCATTAACAAATAAAACAAAGGAGAAGCAAGTTTGGAAAAAAATTCTATAAATCTTCGGTAGTATCCAGCATGCCCTAGAAAACTTCGCACCTCTTTTTGAGTTGCAGTAGTAGGTATATTTTTTATCACCTTGATTTTTAAGGGGTCCACCTGAATGCCATCGACAAATATGAAGTGCCCCAATACTACTCCTTCACTCATCATCATATGGCACTTTTCAATGCTTAAAGAGAGCTGGGTCTATTCACAACGAGTTAAAACTTTTTCTAAATTTTCCAATGCTTCTTCAAAATCCTTGCCGTAAGGAGTAAAATCATCCATAAATATTTCCATACTATCATTAACTAATTCAGAAAATATGCCAATTATAGCTCTTTGAAATGTTTTCGGTGCATTACATAAACCAAAGGGAAGCACTCTATAGGCAAACGTTCCCCATGGACAAGTGAAGGTACTTTTATCCTGGTCCTCGGGAACAATCTGAATCTGATTGTACCCGCTAAAACCATCCAGGAAGGAGGAGAACTTATTCCCCGATAGGGTGTCGAGTACTTGGTCATTAAAGGGAAAAGGGAAGTGGTCCTTTTGTGTGGCTTTGTTTAGCTCCCTATAGTTGACACAGACTCTCCATTTACCATTTTTCTTGGGTACAATTAGGAGCAGGGAAACCCACTCACTGTTTGAAATAGGATATATAAATCCTACTTCCAAGAGTTTCTGAATTTGTTCCTTCACTATGTCCCTAATATTGGGGTTCATTCGTCATTGAGGCTGACACACAGTCCGAGAGTCACTTTTAATATAAATATGATGGGTGCACACGTCAGAGGGAATAACCCTCATGTATGTATACTCCCAGGCGAACGCCCCCTTGTGTTCTTTCAAGAGACTGATCAGGTGCTTCTGTTCATCTAAAGAGAGATTGGGATTAATATTCAAGGTTTTTCCAGACTCTACCTCAATAGGAATAGTTTTCCAATTTTTCAATACTGGGATTATGTGTGTGTCACCGACTAGTGTTTCTTTTGTAAGATTTTCTTGTTCTTCCTTGCCTAGAGTAATGTTCAGGATTTGATAAACTTCTGTATTGAATGAAGTGGGTTCACTGATGAAATTATTAATGGCATCGTCTTCTGTTTCATTCTTAAAAGTTAAGGCCTTGCCTATAGTTAATAATGGCTGAACACCCTCCTCTTCCTCTGGCTCCATCCAAAAAGAGGTTTCAACTTCTAGACTCGGCCGAGTTGGAGGATAAAGGGTGAAGTTATTAGTCTCAATGCCATCAGATATGGTCATATACCTAGATTGATAGCTAATGCAAGCATCAACTATGGCCAAAAAAGGCCTTCCCAGGATTAATGGGTGTCCTGCCAGCTGCGACTTTGGTTGTAAAACCAAGAAGTCAGCAGGATACTCCCATGAATCAACAGAGATGATGAGATCGTCCAGAATTCCTTCAGGTTTAATGTTGGATCTGTCTGCTAGTTCTAAAATAGTGGGGGTCGACCTAAGATTAGTGAGCCCAAGTTTTTGTTGAAATATTGTAACTTCGAAGAATATTCTTTATGTATCTTTTGTGGTCCCCGATGGTCCAACCGGGAGAACCACTTGTATTACATTGTACCCCGATGCTCCTAATCGGAAGAACTAATAAGTGTCATGAGGTAGTCCCCTCTATTTGTAAAGGTGGGTCATCAGCACCCCAGTGTGGTTACTTGAGCCTACATGTGTAACTTGAGCCTACATGAGTTAACTTAAGCCGACATGTTGATTGAGTAAACTTTAAGTAAATGGATGAATATAAATAGAAGTGTAGTGCTCCTCATTTGAGACACACACACTCACTTGGAATAGCGCACTTGTGGAGGAGAGGAGTTGCTGGAGAAGGAGGAGAATTAGGTTTTTGATCTCCTTGTTGGTTTTACCTTTTTCCCTTTTGGGGCATCTATATTGAGGAAGATTTTGCTGGGTTTTTCCATTTAGGGTTTTCCTAGGATAAATCTGTGTTGTTCTTGTGATCCTGTTTCTTTCAGTGATCCTGCTTTATATGCTTTTATTATGAAAAATGAAATGATATACTTATGTCTTAGTTAAGCATATGAAAATTCAACATGGTATCAGAGCTAACCTGAATAGGGAAGATTTAACAAGTTAAAGAAGCTATGGCTTCTTGTTTTTGGTTCTCTCTCCACAATCAATCAGCAAAAGAAGGCTAGGATGACTCTCCTTTGAAGGGTGCATCGTTCTGTCGAAGCGGAATTCGATTCCGAGCATTTTCAATTTTCGTTGTGGAAATTAGGGCTTTCTACAGAAGAGGAATTTTTGACTGAGACCAGAATAGTATTTTTATCCTCATCAAAACCTAATTTTAGAGACCTGGATCAAGTTTTTTTGTTGGGTGAATCTCCGGGAAAGTCAAACCCTAGTTTGACCCCAGCTAGAAAAACCCTAAATACTAAAACTGCTATGTTTTGGCACATTTGCTATATTTCGATATTGGCGAAGGATCAGGAGCTGAAAATTTCCAAGGATGAAGATAAAATCCTGATGAACACTGTGTCCAAAATTCATCCACATATTCGTTGTATTCCAGGAGATATGTTCTCTCCAAGTTAGGGTTCCAGCCTCTTCCAGAATTCATCCCCAAACAGGACACCTGGGGAGAATTGTAATATATTAGGCTACAGAGGTCCAAATTGAATTCCTAAAGATGTTCCAGAAAGGGGACGGACTTTAATTTCGGTGGTCCGATTATCAGACTCAGAAGATGAACCAGTGACACGTGGCATGTCGTACAACTTTGCTATTCTGAACAGTCTTGTAACAGGTCACCTTGGGAAACTGATAATAAATCCCAAATGGTGAAACAAATTCTAATTAAACCTATGGTGGTAGATCAGGTACATGATATTTTACCTCAGTACAAAATTTCAGACATATAGGATCAGAAATTGCAGAGATATCACAAAAACAGTAACAGGCATTTCTGCAGAAGAAATTGGAAAATTAGGGCTTCCTGTTCCGGGAGCTTCCCTCCACTGTTTTCAGAAATGGAGTACATTGGACAGCTCCATTTGAATAGATATATCTATATATCCAATCATATATGAAATATTGTGAGTTTTAAAATTAGGGTTTCTGTGACAAACCCTAGATTAGCCAGCTCCGGAACCAGGACGGACACCTCAAATCGGTAAGATCTAATCCTTTGCTATGT
>LPNX010700968.1:148209-186636 GCA_001517045.1 Pseudotsuga menziesii
AAAGAGACACTTACGTCTGGAAGTAAGGTACATTTCCTTCAAATCTATCATGGTAGTTTCTTCCATGATGAAGTAAAGACAAGCCTTCCTTAATGGTATGATTGAGGAAGAGTTTTACATCGAATAGTCACGAGGATTTGCAGTTGAAGACAGAAGGAATCAAGTATGCAAGTTGAAGAAGGCCCTCTATGGCCTGAAGCAAGCTCCCAGATATTGGTATGAAAGAATAGATAGTTTCCCGATGAGCATGGGATTTTCCAAGAGTAAAGTCGATCATAACCTTTCCTACAAGGTTGTAGAAGATGTACTTGTCATTCTATTACTATATGTGGATAACTTATTCTTGACAGGGAATGAGAAACAGATCATGGAAAGTAAGAAGAAACTAGCAGAAGAATTTGAGATGAAATACCTTGGGTTAATGCATTATTTCCTAGGTCTAGAAGTATGGAAAAGTTCAGAAGGAATATTTCTCAACCGAGGAAAGTATGTGGTAGAAATATTGAAGAGACTCAATATGCTGAAATGCAAATTCATGGCCACACCCATGTACTCCAACCTGAAGCTGTTAGCTGATGACTCATTAGAGTTAGTGGATGTGACTCACTACAGACAGATCATTGGGTCATTGATGTACTTAACAAATACCAGACCAGACATTTGTTTTGCTGTGAACACCTTAAGTCAATATCTTGTTCAACCAAGACGGGTTCACCTAGTAGCTGCAAAACATGTGATGAGGACTATAGACTTTGGTCAATACTATATTGATGCTAGCCATGAGTATAGATTGTATGGCTACACAGATGCAGATTGGGCTGGAAGTATCTCAGACAGGAAAATCAAATCAGGTATATGCTTTGAGGTCTGCTATGAGTTCATGGTTTAGCAGGAAACAGTCCAGTGTTTCTCTTAGCTCGGTTGAAGCAGAATATATAGCATATTGCTCTACTATGTTATGAATCCATATGGCTTCAGAAACCGATAGCAGGTCTCTTTGACCTGAAGATGGATACAAGAATGATTCTATGTGATTACCACAGTTGTGATGACAAAGAACCCTGTGTTCCATGTAACACGTAGAAATCCGGTATTTCTACATACAAGATAAGATGAAGATAATGATACTGTAGATGCAGATGATGGTGATTTAGTATTTCTATACTAAATATAGAGATGATGATGTTTCAGTATTCCCATATTGAAGATATAAATGATGATGATTTCAGTATTCCGATACCGAAGATATAGATATTTCAGTATTCACATACTGTAGATATAGATGATGATGATTCCGTGTTTCTATACTAACTATAGAGATGATGATGATTTTAGTATTTCTATACTGAAGATATAGATGATGATGCTTTTAGTATTCACATACTAGAGAAACACATGGCGATAGATTTGTATTCATATATTGAAGACGTAGATGATGATGGCTTGGATGATGATGTACCGACGAAGCCTCTGCCTCAAGTAGAGTTTGAACACTTTCAAGACAAGCTTGGTGTTGTTCAGAAAGACCTTCCTCGAAAGGGGGAGTAGTGATGTTGCAGAGGGATTGTATCATCCCAGGACATTTGTCCATAATAGATCCGGTGACCTCGGTCATCGAGAATGTGATGGGATTGTATCATCCTTGGGCACCTTCCCTAAAGTGATCCGGAGACCTCGGTCTTCTAGAATGAAGAGGGATTGTATCATCCTGGGACATCTGTCCATAATAGATCCAGTGGCTTCGGTCCTTGAGAATTTGGTAGGACTGTATCATCCTTGGACATATTCCTAAAGTGATAGGGAGTGATTATCCCATAATTGTATCCAGTGACTTCGGTCGTCGAGAATGTGGTAGGATTGCATCATCCTTGGACTCAAGTCCTAAAGTGATAGGGAGTGATTATCCCGTAATTGTATCCGGTGCCTTCGGTCGTCGAGAATGTGGTAGGATTGCATCATCCTTGGACTCAAGTCCTAAAGTGATAGGGAGTGATTATCCCGTAATTGTATCCGGTGCCTTCGGTCGTCGAGAATGTGGTAGGATTGCATCATCCTTGGACTCAAGTCCTAAAGTGATAGGGAGTGATTATCCCGTAATTGTATCCGGTGACTTCAGTCGTCGAGAATGTGGTAGGATTGCATTGACCTTGGACTTAGTCCTAAAGTGATAGGGACTGATTCTCCCGTAATCAATCCGGTAACTTCGGTTGTCGAGAATGTGGTGGGATTGTATCATCCCTGGACTTTAAGTCCAAAAGTGATCCAAAGACTTTTTTTCTTTGAGTTGTGGATTGCAGGTTGTTGCTAATGATGATGATGCCATACTGATAAAAAGATCAAAATATGATGATGATGACATACTGATCTAAAAAGATCAGAGTATGATGATGACGCACTATGATTATGATGTTTCTGATTGAAAGATCGGAGTATGATGATGATGTTTCTGATCGAAAGATCAGAGTATGATGATGATGCTTCTGATTGAAAGATCAGAGTATGATGATGATGCTTCTGATTGAAAGATCAGAGTATGTTGATGATGTTTCTGATCGAAAGATCAGAGTATGATGATGGTGTTTCTATGTTGATGATGTTTCTGATCGAAAGATCAGAGTATGATGATGATGTTTCTGATCGAAAGATCAGAGTGTGATGATGATTATGTTTGACAGATCAGAATATGATGATGATGTTGCTGCTGATCGAAAGGTCAAGGTGCTGAAGATGTTGTTATTAATCGAAAAGTGAAAATACTGAAGATGTTGCCAATCAAAAGGACAAAATGATGAAGATGTTTTTGCTGATTGAAAAATCAAAGTGCTGAAGATGTTGCTGATCGAAAGTTCAAAATGCTGAAGATGTCGTTACTAATCGAACAGTCAAAGTGCTGAAGATGTTGCTGATTGAAAGGTCCAAGTGCTGAAGATGTCGTTGCTAATTGAAAGATAAAAAGTGCTGAAGATGTTGTTGCTAATCGAACCAGTCAAAGTACTGAAGATGTTGCTGATCAAAAGGTCCAAGTGCTGAAGATGTTGCTGATCAAAAGGTCCAAGTGCTGAATATGTCGCTGCAAATTGAAAGATCAAAATGCTGAAGATGTTGTTGATTATGAAGACTGAAGATTGAAGATGAAGACTACATGATGTTGAAAAGCTTCCAATGATTTATAGATGTGTTACCCTGCTGATGTTGATGATGTCCGCTATCTCTACTCTTGTTGTTGTTGATGTAGAATACCCTTCTTGTTAAGGGGGAGTGTTGAAATATTGTAACTTCGAAGAATATTCTTTATGTATCTTTTGTGGTCCCCGATGGTCCAACCGGGAGAACCACTTGTATTACATTGTACCCCGATGCTCCTAATCGGAATAACTAATAAGAGTCATGAGGTAGTCCCCTCTATTTGTAAAGGTGGGTCATCAGCACCCCAGTGTGGTTACTTGAGCCTACATGTGTAACTCGAGCCTACATGAGTTAACTTAAGATGACATGTTGGTTGAGTAAACTTTAAGTAAATGGATGAATATAAATAGAGGTGTAGTGCTCGTCATTTGAGACACACACACTCACTTGGAATAGTGCACTTGTGGAGGAGAGGAGATGTTGGAGAAGGAGGAGAATCAGGTTTTTGATCTCCTTGTTGGTTTTACCTTTTTCCCTTTTGGGGCATCTATATTGAGGAAGCTTTTGCTGGGTTTTTCCCTTTAGGGTTTTCCCAGGATAAATCTGTGTTGTTCTTGTGATACTGTTTCTTTCAGTGATCCTACTTTATATGCTTTTATTATGAAAAATGAAATGATATACTTATGTCTTAGTTAAGCATATGAAAATTCAATAGTTTTATTACAGTCTCAATTGTCATGACACTAATTACTGCTCCTAAATCTACTAGTACATTGGGTATCTGTGTATGCCCAATCTGCATAGTGACAGTGGGATTTCCAGGGTCATCATACTTGGTCACTAGGGTTTTTCCTGTTATTAATGCAGATAATTTCCCTATGACGTGGATAGTGGGAGGATCTCTGGGCTTCCTTCCTGGTTTCTTGGTGGACAGGTCGCGAACAGTTCTAGCATAAATAGGTACGTCTTGAAGAGCTTGAAGGAGGGGGATTTTAACATAATGATTCCTAAACTCTCCTAGGAGGTTAAATTGAGGTTTCTCCCCTGCCCTTGGTAGCATTAATCTCTCAGGATACGGTGGTTGCCTAATCAGTTGGGTAGGCTGCGCATCACTGGATTTATCATTTTGTGTTTCAGCTGTCCCATTTATGGGATGTTTAGCATCTTTAATAATAGAAATTGTATCGGATAGATGCTATGGATTCACCCCTTCTTCATGTACAGAGGGTGGAGCATCTTCTATAATTACAGGATCTACTATTTTCCTTGACTGTAAATGAATATCGTTGCAAGGAATGGGAGAAAGGGAGTAGGACAGCATGTTGACAGTCTCAAATTGATGGACTGTTTTATTATTTGGGTTAGGATTAGGTTGAGCAGACAGTTGAGGTAGTATTGGTGCATTAGGGACATAATTGTTCTGCAACTGCAGCTGTGACTGCTGATGAGGGTATTGAGGAGGGTATGGTGGCTGTTGAGGTGGAGGTTGTTGAGGAAACTAGTTCCCTGGATGGAAATTCCTCCATCCAGGAGACCAAGAAGTAGGTTGGTGTGGTGGCTGTGTCCAAGGATTCCATGAGTTATAATTTTGTATTGTAGGTTGGGAAGGATTCCATGGAGCATAATTTGAAGGGAACTGTGTATTCACATTTTGCATATTATTTCAATTGCTCATATTATTCAAAAATGGAAACGAGTCTAGGGACATACCTTGGTTTTGAGGCTTCCAAGGTTTCTTCTGTGTAATGAAATAGGTCAATTCCACCTTTGGAGTTGATGCCTACAGAACAGCCTTTACTTGGGGAAGTGAGGGACATTCTTTCGTGTCATGGTTCAGCTCGCACAACTGACACACCTCTACTTTGTCAAGTGGGCACTCCCTCAGAGGATGGTTCTTTCTACATCGAGGGCAGAACACACCTAGTGTGAGGTCCTCTACTGCCTGTTTTTGTTTTGCCTTCAGGACATCGCCTTCTGAGGAGATAGAGCTCATCATTTATTTTTTAAAATTTTCAAGGAGATTTCCTATCTCTGCACGGGTGGATCCTCCATCAGACGAATTCTGATTTCTGTCGAAGACATCATGTTCTATCTTATCCCGTTTGTCACGCCTGTTGTTTCTGGAAGATCCCCTGGAGTACCTTTTACATAATTCCACAATCTTTTCAAAAAATTCCTTGGAGATATCCCCCTTTCCTAACAGGTTTAACATATCCATACAATCATCCCTAATCTCATGAAGCAGGATTATCTTGAGCACATCTAACCCCATGTTCGTCTGTCCAGCTCTTTGCACATTGTATAAAAGGCTTTCCACAAAATATTCCAGACTCTCGTCCTCCTTTTGCACCATTTTGAAAAATTCTTCTCTTTTGTCCTTGGTGTTGCAATATTCCTGGTATTTCTCCAGAAACACCTGTTTCATCCTGTCCCAATTAGTGACAGTTCCTCCTCCTAGGCTCATGAACCAGCATAATGCATTGTCCTTCAGAGTGGCAGGGAAGAGTTTTAGCTTTTGTGCATCGGTGACGTAATCGTAGCTGTGACAGAGGATATCGAATTCGAAAAGAAATTCATCTGGATCCTCTGCCGCTTTTGAATGGAAGCGAGGCAACACCGATGGTGATATATTTTTCATAGGGGCTGTCCCTTCGGGCTGCTGAATCAGGAATTGAAGTGTAGCCACTGTTCCTTCAGGAAGGGAGTGATTTTCATGATGATAGTTTTCCCCCATTGCTTCTTCCTCATTAGATTTGTGTCTGTTACTCATCTCCTTTTCTATTTTCTCTTCTTCGTTCCTTCCTACGTTTTGTTCCTCGTTCTTTTCTTCATCCCTCCACTTATTAGTAATATTTTGGTGGAACTGTGTCCACTCTTCTTTAGTTACAACCTTCCCGTAAATGTGGTAGATCGGGCCTCTACCAGCAGGTCTAGTTGTACTAGCTTTGTCCTCTCCTGTAGGGATATTTGAGGAAGTCGCGGCTGCTCGTTTGTTCTCCACTATGGACCCTGACGTTGACGCCCCAGGATAGGTAGGGTTTTGTTCTGATAGGAGTTTCTTGATGGCAAGCCATGGTGGATGAATCAATCCTATCAACAAGATCATCAATGAATGTCCTTCTGCCCAATTGTGGACCTTGACCGCGACCCAAGCCACCTGCACTGTTAGTATTTTGTGGGGTTTTGGGGGTTGAAAGATGATCATGATTTACCCTTCTTGTATTCATGCAACCCGAATCATTACAGCAAAAAAAATGGAAAATACTGACTAGAAACAATTACAGAATGCAACTAATGATGGTGTTTAATCTTTATTCTTCCCCGATAATGGCGCCAAAATGTCGAGCACCCAATATGCAAGTGGATTACTACTAACATACACAGTGTACAATATTTATTGTCAACCTGAGAAAGTTTTGTATTTCAAGGATAACATGCACAGTATATGCTTAAACACAAAGTCACTGTAATTGAACCATACTATCCTCTGTTCAACTATGCTCATCCCAAGAATTTACTTAATCCAATTATCTTCTAGGCAATACAATCACAAATACCTTCTACTATGCCTTGATCTAAGAATGTAAAGATAAAAATCATATCTAAATTACAATTGCAGATGAAAGGAAATACTATTCACATCACTGAATGATTAATTCACCTATCCAATCTGATTATTCTAGGAACCCACAAGCGTAATTTAAATATTGATCTAGGAATTCAAATACAGAGATTGAGTTCGGCTATTCTAGGAAACTGAAGTGCAGGAATGAAATTCGGTAATCATAACAATAAAATACAAGTTGCAAAGATTCATGGAACAACAACTAAAATATCTAAGGATGCACAAAGCTGTTACAGTTACCACATGAATTGCATAAGAGATAATTACCTACTCAGTTGACTGTCACGTTATACTACTATAGATATCCAAGGAATGCAATCACAACACATTGTAAATCCAAACTTCTTATAGCTTCTTATGAAAAGGATAAAATTAACATAACATCACATGAAAAAGGAATTGAAAAGTCCTAATTTAACTCAGCAATCCCTGTGGAAGGCAGGCCCAACCTTCACACAGAGATGCTAGCTGAACAGACGTAAAAAACTTAGATCAAAAGTAACTTCTTGTATTAAAAGACAGAGTAATTACACAATCCCTCCTCACAGCTAATACAATGAATTGATTATTTGTTCAACAACCCCTGGCTTGAAACAATTCTCCATATTTATAAAATGTCGACCGTAACATCCTATCCTATTATGGGGCAGCCATGAAGATCTCTGATCTTCAGGCACCGTAAATGACAACAGCTGTTACAAACGTGGCAGGATGAGAAATAGGAAACACAGGAAAACTGTTAATTGCCCCAGAAGTGACGATATCTTTAGATTACGGCTACACACGAGCAGCAATACACTATGGATCTCCAAATCTGATGCATTTTGTTATAGCTATCTTGTCACAGCTTTGTCCGGGATATCGCACTGGAACCGCATTCTTTGGGTGATGATAGGATGGATGGGGATTAGCTTGAGCAGTGAATACCCATCCTTTTCATGACTTGTTCAGCCCAATCTTCCTGCAGTCCACTTATCTCAAAATACCTTTATAAACCATAATATGTTAGCGCATTGAGAGATACAAAGCCTTAATTATCACAATCATAAGTATTAATAAAATAAAACAATGACCAATCATACCTTGGTGGTTTTAAGAGTAGAGTGGGGATAACATGTTTAATTGGTATGCTGAATGGGATAGGATAGAACAAGTAGAGGTAATTAAAGGTGGTCAAAAGAGGCCATTTCTGGGCTCAACAATTTGATTTTCTATGAACACATTGAGCCAGTTCCTAACCGATCCTAGACATGTTCAATTGATTGCTGCAAATCATATTCTGAGGTACCTGAAGGGTATAGTTTATTATGGGCTCAAGTATGAGGCGAATTAGAAGATTAACCTGGAAGGTTATGTTGATTCAAATTGGGTAGGCAGTGCCATCGATAGAAAGAGCACTTCAGGGTGTTGCTTCAGTATGGGATCAGGTCTGATCTCTTGGTTTAGTAGGAAACAGTCTTGTGTAGCACTAATTACAATTGAAGCAGAGTATGTCACAGTTTGTTCAGATAGTTATGAGGTAGGAAGCTACTGTCTGATTTATTTGATCTCCAGTTGGATGCTACTTGTATATATTGCGAAAACTAGAGTTGCGTGAAGTTGTCTAAGAACCCGGTGTTCCATGACAAGTCGAAGTATATCGAGAGAAAATATCACTATATCACGGATATGGTGCAGAGAGGAGCAGTGAAGCTCCAGTATGTTGCGATGAACGAATAGATAGATGATGTGTTGACCAAGCCATTGAACATAGTGAATTTTGAGTACTTAAGGGAAAAGCTTGGTGTTCTCCAGATCGAGGTTCCCTCCAAGGGGAGGTGATGAGTCCAAGAGCCATTATGATGTGACTGTGGGATGTGTTCCCACATGATTAGATGTAAGTGCAGATCCATTCTGATGACTATGGGATGTGTTCCCATATGATCAAATGTAAGTGCAAAGCCATTCTGATGGACTGTGGGATGCATTCCCACATGATAATATGTAAGTGCAGAGCCGTTCCAATGTGATTGTGGGATGTGATCCCACATGATCATATGTAAGTGCAGAGCCATTCCGATGTGACTGTGGGATGTATTCCCACATGATTAGATATAAGTCCTAAGCCCTTCTATCATGGATGTGGGATGTGTTCCCCACATGGATGGATATAAGTGTTGAGCTCTTCTAGCATGGATGCAGGATGTGTTCCCCACATGGTTGGATATAAGTGCTGAGCCTTTCTGACATGGGTCTTGGACGTGTTACTCCCATGGTTAGATATAAGTGTTGAGCCTTTTTGACATGGTTCTTGGATGTGTTCCTCCCATGGTCAGATATAAGTGCTGAGCCTTTTCGATATGGTTATTGGATGTGTTCCTCCCATGGTCGGATGTAAGTGCTGAGCCTTTCTGATATGGTTCTTGGATGTGTTCCTCCCATGATCGGATGTGAGTGCTGGGCCTTTTTGACATGGTTCTTGGATGTGTTCCTCTTATGGTCATATGTGAGTGCTGGGCATGCCTTTATGACATGGTTGTTGGATGTGTTCCTCCCATGGTCAGATGTAAGTGCTGGGTGGGCCATTCTGACTTAGGGTTAGATATAAGTGATTAAGAAGACCTACATGGAGGCTAGTCCTACAACCAACATGAAAAATGGCTGGCTCTATAGAACTTCCTATGATGGGAAGAATCGAGAGATAGCACCAGTGATGATGACCTAGTGATGATCCAGATCCAGTGATGATCCAGATTTAGTAATGAAAATCTATTAAAGATGAAGATGACTTGAAGATGAATATGAATTGAAGATAAAGAGAATAAAGAGAACTTGATGATGAGCCAGATGATACATAGAAGAAGACCTATACTAATAAATTTTGTTGAGAGAATACCTTCCTAGTTAAGAGGGAGTGTTGATGTATTTGTAACTTTAGAATGTATTCACTTGTATATTTTATGTATTGTACCCTAATGTTTATTCCAGGAAGTATCTATCATGTAATTTAGCCATGTCATGCCCCAATGTTCCTATCGGGAGATTCAATAATGTAAACAAGTCATGTAAAGTCATAGAGGGTAACCCTTCCTATTGATCAAGGGTTAAAGTCCCTGCAGTTGTGGGTCCCTAGGGTTATTAGAATCTCCTAGATCAGTCCGCCCTAGTGAGTTATTGTCAAGTTGGGAATTAGTATAAATAGAGAGCGAGCCTTTCTATTTATCACACATTCACTCACACTCAGTTGTAGCGCATAACTGAGAGAGAAGAAGTTGCTGGGACAAGAGAGAGAGAGAGACTACTGTTGTCAGGAGATCATCTTACTATTTTGGGGTTTTGCTTTTGGTGTTGATTCTATCTCTGAGGCAGTTGTAGGGTTTTCTACTTTATGGCTTCCCTGAGGAAAATCTTTGTGTCTATTTTCTCTTGTGTTTGATTGTTGTGCTTGTTGTTCTCTCAGTTAAAGATCCTAAGTTAATGCTAGCTTGAATGATAAAAATATAACACTACTAGGAAGTGTTACGAGCCACAACAGTCAAAATTCTATGCTTTTCAGATGCAGCCACCGTAAAATATTAGAGGATCATGAGGTTCGCCATCCAACCCCATTAAATTCATATTCAAGCGCAATGAGACCCTGATAGGAAATGGCTACCAATACCCTATAAATTGACTGATGATGAAGTGGAAGTAGTAGTTTGGGACTGGCCTGCTGAATGGCGTGAACTAGTTAGTGCCAAAGAAATATCAATGGGACCACTAGAAAATTCCCCTACAGAGCTTGTGCGGGAAGACCAGAGTACTCATGAATCATATGGAGAGTCTTCGACTGACACCAATCCAGAATACCAATGCATCTTGGAAGAGATCAGAACCAAATGGTGGATGGAGTTTGATCTGGGTAGTAGCACCAGATTAGCATTGGAAGCCCAATTCCAATGGCTCATTAAGGATGTCATGGATTCATCTTATGCAACTGCATAATCAATGCACTAGTCCAACCATGAAGGATTTTTCATGGTAAGAGCTAAGTTATATTCTATTTATGACGCCATTGTGAATACAGCACCGGAGAGTACCAGTGTGCAGGAACTCTCGTCGATTAACACTGAGCCACAGGCCAGGAACATTCAGGTTCCCCCGATTACAATCGACTTAGGAAGAGAGGATGTGAACTACTCCTTGCAGCAGCTATAGGGGTTGCATTGGATATCAATAATCTATCAACCCAGACCATCATACACATGCAGTGGATTGCCAACCAAGAGTTGGTTGATAGGCAAAAAGAGCTCACTCATGGGTACTTACAGTCGCATGAGGAAGCTACGAAGCTAAAGGCAGATGTTGAGGAGTTGCACTAGGTAAAGGAACAACTAGTAGCAGCAAAATCGTAGGAGGTTGCAACATTGAAGACGACGTAGGATGAGCCGAAGAGGCAAACTGCTGAAGACATCATTTACCTAGAAAACAAGATCAGTCTCTTGATTATTGAGAATGCGCAATTGGTTGCGAGTAGAGGCAAGGTAGAAGCGATTGTTGATGAGGCATGTCAACGCCTCTATGAAAGAACAACGGAAATTGATGCATTTTCCAAATCTAAGAGAATCGATGAGGTCATTATCTAGCTCTAGCTGTCTAACAATCTTCTCAATGCTATCGTCTACCCAGAAGCGCCACGAGAGCAGGTTGCAAAGTGGGAGAATGGCATCAAAGAGATCATGACACAGTTTGGAGTGATGGACACAGGAATCAAAGAAGATCTCAAAGGGCATGACACAATTTTTGGGAAGTTTTGTCCAAGATGAGCAATTAGATCAAATGACCAAGAAAGCATAGGAAGCTGAAGGAAAATTGACAACGTTGAAGATGACATTAAGAACAATGCCACCCATGATTCAGCTTACATGGTCGACCAAGCTGAGAGAACTACATCAAAGAGTTGCAAAGGAACAAGAATGGCAGTGCAAGCATAGTGCCCATATAGATAAGTTCTAAGAGATCGGAGCACAGTTGGCTATCAAAGAAGTCCCCACGCTACAGGCTGTGCAAGATAGAAAGAAGATGGTGAATACCAAGTTGGTGGAGCACCCTGTGAAGCAAGACCTAATTGGTTGTTAGGATGAAGCTGAAAAGGTTCAAGAATAGGTCAAGGAGATCTCATAGAAGTATGAGGACTTCAAGATGAAGACGACGGAGTACACCTTGTCCATCTGATGTGGCTCGAGGATGAGCCAAAAAGCTATGTTGGGGGCCTGTTGGTAGGGGTTTTTGGGTAAGTGAGTTGCGCAGCACCGTGGAGGCAACGCAAGCTCATGTGAAACCGCGCTAGGAAAGGATAGTGCGATAGGAGGAAAAGAAACTATCTTTTGAGTATTTTATGAATCGTTTTGTATTGATTGATCTTATTTTGTGGATAGAGGTCATTAGTGGTTAAATCCGTTAGGAGTTAATTAGAAGTGGACCATGAATGTAAAGGTGCAAGCCTATATATATAATTAGAATTTCAAATGAGGGACACAAGTGGTAGTAGAGAGCAAGTGAGAGATTGAATCTTGTGTTATCTGTATGTGATATGTGGGTCGATATTTTCTCTCGCTATGGAGAAAGACAACTGTTGTTTTGGATCTATTGCACATAAAGTAATATGATACGATGAATTTTGAGTTGAAACACTATTGTCTTCTATCTCTTTTTGTTTTTATGTGCCACAATGTTAATGACAAATGTTTGATGATTCTGTGTTATGAATGAAAAATGTGATACTGCTGCGATAAATAAATAAATGACGCAATCTATTTGACCTATGGTCATAGTGGTAGATATGATATGAATGATGCGATGTCTGATGAATGGTTATGTTATATCTTATAGCTAAGTTGATGAACTGATGCTTCCCTAATCCTCCTCCTTACTGCAGAAACTTGGTTCTGACAGTGCTCTCTTGAACATCTCGGGTGAGAATTCATCTGCTCTATGGGTGTTATTGGGCAGGATAAAACCTGTTTGGGTTGGTGCTTAGGGAGATCACGTAGGTTGAGTGTCGACAAAGTGGGAACCCCTATCAATAGGGATTTGTTAGCTTGTTTGTTCCAACAAGCCTTCAACTTCATGGGCATCCATATCTCTAAGGATACTCTGTTTCACCTTCAGGGACTTAGAACTCATAAAGAAGCATGGGATAATATTGATTTTTTTCTTCAGAAAATAGGATGAGCTTAAATGCCATATTCTATAGAATGAATTAATTGCACTACAACCAGAAAATTTTGAGACTATTCAGTAATTCTTTTCAAAATAAAAATACATAGTACTAGAATGCAAAAAATGTGGAATATAAAGGAAGGATGAGTAGCTTGTGCTCTCAATTCTGAGTAATCTTGGCTTAGAGTTTCCATTGTTTGTATCTACTTTCCATTTCGAAAGAGTTTCCATTCCAAATTGGAATATGCCTTCTCTAGATTCCTTTTTAGAGTTTTTTTTCCAATATTAAGACAAATTGATTCATATGGGAGTGCTTCAAACCTCCAAGAATATGGCACTCTTAGCTGGAGACTCTAGGAATGTGCAAGCAAGAGGGAACCAAAAAGGGAGGGATACAAAAAATACTAATTAGAAACCAAAAGATAATAAAAAATATTCAAATGGAGCCTCAAGTTCTAATATAAGTAAGAAGAAATTTGAGAAGGACAAGTGTTCCTATCGTATGATAGGCTTTCATCCAGAGAGAGAGTGCATGGATAAATCCATTCATGAGTTGTCAAATCTCCTTGAATAGAACAATATTTCTCTCCCACAAAGCACAAGGAGGTCTGAAGAAGTACAAAAGAAAGAAGGACATAAGAGATGTCATGCCTTGAAGGCAGGGTTCACTCAATCAAAGGATTATCTAATTTATTCAAGAGAATCCAATCATATGGTTTCCTCCAAAGAATCGTTCAGCTCTTTGGATATCTTAGGAGAACCTAGAATTCATATGGGAGATGATTCTTAGATCCCAGCTATTGGGAGAGGTTCTATTAAAATGCAATAAGGAGAGTCCAAGAATGTAGGCTATGTGCCTTATCTTACAGAAAATTTGTTATTTGTTTATCAGATAACTCACGCAAGCTCTCCCAGGAGACTTACATTCGATCCTGAAATAGTATAAATAATTGAATCATCTACCGGAAATATCATAACAAATGGTTTGGTAATCATGCCTCCAAGGCTTATGAGTTGTCCCATTTCTTGTCCACTTCACATCTGACAACTTTATCGACTCATTCCAATAACACAAGAAAGTTGTGACATTAGCTATTTGGACATCTGAACTTCAAATATCTCCAAAAAAATCACAATGACAAATTGGTTGAGCGATTTCCACTCATCAAAACATCAGATGGAGTTTGTCATGGTTGCTTGGTAGGTAAGCATCTAGAGAAGAGATATGAAGTTGGGAAGGAATCTAAAGATGCCTCTACACTTGATATGATACATAGTGATTTCTCAAGACCAATATCTACAACATCAAGCAATGGATCTAGGTATTTCCTAACTTTTATTGTTGATTGTTTAAGGTTTTTCGAAGTATATTTTATGAACCAAAAATATGAGGTATTCAAAACTTTCAAAGTTTTTAAATCCTTGGTAGAAAATAGGTTTGGAAAGAAGATCAGGTCCATTAGATCTGATACTATAGGTGAGTATGTTAAAATATATTTTCAGCAGTTATGTGAATTAGAAGGGATTTGAATGGAACACTTAGTTCCATACACTCCATAGAAGAATAGTGTGGCTGAGAGGAAAAATAGATCATTTAAGGAGATGGAAACATGTCTTCTTAAGGAAAAGAATATTCCTCCTTCTCTATGGGTTGAAGCTGTAAATTTTGCTTCATACATTCAGAATAGGGTGCCTCATAAATCACTGATTGTGGCCACTCCTTTTGAAGCACTATTGGGAAATAAGCGAAATTTTTCGCACTTGAGAGTTTTTGGTTCCAAAGCTTGGGCCAGAATCCCTATTGACAAGAGAAAGGAATTCCAAGCCCATAGTAGTGAATTCATACTGTGGGGAGAAGTTAAGGATGCTAGAACATAAATTGATGGAACATTCAACAAGTAAGTTCTTCATAGAGAGAAGTGTGTAATTTGAAGAATATCAGTTGCATGATCCACCACAATTTGAAGCATAAGAAGCTATAAACACTCTTTCATTTCCATTTAATGATGATATATTGTCTCATGTTTTAGATTCAGAATATGAGTAATAATATAAACGTGGTATTGATATTGACTTTTTACCTAAAGAGAATCTACATCCAGATCCATCTCCTATTCCAAATCAGAGGCCTAAATGGGACCAAAATCTCATTGAAGTAGCTAGGAATGGCGTTGTGAATCCATATGATAGAAGAAGAATGAGGTCTATGTTGCACTCTCTTATAGAGAATCCCTATCTCTATATTGGTGCAACAAACTTTGAGAAAGATGTTACTTGATGATAAAGACTTATCCATAGTTTGTCCCACTAAAGAACAAAATGGATCATTCCATTCCTCCTCCAGAAAGAAGAGACAAAAGAAACATTCATTAGAAAGGAAGATATTGAAAGTATCACATGCATAGTCTTAGGATGTTGATGCACAAAAGAACCAATATTCTACATTGATACTCCATAGAGTTGCAAATTGCAACAATTTTTTCACAAGACTTTTTCTCAAAGAGAAAAAAATTCTCTTAAGTATGGCTTGTTTCCTGATTCCTTCTTATTTTGAGGGGAGGTTTTCCCCATTTTTTCTTAATTTATTATGCAATATTTGATTTCATTTATATTGTATGGGTGACTTTTTTTCCTATTTTTCAGGGCCCAAGTAGTCCAAATTTGGGATTAAGGTGGGGGGGTGTTAGGATTAATTAATCCTCCTTTGTCCAATATACTCTATTTGGTCATTTTCCTAACTTAGGGGGTTATTATTACCGTACTGGAGTGTGGGGGACACTCCTAGAGGTTATATGCCACTTATTTCATATTCATGCATGAATTTATGTGCCTCTAGGACCAATCCCTACATTATAGGATCCCACTCTAATTGCCACCAACAACATCCTTCAGTTGACTATGGTAGGTAATAGTTTATGATCAGTTATCCCCCAGTTATAATTAGTTAGCTCACTATGAGTTAGTATAGAAGAATATTTGCATGCATGCAAGCAATGTGGCACCTTTCGTCCAACTACCTTGTCAGTTAACTGATTGTAGACTGATTTAGACATCTAGAGTTAAACTAGTGAGCTCCAACTGTGGTTTTTCCACACTGAGTTAGCTAAACACTCAGTTAGAGTTGGTAGATTTGAATCATATCCACAATATTCGAATTCTATTTAGTGTACTACCATTGAATTACTAATTAATGAATGAAGATTAATGTTGTGATTATCTGAGAAATTTTTGTCCGATTAATTTGAAATTTCTGTCATGAATTCTTTGCTCAGTGTACATTGATCTTAATTATTCCGCTGCATTATTCCTTTTGAATAGCTCTCATATTGTCCTATATATCTATGGTTCTCAAATTTCACAATATGTCTGTAATTTATAACATGTTACCCTGGTTCTTTTATGACAAAAATTAAAATGAATGTGTACAATGTATAAATTCCTAGTGAAGAACCAAAGGCCAAGGTCCTGCCAATGAAGCATTGTAAGTACTGTTATATATTTCCTAAGTTGTGAATTAAATTTGTAGACTTAGGATATTGGAGAACTTGATGCAGCTAAATGAAAGGGGCATGAATCCACTAGGATGAGGGATGAATGTATGGGAAGCCATGAGGATCTAGTTTGTTGAGGCACAACCTATGCAGGAAACCCAAGGAAATGTAAATATTTTCTTTTGAATATTGTTAATGTATTATATTGGGAGTAAAACTATGAGGGTGAAGACCTTTATCATTTTATTACTATAAATACTCCCTTTGTGGAAGAATAAAAAGGAGCATAGCCTTTATTTTATATAATAATAAATAAATGGATACCTATAGAATCTCCTTCGGGATCATTTTATCCTTATGTAAATGTTTATGTATAAAATTAAAAAATATAAACTTTTATTGATGGAAAAATAAAAGAAGAACTTGAATAATAAACTAGGAAGGAAGGGAATCTAATACATATCTTAAAAGTGAAAGGTTGGACTTTGCTATGAAATCAAAAGTTCATAGAATGGTTAGGTACTTACTCTATCCTTAGTGGATTCATGCCCATTTTGGGGTGGTGTCTTGGAAGAAAGGTTATATACTCTATAAAGGAACACAAGGTTAGGTGGAACATCAAAATAAATCCTTCAATTTCCAAACCTATTTGTATCAGATAAGTTGATCTTCTATTGCCTTGATCATCTTCTTAGTTGATGCCAAGTTTTATAAAAACATATGTTGTTGTAAATTCTCACCTTTTGGGGATAGAAGCTGTTTCCCTAGCCTAAAGTCCTTACATCTATAACAAATGAGTTACAAAAATGAGAATCACTTTCCCTAAGATTGGTAGGTTCTTGGAATGGACCTTTCTCCTATCAGACAATGTAATGTACCAGCCTTCTAGAACACTAGATCTCCACACTTAACTTGCAAAAAAAACATCGCAAGCGCATACCAGATTAAAAGTACCAAGTGATTAGTACACAATATATTTCATGGAAAATTAACTTTAATTGCATTAACATAATAACAGAGATATTACAACCAAGAGCCTTAGTGTTGAGATATCTCTTCCCAAAGCTACATCTTTCCTTCCAAGCTTCAAAATTTACCACCTAGTGCCCACTCTCCTTGGATAGATTTGGAAATAATTTTGGTGTTGTAGCATTATCTTCCTCCATTATGCGTCGGTGATGAGCCAAATTTTATAGCCATGGAGGGATAGGGATGGTTGAGAAAATGGTGGATGGCGTGAAGGGGAGATCCTACAAGAAGGGATATCGATTCTAGGTGGTCTAAGAGTCAAGGGGTTGGTTTTCCATGAAGTTGATATTTAAGAAGGTTTATGAAATTTCTCATTTTATCCTTAAAACTTGAGCATCTCTCTTTGTCAACCATGGCATATCATTACAAATAGGGAAACTCTCATTGTACAGAGGAAAGTGGCGGTGGCACTAATTTTTGTACATGGAAAACAAGCATTATAGACATAGGTAAGACACTTTGTCCATGAAGAAAGTGAGGTGGTGAACAAAAGATTTAAATCACTAATCCAATTCAAAATTCAACTTCATCACTTGGGGAATGGAGGAAAGTTTTGATTTTTTTTCCCAGTATAGGATGATGATGAGAAATATATATAACATAATGCACCCCAAATCATGAGGATAGAGGGATAGGATATGTGACGTATTTTTTATAACAATTTATCACTTCGAGGAAAGACTTCACTGGTTGTAGATTGCCAACAACATAGCTCATCCTGCAATACATGAACACTTTAATTCATATCTAGATGACTCTCAACATGCTTGCATACCAATACAAATAAGATCCATGTGAGGTACAAACTATCATGGCTACTAGAATACAACGTATATCCATGCAAACAAGACTCAAACTTGGACATAGGTGCCAGACATACAATGTAGATCTATGTCATTTAGATGCAAATTTAAGCACATCCAGGATCATACAAATGTGGATCCAATCTAGTACTCATACAAATACTCCATCGCAACCTAGGGAAAGAAATGAGTGCTTAAAAAATACCGAGGTTCTTGGTATCAAATTCAACATCGTACGATTCTATCCATGTGATTACAATGTCTTGACATTGAACATGGTATAAGCCACTTGATTACCAGTCAATGATGAGAACCGTTAACAAGTGTGAGGGATATCACCATTGATGTCAATGACTCCCAAGGTACCCTAGTACAATATTCCGAATGTGAATAAATGATTTGATGTTGAACACTTGGTCGAATCTTTTGATCAAAGGTCAATTATGAAAACCTATGTTGAAAGAAAGAAGATATGTCATTGATGCATAGAAATATCAAGGTACTATCTTGCTTCAAATACTAATTCTTGGATGATGAGCTGAAGTTGATAGGAATAGTCTCATCGAAGGAGGTTCATGATGAATCCTAGATCGACGAAACGAAACAAGAAACAAAGTTATGCAATTTGAGTATGGCGTAATCATAGGACTGAATCAAAGGTAACTGACACAAAGTTTTGACTACAGATACAAAATCTCAACATGAATTTCCTTTGAACATCGGACGATACGACTGAAGACTTAGAAGCATTGAATTTACCAGGTGGATACCAAGACATAATGTGGCGATGGATGATGCATTCTTTGAAAGACTCAAAGGAGTGACAAGACTCATGAGAGTGGATAAAATTGGACGCAAGATGAATACCTAATTGACTGAATGAAATGTAGACAAGTGCCATGTTCAAAGGTGACTACAAATCTCCATTGTTGCAAATGAAATATGGTTCCCTTCCCTTAATTTCCCCTGCATGATTCTTGAGTGCCTCTTTTTGTTTTTACAAGTTCAAAGAGGGTAACAAACACTCATTGTAGCTTATCATAAGATAAATCCATTCTTATATGTTTTACGAACCTGAGAAAGGAGGGGTTCATTCCCAAAAGAGGGCCTCTCAGTGTTTGGTTTAACGAGTCCATTGAAAGTAAACTCGATATCCTTCATGTTTATAGAGTTTGAACAAAACGAAAAAATACTCCAAAGGGTCCTTTTTCATATGATTTAGTCTCTGAAGACAAAAATTTTATAAAATAATACCTTAGAGAACTCTTCTAGTCAACGAATAGAGTAATCCGTTTTTGTAATTTAGTCAATCCAAACCGAAAAAGGGGTAAACTATCGTCGGAAAGATGAATCTTCAAGGAAGAAAATTTCACTTGGCAATATTTTCACATTTTAGGAGTTTGAAAAGAGCTTAAAGAAGACTCCAGTTAGGTTTCTTTTCATGAAAAAAGAGTTTAACGAGTCTGAAAAAGAAGTAAAACTTGACTCAAAAATTCAGTACTAGGTTTAGCGAGCACGACTAAGATTTCTAAAATAACGCTTAGCAGGTTTTTTGGTTTTGTGTGAGAATGAAAAATTCAAAACCAAACTCATTCATAACCAAAAATACAGTTTATCCATGACCCGCAAGACTTAAAATGACCTTTAGACTCCAAGAATATTAAAAATTAGGCCTCATAGGATGTTTGAAGGTAAATATTTAATAAAATAATAAAAATAATTAAATAAAAACCAAAAAACAATTTAATATAAACTAGTAAATAGTAAAAACACTTGTCATTTTCACTTTTACCATTCTGGAGAGAATTTTAGGGCCTTTTGTGTCCATAATTCAACTGACGATTCCAGAGCCATCAACTGTTCATTTTGAGTACCGTTAGTTGCAGGTAAGTCCTGAGATGATTTCCAGTCTTTTCATGGTTTCAGTTTTCAATTCTGTTATAGTTTTAGGGGCTTTAGGGATTTTATAGAAGGGTAAAATGTGCCCACCCGGTAACACACTTTTCCCTTTTACGACCGACGTTACCCGTGTGGCACCACACTTTTTCCTGCAGAAAAATGCGATGGCACCACCCTGTCTTAAAGGAATAAAGGTGGTGCCACAAATTCCCTATAACTTGATGAAATATAAGACAAAATAAAATGTTTTAAATGTTTTCAATGGTTGATTCTATGTTCTAAAGCTTATTTTTGAAATTTTGGAAGGCCATCTCCAGCCAATATGTTCATCTAGAAGGAGAGGGAACATGAAACTAGTTACATAAGAGCTGAAAATGATGCTGGAACTATAATTTCTTTGTGCGGGTGTGGTATCTGGGAATTTTTCAATGTGCCCAGCATGAGATCTCAAGTGAAGTGGTTATAGTATATTTTCAGGAGATGGAATCCTGAACATCAATACTTTGAGGTTTGGGCTCACGTTTTGACATTGGAAGTAGAATACTTCCTTAAAGGTTTATCACGATGAGGAGCGTCCATATCATTGACAGGTCCCTGTGGAATGGATATTACTAGACAGGGTCTCATCGACCATTACTATCTCCCAGGTACTCAGATTTGTGGGAAGAAAATTCTCATCAAGGATGTCATGTACCTACCATTGCGCACAATACTATTCACTATGTAGCACATTTTGGGGAGCCAAGGGGCTCACCAAGCTTCACACGACCACATGATTTATGTCGTAGAGACAATGGTGCCCACATTATTCAACTGGGAAGAGGAATTACTAGTTACACTGAAGGAACAACTGACTAAATGTTGAGTACGAGAGATGAAGCAATTTGGTTATGTCACTATCTTAGTATCATTTTTCTTTGAGAGGGTACCCCATATGAGGACACAAGTGGCATGTACTGAGTTGAGGGAATGAGATTCTTGTATGATGCAGTGGGTAGATATCATGGCCCACCATAGTGGCGAGGGTTCTAGGGTAAAATATGAGACTGCATTCTTGATGTGGTTAGATGATTAGCTCCTCATGAGTGAAGACTATGCATATGTAGGAACTGATTTCTGAGGAGATACTAATCTACCCTTACTAGCAGGTGCCTAGTGGGGTGACATGGGTGAGAGAGATGCTAAGAACTCAATGTTTTTATATTTTATGTTTTTATGATTTTTATGATTTTTATATATGTTAACGTGGCCTACTCTTCTCATGTAGATGTGGGACATGCACGACATGGGGGTTCATCTCCCATTGATAGTAGAGCGGGGTCCACTTTGTTCATAGAGGAGATGATGAGTTTTCTGAGCTCGAGGAGAACCTTGACTGCTTGAATTTGAACATCCCAGACATTACTATAGATGACCTCCCTAGAAGGTACTAGAGACACAATACGGGGGTGTCAGGATGACTTAGATGGTTTCGACATAGAGTGGCAGCGGAATTCTTGTGCTACTAGGAGCACCATTAGATCCCACATGATGTAGAAACTGAAATATATCCAACTTTAGTATTTTTGATATTTTGTATATCGGAAAGCTAGCGTGCTTTAGTCGGGTTTCAAGACCATTTTTAATAAAAACACACTTTTGATATATAGATATATATAAACTTTATTGGTGGCCTATCTATTTTAAGCATGGGATGTTTTTTATATGAGTTATATGTATTTTTATTGTTTACATTTATTTACACTCAATGTTGATGTAATAGTAACTTTGAAATGTATTCACTTGTATTTCTTATATATTGTAACCCGATGTTTATTCCGCGATGTACTTGAGTCATGTCATGCCCCGATGTTCCTATTGGGAGGTTCTCTAATGTAAAGAAGTCATGTCAAGTCATTGCAGGTAACCCTCCTATTGATCAAGGGTTACAGTCCCCGCAGTTCTGGGGAACTAGGGTTATTAGACTCACCTAGTGAAGTTGGCCCTAGTTGGGTTTAGTCAAGTCAGGAATTAGTATAAATAGAGAGCTAGCCTCTCTATTTATCACACACTCACTCACACTCATTTTTAGCACATAGATGAGGAAGAGAGAGACACTGGGGAAAGGAAGAAAGAGGTTACTGATGTCGGGAGATCATCTTATTGTTTTGGGGTTTTACTTTGGTGTTGATTCTATCTATGAGGAAGTTGCGGGGTTTTCTTTATTTATGGTTTCCCTGAGGAAAAAAATTGTGTTCATTGTCTCTTGTGTTTTATTGTTGTGCTTGTTGTTCTCTCAGTTAAAGATCCTAATGTTATGCTAGCTTAATGTTAAAAATCTAACATGGTATCAGAGATAACCTGAGAAGAAGACACTGTGTAGCTGTGAGAACTAGGGATTCCTACTTTGTGGATCTCTCTCCATGGATGTTTCAACAAAATAAGGTTGGAATAACTCTCCTCCCTAGGGCGCATCTTTCTGTCGAAGCAGAATCCAATTTTGAGGTTTTTCAGTTTTGGACCCGACACTACTGCTAGAAATTAGGGATTTTCATAAAAGAGGAATTTTTCAGTGAGCCCAGGCCTGGATTGATCTCCTCCTCAAAATCAAATTTAGGGATCAAATTCAAATCATTTTGTTGGATAGAACTCTGGAAAAGAAAAACCCTAATCTCCTCCTGAACCAACACTACAGGATTTCAACTCCAAATCCAAATCCAACATCTTGACCTGGTAAGATCTAAGTATTTTGTATTTCCTTTTGAGGTTCTTATTTAAGATGTCTCATCATACCAATATTGATGAAAATATTGAGGGAGCTGATAAATTCCAAGCCTGGAAGTATAGGATCTCCCTGGTCCTGGATGAAAATGACTCGAACTCCTATATCAGTGAGAAGGTTCCATTTCTAAAGGGAGATGAGGCAAAGGCATTACATAAGAAGAAGTTGGTTATGGAAAAGAGGATCATTGCTGGGTCTATCAAGGATCACCTCATACCACAGGTGTCCTCCCTTAAGACACCTAAATCCATGTTTGATGCCCTAACCAAATTTTTTGAAGGGAAGAACATAAACCGGAAGATGAATCTGAGAAACCAACTGAAGAATGTAAAGATCCGGAATGTAGAGACCATCTAGTGTTACTTTGCAAGGGTCTCTCAGATCAAGGAACAACTAGAAGAAGTAGATGAAGAAGCGAAAAATGTAGAGATTGTATTGACCACCTTGAATGGTCTCCCTAGATCATGGGACTCCTTTATTCAAGGAATTTGTGCCAGAAATAAGTTAGTCAAGTTCAGTAGACTATGGGAAGAATTATCTCAAGAATAAGCTCAGATAAGAGCTCAAGAAGAGAATATGGGAAGTGAAGATCAATTTCTCACAGTACACTCCAAGAAAACCAGAGGAAGTTCTCATCACTACAGAGGTAAGAACTTTCACCATAAAGATAACATTAGAAAATGCCTATCTAAACTAAGATGCTATACATGTGATGAAAGAGGACACTTTGAAAAATACTATCTTAGAAACAAGGTTAACTCTCATAAGAAGAAGGGAAACAAGAGAAGACATCATGCTCATGCTGCAGAGGATGATGAACCTTCCAAGAAGAGAACCATATATGAAAGTGAAGAATCTTCCAGTGATGAAGAATATGTTTTTATTTTTGCTATTATAGGAAACATTACTCATGGAAGCAATGACTGGCTTATAGAAAGTGGGGCTTCCAAGCATATGACAGGATTCAAGGAATCCTTTGTGAAACTTTCAAAACATGAATCACCTCACAAGGTGTAGCTACGAGATGACTACCAGTATCCAATAAAAGGTAGTGGGGAATCCTCCTACAAGCTAGACTCTGGAAAGTCTGTGACAATGAAGGAAGTATTGTTTGTACTAGGAATAACAAAGAACCTTCTCTCCATATTTGCATTAGATGCAAAAGAAGTGAGGGTTGCATTTATAGATGGTCAAGTCATCATGTGGCCAAAAGGAAAGACTATTGATGATGCAGTAGTGATTAGAGAACAAGAAGGAGGATTGTACAAATTGAAAGGCCATCCAGAATAAGCCTTGGTCCATGAAACAGTAGAGACAAATTAAATTTGGCATATCATTCTTGCACATGTTCATTACAAAGCACTACCAATTGCAAGCAAAGTTGTTGAAGGTCTTCCAGAAATTCAAGCAAAACATGATGGTGTTTGCAAAGGATGTGCGAAAGGAAAGAACACAAAGAAGACATTTCCAAGTAAATAGAGCAAAGCAAAAGGAATCTTGGAAATTGTCCACTCCGATGTATGCGAACCAATGTCATCAAGCTCACTAAGTGGGTATGTGTATTATGTTTCTTTTATTGATGAATTTTTCAGGAAGACATGGATTGAGTTCATGAAGAACAAAGATGAAGTTTTCAAAAAGTTCAAAGAATTCAAAGCCTTGATCGAGAATCAAACAGAAAAGAGGATCAAGATATTTCGATCAGATAATGGCAGAGAATTCACATCAAGTGAATTCAAAGAGTTTTGCAAATACTCACGGATTAAGAGGGAGTTTTATACCCCATATAATCCACAACAAAATGGGATTATAGAAAGGAAGAATAGAACCATCACGGAAGCTGCAAGAGCAATGCTTCATGATCAAGATCTTCCTATGCACCTATGGGAAGAAGATGCCAGAAAAACGGTGTATGTACAGAACCATACTCCACATAGAGTACTCAAGAACAATACCCCTGAAGAAGTCTTCTCCAACAAGAAACCAGAAGTCATCCATCTCAGAATATTCGGTTGTCTGGTGTACATACATATTCCAAAAGAGAAAAGGACAATATTAGATCCTTCAGGAAAGAAGGGTATATTTTTGGGATACTCTGAAAGCTCGACGGCTTACAAAATATACTTCCCAGGATTCAAGAAGATTGACATCAGTAGGGATATGACATTTCATGAAGACACAACTTACAACAAATCTAGAAAGAAACCTACTGAAGAACCTGAAGAAGGAGCACGCAGAATTCATGATACAACCATGAATGAAGAAGTTAAAGAAGAAGATTGAGAATTTGAAGAACCTAAAGAACATGTAGATCCACCTCAAGAAAATAATCCTCATAAGAGGAAACCTGCTTGGGTACAAGAAGCTATCCAAGGTGCAGAAATATATGGGGCTCCAGAAGAGAATCAAAGAGAAAGAAAGAGGACCAGAAACTGCTTCGAATATGTAGCACTACTATGTGATTTCATCAATAAAGAACCTTCCAATTATGAAGAAGCGGCAGAACGAAAATAATGGAAGGATGCTATGATCAAAGAGTATCAATCGATCATGAAGAATGATGTTTGGGATGTTGTCCCAAGACCAGAAGGGAAGTCAGTTGTAACTTCCAAATGGATCTACAAGATCAAACATGCTGTAGATGGTATCATAGAGAAATATAAGGCGAGATTCATGGCTCGTGGTTTCTCATAGAAAGAAGGAATAGAATATGAAGAAACCTTTGCACCTGTAGCCAGATACACTTCCATCATATTAGTACTTTCTCTAGCTGCAATGATGAAATGGAAGATATAGTGAATGGATATCAAGACTGCTTTCTTGAATGGTGTAGTGGAAGAGGAAGTGTATGTAGAAAAACCACTTGGTTTTGAGACACATGGTAGGGAGTGTCATGTGTGCAGATTGAAGAAAGACCTATATGGTTTAAAACATGCACCCAGGACTTGGTACGATAGAATTGATAGCTTTCTATTCAGTTTGGGCTTTACTAAGAGTAAAGCAGATTCCAACTTTTACTACAAGGTTGAAGATGGCAACCCAGTGATACTCTTACTGTATGTAGATGATCTGTTTGTAATAGGTATGGATGGGTTGATTGCTGATACAAAGAGGATGCTTGCTACCAAGTTTGAAATGAAGGACTTGGCTATGATGCATTATTTTCTAGGCATGGAGGTGTGGCAGAATGCAGATGGAATTTCCTTGGGACAAGGGAAATATACAGTAGTGATCCTGAAGAGGTTTGGGATGATGGACTACAAGGATATGGCCACACCTATGGCATCGAACCTGAAGCTATTGAGTGATGCTTCATCAGAGACAATTGATGTTACAATGTATCATCAGATGATCGGGTCCTTAATGTACCTGACGAACATGAGACCAAATATTTGCTTTGCTGTGAACACCTTGAGCCAGTTCCTGACAGATCCAAGACATGTTCATTTGATCACTGCAAAGCATATGCTAAGGTACCTGAAGGGTACAGTTTATTATGGGCTTAGGTATGGGGCAAGTTAGAATATTAACCTGGAGGGTTATGTTGATTCATATTGGGAAGGTAGTGCCATCGATAGGAAGAGCACTCCAGGGTGTTGCTTCAGTATGGGATTAGGTGTGATCTCTTGGTTTAGCAGGAAGCAATCTTATGTGGAATTGAGTACAACTGAAGCGGAGTATGTCACAACTTTTTCAGCTAGTTGTGAGGCAGTATGGCTGAGGAAGCTATTGTCTGATTTTTTTGATCTCTAGTTGGATGCTACTTGTATACATTGTGATAACTAGAGTTGTGTGAAGTTGTCAGAGAACCCGGTGTTCCATGACAATTCGAAGCATATCGAGATCAAGTATCACTATATCAGGTATATGGTGCAAAGGGGAGCAGTGAAGCTCTAGTATGTTGCAACAGACGAATAGATAGCTGATGTGTTGATGAAGCCATTAGCCAAAGTGAAGTTTGAGTAATTCAGGGAGAAGCTTGGTGTTCTCCAGATCAAGGTTCCTTCCAAGGGGAAGTGATGAGTTCTTGAGCCATTCTGACATGGTGAGAGGATTGGTTCCTTCCATGGTTAGATGTAAGGGCTGAGTCATTCTGTCATGGTGAAAGGATTGGTTCCTTCCATGTTAGATATATGTGGTGAGCCATTCTGATATGACTGTAGGATTGGTTCCTACATGATCAGATATAAGGGAAATTTCCATTCTTGGAATGGAGGTGCCTGGTCAGTTACTAGGAATACTTGGTCTAGGACTAAGAGGCATTTTGATATGACTATAGGATGTGTTCCTACATGATCAGATGTGAGCGCATGGACATTCTTATGTGATTGAGGGATGTGTTCCCACTTGATCAGATATAAGGGTTGTTGCCATTCTCTTGGATAATGGAGGCACCTAGTTAGTTACCAAGAACCCTCAACCTAGGGTTGAGATCCTTTCCATCATGTTTACAGGATGTGTTCCCGCATGGGTGGATGTAAGTGCAGATCCCTTCCATCATGGTTGCAAGATGTGTTCCTGCATAGGTGGATGTAAGTGTATAGCCCTTCCATCATGGTTGCAGGATGTGTTCCCACATGGTTGGATGTAAGTGCAGAGCCCTTCCATCATGGTTGCAGGATGTGTAACTGCATGGGTGGATGTAAGTGCAGAGCCGTTCCATCATGGTTGTAGGATGTGTTCCCACATGGGTGGATGTAAGTGTAGAGCCCTTCCATCATGGTTGTAGGATGTGTTCTTGCATGGGTGGATGTAAGTGCAGAGCTCTTCCATCATGGTTGCAGGATGTGTTCTCGCATGGGTGGAAGTGCAGAGCCCTTTTAGCATGGTTGCAGGATGTGTTCCTGCATGGCTAAATGGGAGTGCTGGGCCTTTCTGACATGATTATAGGATTGGTTCCTACATGATCAGATGTGAGTGATGGGCATTCCTTTCTGACATGGTGTTGGATGTGTTCCTCTCATGGTCAAATGTAAGTGCTGGGTGGGCCATTCTGACTTGGTGTCAGATATAAGTGCTGAAGAAGACCTACATGGAGTCTAGGCCTACAACCAGCATGAAAAAGGATTGGCTCTGTAGAACTTCCAGTGATGAGAAGAATCATGAGATAGCACCCATGATGATCCAGTGATGATGATACAGCAGTGATGATCCAGATCTAGTGATGATGCCCAGTGATGATCTAGATCGAGTGATGATCTAGATCCAGTGATGATGATCCATATCGAGTGATGATCTAGATCCGAAGAGGAAGATGAATTGAATATGAAAATGACAAGAGGATCCAGAGAAGAATACCAGTGATGAAAATTGTGTTGAGAGAATACCTTCCTAGTTAAGAGGGAGTGTTGATGTAATTGTAACTTCGAAATGTATTCACTTGTATTTATTATATATTGTAACCCGATGTTTATTCCGGGATGTAGTTGAGTCATGTCATGCCCCGATGTTCCTATCGGGATGTTCTATAATGTAAAAAATTCATGTCAAGTCATTGCGGGTAACCCTCCTATTGATCAAGGGTTAAAGTCCCCGCAGTTCCGGGGTACTAGGGTTATTAGACTCACCTAGTGAAGTCAGATCTAGTTGGGTTTAGTCAAGTCAAAAATTAGTATAAATAGAGAGCTATCCTCTCTATTTATAACACACTCACTCACACTCAGTTGCAGCACATAGTTGAGGAAAAGAGAGACACTGGGGCAAGGAAGAAAGAGGTTACTGCTGTCGAGAGATCATCTTACTATTTTGGGGTTTTACTTTATTGTTGATTCTATCTCTGAGGAAGTTGCGGGGTTTTCTCCATTTATGGTTTCCCCAAGGAAAAACAGTGTGTTCATTGTCTCTTGTGTTTGATTTTTGTGCTTGTTGTTCTCTCAGTTAAAAATCCTAATGTTATGCTAGCTTAATGTTAAAAATCTAACACTTAACCATAATTTTTACTTATCAATTATGAATGTGCAATGTACCAATGCAACATGTAGTTGGCCAATGAATATGCAACTGTGTTACAAGATCTAGGAACATGTTGATAAGTAATAGTTTCGAATGTCCTTTCCAACAAACATACTCTTGGAAAGAGACGAAGAAGTACAAGGTTCCGAATGGCATAGACATGGTTTAAATGAGAACCCACTAGCTGTGAGTCCATGAAGACTACCAAATGGTATATGTCTCAAGATGAAAATTTGGTTAGCAAACGTATCACCACATGGTACTCGAAAATTTTTATTGGTGGTCGGACCTATACAAGCTGCACCTGAATTAACTAGGTCATGAGCTTGGGAATATAACACCCAGGTGGCTGAAGCAAGGTTCAGAGTGTGACGACAAGCACCATCAATAAACCCATAGAAAGTGATTTGATATACATAATCAAAACATGGGGTAAACGGTATTGAAAAAAACTCAAAACCACTTAAAACAAAATCCCACTCTAAAATAAAAAAAAATGTACATATATACAAGGCACTAATGTAAAAGATAACTCAAGTATAGTACCTTTTTAGGTACAACCCATTGTGAGGTCTCCTGAAAGGAATTTCATCATAATCAGCAAGGTAATAAGCTCCTTATTCCAAGAATTTACTCATGATGAAAGGAACATACCACATATATTCAAGCTTCCCTTTTCCAAGTTTGGCATGTTTCTGATCATATGTCAAAACCAGATATCCTTCATTAAAAACATGAGGTTGAACAGATTTATCATAGTGAGCCTTGACCCATTTTTTATGCTACCCATTAGCCTAGGAGACATGCCTATGAGTATCATAAAGGTTCAAGAGATAAAGAAAATTTTCTTCCTCAGTATAAATGTTAGGCAGAAGATCAACTCCAAGCTTGAGTGATGGAATTTCACACTCAATAGGTAGGACAACTTCCATTCGGTAAACTAATTGAAAAGGTGTGAAACAAGTAGTTTTTTTAATTGAATTTCTATACGCCAATATTGTGGAAAATAAAATTAAGTGCCAATCAGATTTGTGATCTCTAACCATCCTACAAAGCATAGTATTTAAGACCTTGTTAATGGATTCGATCTGGCCATTAGCTCGTGGGTAGTAGGGGGTTCAATTTTCATGGTGAAAACCCAACTTCGTACTTAGCTCAACCATCATCTGATTATGGAAATGGGATCCATGATCAGTCACTATGGCTTGTGGATCCACAAACCTATCTATGATTTGATTAAAGAGGAAGAGGGAAGAAATCTTACCATCCTTAGCATATGTAGGCATTGACTCAGCGCATTTTGTGAAATAATCCACAACTACAATAATGTAACCATGCCCCCCGAGTGAGGTAGGATTACAATGCATAAAATAAATCCCCCATTTGGAAAACAGGACAATGGAAATGATGGGGTGTAACGGAGTGGGGTGGGTGTGCTTCTTTGGATAAAAAATCTAACAAGGTGGGAATTTCTCAACCGCCTCATGACAATATTTGAATATTTAGGGCCAAAAAATACCCCACAAGAAGGATTTTTTGAGTTGTAGTAATCCCATAAAGATGAATTCCACATGATCCAGAGTGGCATTCATTCATGAATTGTTCAGCCTCGTCATGAGTAAGACATCATCGAATAATGGAGTCAATGCCATGCCAGTATAAAGTGTCATTCAGAATGAGGTAATACTTAGCATGGTGACAAATGTGTCGGTGATGGTCGCAAGATAGATTGGGATGAAACTTTTGGGTATGCAAATATATGATCAGATATCCATACCATAGGTCATTCGTTCTTATCAGGAACAAGAATTCATTCAAAAATGAATCATTGGGATCAACTTCTGTGATAAAATAGGGAAGGTCATAGATCAACTCTGCGAAGACTAGGGACTTATTAGAAGTGGTATTAGAAAATTTGAGATCAAATTCATGTAGGATGATGATCCAATGAGAAATTATTCCCCTAGTAATTGACATGTAAGAATATAGTACATAGGTTTTTGATCTTCTAGCATAGTTATAGTGCAAAGTAAGATGTAATGACAAAAACATTGCACATCGATGACGGTAGCCAAGGATAGCTTCTCCACATGTGAATAACGGGTTTTCAAGTCAAGAAGACTCTTATTGAGGTAATGTATCACATGTTCTTGGCCATTTGGATATTCCTGAACTAAAACCATGCCAATGGTAGTAGTAGAGGCAATAATGTATAACATAAAATATTTTGAATAATTTGGGGGGTACAACATAGGTGAGTGCGCTATAACATGTTTCAAATTATCAAAAGCTCTTTTATCCTAATCATCGCACAAAATGGGAGTGTTATTTTTCAAGAGACGCATGTAACCATGTGTTTTCACTCTGGAATTGCACACAAAATGACGAAGAAAGTTTTCCTTCCCTTGCAAACTTTGGAGGTCGGTGATATCAGTCGTGGGTGGTAAGGCCACAATAGCAGAAACATTTAAGGGATTGATTCGAATTCCATCCCTAGAAACAATGAAACCAAGTAAACATCCAACCTCAAAAAAAAAACACACTTGTGTGGAATGAGCCAAATAAGATAGTAACAACATCGAAGGAATATGTGTCTAAGATGCCATGAATGATCTTCCCGTTGTTGTGAATGAGAAGGTAGGTCATCTAGATACGGTTCCACTATGTGTTTTATATCATGAAAAGCATACAACATAGCTTGTTGGAAGGTATCTCTAGTGTTTTTCAAATTGAAAGGTAACTTTCTATAAGAAAAGGTTCCCCATGGACAAATAAATGTAATTTTGTGCTGGTCGGCAGGTAATATTTCAATCTAATTATAGCCGAAAAATCTATCCAGAAATGACAAAATGACATTTCCAACATAGTTATCAATGATATGATCGTTGTGAGGGGTAGGGAAGTTGTCCTTTGGACAAGATTTTTTCAGGTCCCTAAAATCGATACAAACCCTAATAATGTCTTTCTTTTTCGCAACATGCACAATATTAGACACCCACTCGGTTAAAGGCATGGGATAAATAAAACCATCTTCCGAAATATTCTCAACTTCAGCTTTAATGGTTGCATCTTTTCTTGGGTGGATATGGCGTATTTTTTTCCTAACAGGTCTTGTCGTCAGGTAGATTTTAATCTCATGTACGCCAATGGATGGATCAATCATGGGCATTTCTCTATACATCCAGGAAAAAACATCATGGAATTCCTTAAAGAGAGATCGATACTCTTCAATTTATTTTGTCGAGCAATTCTAACCTATGTGGATATGCTCAACAAAACCTGGCTTAATTGATATATCGAGGGGAATTATTTTTGTGATGTTGCACAAATTCTATTCACAATCAACACCTTGTAGTAATATAGGTGTTTGTGGAGACTCGACTATATCAGAACTGATCATAGAAACCAAATATGAAATTATGGAACTGGTGCTAGGAAGAAACAATGATCGATGATCAAAATATCCCCATAAAGATTCATCCAAATTCATGATCTCCATAATGGACTCATCTTATGGAAAAGTCTCTGAGAGATAATACAACGACAAGAGAGGGGAATCTAGCTAATAGGGTAGATGGTATGTATCTAATGCTATTAAATGATGAACATCTATGTCGAGATCAGAAACCAACTGAATGGATTCATACATGGATTCGTGAGGAATCAACAAAGATGACTTAGCAATCGCTTTTCCCTTGGAGATGCCCCCGATCATAGAGGATATCATGTTTGCCGTGGAAGTTTCTA
Organism: Pseudotsuga menziesii; assembly: GCA_001517045.1. Taxonomy (NCBI): domain Eukaryota; kingdom Viridiplantae; phylum Streptophyta; class Pinopsida; order Pinales; family Pinaceae; genus Pseudotsuga; species Pseudotsuga menziesii. The sequence continues at coordinate 180,823 of LPNX010700968.1, forward strand.
TACTAAGAGGGGCAGTGATGGATAAAAAAACTCCCATGGGTGAAGAATATTTCAACAATACAAATCCTACATAGATATAGGGAGGATATTCCTGCCATAACATTAGAACATTATTTTCCATGGAAGTCGTGATATACAGTGAACAATAATCAAGATGATCTATGGTCATAGTTTTCCCTTGATGTGGGAATTGGAGCGTGAAAAATTATTATGACATGACATTCGTCATAACATAGAACCGATTCCTTCCTAACAATAAATTGTAATCAAGAGGAGCATCAACCACTTCTACCTGGATAGAAACAATTCCCCCCCCAGCTCGATGGACAAAGCCGAAAGCAGACCATGGGGTTGAAAACCTCATCCATCAAAATATTTTAATGTGGTTGGTGACTTATTCAAATCAGGAGAACCAATGGCTTTCCAACAAGACATAAAAAATAGAGGTGGAAGCTCCTTTGTCCAAAAAGGTACCATGGACCTTCCTACCCATCACTCTAGTAGAAATATGAAAAGCGAGCTGATGGGATAGCCTCGATTTATAATTTTCCACATTGAATGTGATTATGGTGGAATTCTCAGGATCGAAATCCCCTAAGGATGGCAACAAATTGTTTTGTTGTGTAGGAAAACTTTGTAGTACCTCCAACGTGGACATATCATAGGGTGCTTGCGTTAAATATTCAACACATTATAAAATTGGGCAGCTAGAGCACTAGGATTGAAAACATTCTTGTGTATTTTAATCTTTAGGGGACAGAATATTGTTTCAAAATTAGGTTTATCAATAATGAGAGGACCATTAGAAGAAGGTAGAGGAGAAGGGTTGATGGGAGGAGTCTTCTCAGAAGGAGTACCCTCATCTTTCTTCTCAAGTGCCTTATCATAGGTGTGCCTTTTGGTAGTCAACACAACTATTTCGATGGACATCATACAAATGTATTCAATGGTAGATGAAGAACCATGCAAAGATGTATGGTCATTCAACTATTTCTAGGACAAAAAGGGGTCATTTAATACTGCTGGTCTAGGGTTACTATTCAAAAATGTATTAATCTATTCACGATGAGGACACTCTTTTATGAAGCGATCATATCCACACAATAAGAAATGATGCCTAGATTTCCATTTAGTTTTTGCGTTATTCTCTGGGGTAGACGTTTTGGTACCCTCCTACTGGTTTCCAAGTTTTTTATTCTTACATTTTCCTTTTTCTTATTACCGGGTGGCTGTGAGGATTGAATTGCATTCACCTCAATGAAAATCATGGTAGTAGAATAAGTTGTAGTTGAAGTATTGTATGGATTATAAGGATTGGGTGTAGATGAAGGTTGGATTGCACCAACAACACCATCAACAAGAATCTTTGCAGGTGGCTTAGTAGGATCAGTGTTGGGGAAAGGAGCATGAGGAATTAAATCATATAAATTTTTGGACTGAGAATAGACTAGGTCTAAGTAGTGGGCCCAGCTAATAGCATTCTCTTCTGTGAAAACACCTCCCATGGCCACATCTCGAGTAATAGCCGACAACAAGGACTTGGAAAACCAATTAGCCAAAATTAGATCTAGAATGGGAGCCTTGATTAACCTTCGACACCTCCTCCATTCATGGATATGGTTTGATATATGAGTCGAATTATTTTTTTGAAGAGAAGTCAAGAGGTCCGTACTAGTTTCATACCGAATAGGTAATTGGAAATGAGTTAGAAATATTATTTCCAAAGAGTTTAAATCCAGAAAGGAATGTTGTGGAAGTTCAATGTAGCATTTCGCGGTCGTGCTAGTCAAAGTCCTTTGGAAGAGTCTCAATCGGATAGAATCATCCATAATAGAGTTCAATGAACACCACAAATGGAAAGTCATCATGTGAATTTTGGGATTTTCACCTTGTTTATCTTCAAACTTTGGAATGTCAGATGGAAGTTTGACCAGTATGGTAGGCCAAAACAGATCATGTTGGATGGGATTTTTAATTAACTTGGATAATTCAGATAAATCCAATTTATACAAGAAGGGAAGTTTCATATTAGGTCGTGGGTAATTATAATATTGGTAAGGTAAAGCCACCCCTGTATGACCAAAGGTTTGTTGAGGCTGACCATAAAAACAACCAAATTGTTGATATTTAGGATCATTTTGGCCCATAAAGGGTGGTTTCACTTGGTTTGGTCTTGTTTGAGGCTCGTAAGTAGGTTGATCCCTTTGATTGGTCACTCCTCCAAGATAAGGGACATATAAATGATTGTTTTACTGTGCCCATTTAAGGTATTGATTACCAATTTTAGGTTGTTTTGGAGGGACCCAAGGTGATGTGGGAGGCTACGAAGCAGGACCAATAGGATCAATACCAACATGACCACTAGGTCCAACAACTAGAGGAGGAAGATGTGAAATATTATGTATAACAGACACATAAGACCCTTTAGTTGGTTGGGATGTAGGAGGGATAAATTGACTCCTAAATTTTGACAAACTTATGGTAGGCATAGAAGTACTAGCTGCATGAGGATTTGAAAAAGTATTTTGAGTTGACTGTAGTGCTATTGAAGGAATAGAAAGTATAGAAACCATAGGTGTAGCTGGTGGATTAGCTGGGACATCATCAAAAGGAATATTTAGTGACCTACCTAAAAGATCACTTGGTAAAAGGAAGGGGAAAGGTCTTCTGGAATTTGGGGTCAACTCCAAGGCTAACACATTTACGGTAGAAGCAGTGCCAAACTGAGAGATGGATTGACCAAGGGAAGTTTCCCAAAATGGAGAATTAGGTCCAAATATGGGAGCTACCATCTCATCAGGATGAAACTGATGGATCCCAGCTCTAGAAGGAGTTGAGACGACAAAAGAGGCATTATGAGATGAAGGTTTCTCTGCTAGTGGTGGTCCTGAAAGGTTCATCATGGGATCATTTGGAGGAGGCGATTCAAATAGCTCCTATTCCACTAGAATTCATTCCAGTTTTGGCATAGAATCACTACCTTCCTCGAAATGGTTCTCCATGTCTCTTTCCATGGGAGGTTCAATCAAAGGATTCATAGGATTTTCCAGTGATAATCCTTGTAACCGATGGGGCCTCCTCAATGGGAAATCACCGATTTTATAAAAATTAAATTGACATCAAAGGTAAAACTCTCTATCTAAGCAAACAAAACAAACCCTACTCAGGATAAAAGAAACAAGAACTTGTTATGGGAGTGGTAAAAATCCAAGATCCTCAAAGGATTGTTAAACCACCAAAACTCGCTATACACTGCAGGGTCCAACAATAGAGCATGATAAGGAGGATTGAGACTGCACCATTTTCTAAATACCTAACTACCTGGATGGTACATGCATAGTAATCTCCTTGAGTGTTGTTCCTGGTGTATTTTGGTGATAGGAAGGTCAAAGGGCTATGCTCATATGGTCTCAGGATCCCTAAAAGCATCTTCTTATATACGCAAGGTATGTGGGACCTGCACTCCATATTAGTGTTGTCTAATGCACAACTATTCGAAAGGGGACTTTTGATATACAACTGAGTACGTAAAGTACCTTTATATATAGCTGAAAGGTATGTGAAAGGTCATTTGATATACCAGTGGTACATGGAAGAACCACATGATCCCCGGGACGGAGTGTAGGAAAATCAAGACAACTCCTACTCTTAAAGACACTGGAACATGTATCTAACCTATCACACCTTTGTAAAAATTTTAACCTAAGTCTAGAGCTTGATTTTATCTTTGCGGTTAAGTGAATGCATGAGGTGAGTACATAGAAGGTAAAACCATACAGTATGATTGTGCAAATTTTCCTTTCACTCTCGTAAAATGTATACTTAGAGGAGGGAAAGAGGTTTGGTTTCTATTTTAACTATAAATGACTAAATATTAAAACCTATTGCAAGCACATATGACTTCAAAAGAATAGTTTTGGAAAGGTAAATGCCAAGATATCTTTTTTAATGAAAAATCTATGATAACTACTCAACACACCATATTTTCCATTTTTCTTCAAATCATAATGAAATGAACACAACACACATTTTCCTTTTATTTGAGAGTAAGAGAACTTAACAAACAAGCATATTGTAAACACTTGAGGGTTTGAAAGACCAATCAATTCTCCACCAACTCAAAACTAAGTTTAACCTAGACCTTTCTCTCAATTTTCAAAATCAAAGAATGAAAAGTAATCAAATCAAACTAATGAAGAAATTAAAAGCAAATCTACTTTCTTTCAATTGGATTAGACAAAAACTCAGAGATATGAATCTACACTTCCTTTTTAGAATCCTTCTTCAACCAAAACCAAAAATACAAGAAGCACACAAGCTAGTTGAACTATTTCTTGGAGGTATAACCCTAACCAATCCTAATTGAATACCCATTTTTTAATTCAAGGATGAAATTAACAGCAACAACCTAGAATCAAGTCCATAAATATAAAATACAAATGCCAAGTTTGTAAAATTCTTTGGGATTAAAACCCCACATGGCACCACTTGTTGGAGGTGTTATACAGAGATTTACTAGTCTGGTTATGCCTATGTTCAATAGGAATAGAGTGGAAATTACTCCTTTTGTCCACTGGATCTGAATGGTGGCACTGCTTGTTTCCTCTGCAAAAAGTGTGGTGACTACCATTGGTACACTACCCAGGTGCGGTGGCACTTGCAAGTTCCAAATCAAGACAGAGAGTGAAAAAGACAATGTTAGATCTCAATTTATTGACATAAATAATAATAAAAAGATAGGAAACATAGCATATGAGGCAGATCGAGACATATGTAAAGATATATGATCAATTTCAAACCAAATCTAACTAACAACTAGTAGATATGATTAACAGATAAATTAGAGTTTGAAATAGAGGAAAATAACTCATAATCAAGTAAGAACAGAAGTTCTAGACACTCTCCCCATCGGAGTCACCAGATTTGTTGCTGGAAATTATCACCTTATGTAGATAGAAGATGTTTCCCTAGCACGAAGTCTTTACAACTAGAACAAATGAGTTACAACAATGAGAAGCAATTTCCCTAAGATTGGTAGATGCTTGGAATGGACCTTTCACTTGTCACACAATGTAATGCACCAACCTTCTAGAGCACTAAATCTCCAAAGTGTACTTGCCAAAATCACATCACAAGAGCATACATTATTAAAAGTACCAAGTACGATCTACAATATTATATCAATGACTAAGGAATTTGATAATGAAATCAGTGAACAGTACACAATATATTTCATGGAAAAGGAACTTTAATTGCATTAACAAAATAAGAGAGAGATTACAACCAAGAGCCTTAGTGTTGAGAGATCCCTTCTCAAAGCTATATATTTCCTTCCAAGCTTCAAACTTTCCCACCTAGTTCCCGCTCTCCTTGGCTAGATTTGGCCAGAATTTTTGTGATGTAGCATTATCTTCCTCCCTTACCCATGGGGGATGAGCCAATATTTATAGCCATGGAAGGATAAGGATGGTTGATAAAATGGTGGATGAGGTGGAGGGGAGATCCTACGAGAAATAATCTTGAGTCCAGGTGGTCCAAGAGTCTAGGGATTAGTTTTCCACAAAGCTAAGGTTCGAGAAGCTTCGTGGAAATTCTCTTTTTAGATTTAAAAATCGAGCACCGCTCTTTGTATGATATACCGTTACCAATAGGGCACCGCTCATTGTACAAAGGAAAGTGGCAGTCGCACCGCTTTTTGTGTATGGAAAACTAACGTTCTTAGGTTATGCACTTTGTCCACAAGGAAAGTGTGGTGGTGAACAAAATATTTCAATCACTAATCCAAGTCCAAATTCAACTTCATCACTTGGGGTA
>LPNX010700968.1:196262-219698 GCA_001517045.1 Pseudotsuga menziesii
GAAAAATAGTAGGTGCATTCTTGAGTCCAAAGGGAATTACTGTATACTGGTAGCATCCCCACTCGGTGACTAAGTTCATTTTGTGGAAATCCTCCTTCATAATTTTGACTTGATGGTAGCCAGAGAAGCCATCAGTAAATGAATATATCTCTTTCCCTCCGATGCTTTCAAGTAGTTCATCTATAAATGGTTTTGGGAATGGATCATGCAAGAATGCATCGTTCAGCTTCCTCAGGTCGACATAGATCCTTACTTTTCCTGTTTTTTTCTTATCCTGGATCACTATAGGGATGATCCAATTTGAATCCTCAACAGCTTCAATGATTCTTGTGTCAAGCATGAGGTCCAATTCTACTTCTAGCCTTTCCTTATACTTCGGGTTCATCCTATACGGTCACTTCTTTATGGGTTTAGCATATGGTTGTAGGGGTATTTTCATTTCCCCTAGGTCTCCCACTATCCCCTTCATCTCTGAGAAGTTGGTATGGAATAGGTGCTTATATTCATGTAGTAAATCCATGATCTTTGCAACTGTTTCTTCATCCCAATAATCTCCTATACTGGAAAACTTTGGGTTGTTTGGTGACCCAATGTTGACTTTTATGATTTTTAAAGGCTTTAGGAATTGGTTACTTGAAATACCACTCCCTTCTACTGCATGGGTTCCCTGTGATTCTGGTATGTTTGTGTTGGTTGGATCATCATCTGGGTCTCTGACTAGATTGCAGCAAGCCATCCATTGCTAAATAGTGGCACTGCACTAGTGAGAATTGGCCTCTTCAATAGGGATTTCAACAAATATCTTCTCCTTTATCGTTTGAAGCGCAACATCAACCTTACGGTTCTCATCGAAAAATTCAAATGTGTGCATGAACTAATTAGCGAGCCCTTCCCAATCCTGGGTTCCTTGTTGCAATTCCATAGATGCATACTAGGTTGTAGGTGTCATTTCCAATGTATTAAGAAATAATAGACCCACTCATGTCCCAGGTATTCTGCGAATATTGTGCGACAATGGTTAAGATGTCCAATAGGGTTTTCCAACCCTGAATACTTGTGATTTATGGGGTAACCTCTTCACCTAATATGAATTCCATCAATCTTCTACACTATGTCCAATCTATTATAGATTGCTTGTGTGCACCCCACCATCTAGTGGATGTCACGTTTAGCACATGATCTAGCACGAACAAATGCTACGACTCTGTTACAATTCCTTCAAACTTAGTTAAGAAGGTCGCAAGGTTAGGTAAACCCTCATAGGTGGGTATCTCCCTTAACACATTATCCACCCATCGCACAAACCTTGTTACTCTTGCGCACCTGCTCATATAAACTTCATGTAGTCTACTTTTCCAATTCTCCAAAGCCTCCCCTGAGTCATATGTGCATGAATTGACAATATTACAGTTCAGGTTTCCATCCATTTTTGGATTGATGTAGTCTTCTTGTAATGCAGTGGCATTGTACATCTGGTTGAGATGGTCAACCTATCCATCATTGTAGACATGATCAATGTATCTATGTTCCTCTAAGGGATCAATTGGTGACACCACTCTCATCTCATTATCCTCAAATGAGAGGATATATTTCTTGAAGCTTATAATGTTTTGGTTGTCGATAGCCCAATCTATCCCTAGCAATGCAAAATATGGATTTTTTTCATCAACAATGTTAATGAACTCAAAGTCCACAAATGTGCGCAACCTTTCAATGTCGACAGGGACTTGACTCAAACTACCAACGGGTAGGACATTCACTTGATTTGCAAGTTGCAGCTGGATAGGGGACTAGTCCAAATGTGACTTGCCCATACTTTCCCAAGTTTGCCATGTTAATATGTTGACATCAGACCCTAGGTCCAAGGTGATGTAATCCATGTCATAGTTTCCTATCTGTGCAATCATTCTCAACTTGTGCCCAATCTTGAATTTCTTTCTTACTTGGTTAACTTTCTTTTTAGGTCGCGGCTCTATGGGTATCTATTCTATCATTTCTTGTAGTTCTGCAATAGCATCTTTATCTTGTATTATCGTTAAGAAACTTAACAGAAAGGATTTGATCTTACTAAGCTTTTGTGGGACATTCTTTTGAAATATGGGCTGAAATCGTTTAGGAATCTCCCTAAGTTCTTTTGACGTTGACGGTTCTTCTAGATCCACAAACTCCAGTCGTATGTCTAAGAATACTTCCTTTTTTTTTTGGATGTCAAATGGCACTTTCTTATGTGTCACAGGTCATACCTGCAGTTGTAATTGTTCTTGTGGTTTATCCTAATTAGCTTCAGTCATAGCACCTCCTCGTGTTATGATGACAACATTCGGATCTCGTGGTTCAGCTAAAATCATCTAAACATTCATGTTGGGATTTTGGTTTGAGTTATGTGCAATTTTAGTTCCTGGGATAGTCCTTGCATGCCATTTTGTGATCAACTGAGGAAATTTCTCCACATTATGGTCCTTTCCCTTACAATATGAACATGTCTTTGTAGGTTCTAGGAAATATCTGGCATAGTGACCTGGCTTTCCATAGTTATAGCATGTAACTTGACCTCTCCCTCTACCAAATCCTCCTCCTCCTCGACCTCTGAAGTTTCCACCACCCCTTCCTTGCAAGTGTAGTTGTTGTGGTGGGTACTGATCCTGTTGGTAATGCAGATGATAGTGATTTTGTTGTGCATATGGTTATTGAGGCAGGTATTGAGGTTGATACTATTTTTTATATTGATTGGGAAGGAACTATGCAGGCTGATATGATGCTTGTGTTGATTCATCCTGACCATGCCCCTCATTTTTCATCAAGTAGGTGTCAACGGTCTTCTCCTTCAGGAGCTGGTATGCTTTGAAATCTTTCTCTTCATGGCCTACTAACTTACAAAATTTACAGAAGAGGTTTTTTGGGGTACTTACAACCTTTTGTAAATATAAACACTCCTTGTTGTGATTCCCTCTAGATTGGCATATGCGACACTAGGGTATCCCCCGGCCATTTAATGGGTTCGGTGCACTAGATGAGACATAATTCATGAAATTCGGACAATTATCCTTGGTGTGTCCATCCATTTTGCATTTTGTGCACCATAAATATTCTTGTGCTTCCTTTCCCTTCTTGATATTCTACATCTATATTGTCATATTAGCCAGTTGTGACTGAATATGCACCATTCATGTCGCACCATCGCCGATTGGAGAGGCCTGCAGCTTCATTGCCAATTTCAATGCTTCGGTTTGCGAATCGATATTTTGTTGCATCAATGGTAGGCTCAGATGTCTGGTAATAGTGCAACAATAAACCAATCTTTATTTTGTACATCCAACATTTGAAAACTTACTTTGGCTATCAAATGTTTAAACCGCTAGTCAAAGTCCCATACAGTCTTGGTCAATGCTTGCTTTATCTCCTTGATCTCAGTAATACACTGTGACTTAGGCTTAGGTTTTTCGAACTCAGAGATCATTGTGGCTCGAATCTCATGAAGATTCTTCTGCAGTTTCCTGGCCAGTGCAACAAAAAACTTCATAAACCAATCCAATGCATGACCCCTTAGAGTCATGATCATCTGTGCCTTTCTTGTGTCCGCATTATGGACTAAACAAACCATCCAAAGAGATTCATAGAGGAACCAATGCTGTTATGGATCTTCTTCTCCATTCCCATTGAATGTGGGTAATCAAATATCTTCCCCATCCATTGAGTTGGCATCTGGGTTCTCTCATAAGGGATTCAAAGGGGGTGAACCATTTTGCACGCTAGTCACAGTACTAGCACTATCAGTATTAGCAGTCCTTTCCGGGGATGAGACTCTATATCTTACCTCCAATGATACTCCTGGTGTGATGTAGTTGCATCTCGACCTTGGTGTCTCCGTAGACTCTTCAGACTCCTCTGCTCCTTCCAATATTGGGCTATAGTCCTCCCCTTGGTCAGAAGACCCTTCGTCTTCTTGTGACCAAATTTCGTGTTCACTCTCTTAGTACAGACTAGGATTTCGCAGTCCTCTTTCTGTCTTTCTTTTCTTCCCTGATCTGAATCTCCTTCCACTCTTTAGGAATCCAACTTCTAGTTCAGGTTCTGTACTCCCTGGGAACATCTCAACTCAACATTTCCCATTTTCTTAACATGACGTCTGCAACATAGCCTTATTCTTGGGTGTGCAACTCAACCACTCAACTACAATATACCCTTCTCATACACAAGCATCTTGATCCATGTACTTATAGATAACAAATATCTTCTTCGGGGTCCTTGGAAAAAATTTCTTTCAGCCTCACTATACGAGGTCATAGACTCTACTGTAAACTTAGTAATATATCCTTGCAAGATACTGTCAACCCAAAAATCAACATATCTATAAATGGTGTTACTTACACTGGTTACTTCATGAAACAACTGATCATTCCATTCGATGGCTTCTCTTCTCTATAAATTTGTTTGTCTAGCCTCCAATATTGATAACCATTCATACAGTATAACAGGGAACTCTACAAAGAATATATCGTGGATATCAAAATATATATATACTTATCCACCCAATTTTCTGCGCTCAGCTGAGATCCTATGCTCTCTTCTTACACAAACTCTAGCATCTTGGACTCCAACCAGTCCTTTATCTCATTCTTTGTCAGATGTCACAATATTTACCTCGAGTCAAATGGTTAATGGTCCTAGAAATGGAACCATTTGTTGGCCTCTATCTACTTCTTGTCTCCACCCATGGTTCAACAACAATAAAATACCAACAAGACACCATAAGACATCGGCTCAAGAAAGCAGGCTCAGTCAAAAACACCTACGAGGTAGGCATAGTCTCACCTGAGATATCTAATGGATAAATTATAGAACCATGTTTCCGTAGTTGGTGAGGGATTATAGTCCCTTAGCACGTTACCAAGGTGCTCGACAAAGGAAACAAGACGATGGAGTCTATTATTATGCGACTGGGAACAAATGTATGGCAGCATGTGCATGACACGACCCTGTCCTTAATCTCGACAATTGGAGCAACTTGTGCGATGCAACTGAATCCTTGTACTGACAGAAAGTGTGGGACTTATGTTAACTTAGGAAATTAACAATGAACTTATTCACAACATTTCAACAGTTCTTTAAACAATCATTCATTCACTGATTAATAAGATGGCACCATACATTCAATAGCAGCTCATCAATATACCATAAGAAAATACTTGACATTCACATAAACATTCAGCATCAACCAATCATTCAACACACGGAATAACGTGGAAAACCATCTGGGAAAAACCACCAAGGTGCTCTTCATATGCCATGAGAAATGGGTATAGCACCTTGTACTCTGCGACCTATAGAATATTCTTATGATATGTATTTCTAACTCAATATTCTTTCTCTCATGCTCTCTGGTTTCTTCTTCTATCTACTCCTACTAATCCACACATAGCCTGGATCAACTATTCTACCTATTATTTGTGCATTGAGTGGCAGATCACTTCTACCACTAGCGGTCTGTGCACACCGCGGCAAGATCCGTGACTCAAGAGCCTTCTATGGCTACCAAACTATTCTCTGAGTCTTCTTTCACTCTAACCCTAACTTCCTTAACAAAACTGAGTGACTTGGAGAATGAACCACATATAAACAACCAACAATGATGAACAACGATGAACCACCAAAATAATGGCTCACCACAACCCAACCCTTATACAAAGCGGTTTCTTCCTATTTATCCTTCTACAAGACCACGTAGGGTCGACTACATACTATTCATCGGTTACAGGTAGTAACCAGCCATCAAAAGTGGTTACAAGATGTCATAGACTGACACAAGGTACTATCAACCTGACTTACATATATTCCTTCATACGTGCATGATCCACTTGCTTATGCTGAATTTAGTAGCCATGATCTTCCTGAATTTTCACTTTCTAGTCGTTACCCACCTACACGCCTGCAAGATCTCCTTTCCTCTATCGCACGCATGTGCTATCCTTCTGTGTCGGTCCCTTTTATTCCTTTGTGACCTACTCTCCTTCTCATTGCACACACAACTTTCCCTCCTTTCTTGCATTACAAATTCTTATTTTTGCACCTTTCCTGGCCCAACAAGAAGACTTTGAAACTCTTGTAGTTGGTTTATGGTCTTTGGCACCCTCATGTGTGGGGCCTTTGACGTCCTAGACATATTGAAGAATTTAAGTGTTTTATACCAAGATATTTAAAATAAAACAGTAATAGAGATATAGTCCTCGTCAATCCGTTTCCTTTTATATGTGGAGCATATTCTAACTCCTTACGATTGAAGTGATATGAATTTTTGAAGTTTGTGTACCCCACCTTTTTGGGTGAGCCGACCAAACAAAAGAGAATTTAATTATTTGTAAATTTGAATTCCATGTCGGCCAAAGGTTATAACTTTTATCCACAAACTATATAAATATAATATCAAACATTTAATTTTTTCATCATCAGTTCTCTTAGGATTTTCGTAACTCTTGAAGAAAAGTGTGAAATTTTGTGACATAGAAATTTTGGTAATCTTCACTAAAATTGGCATAAATTTCTCATACGGAATTGGAATTAAAAAATTTCTATCTCATTGGAAATATTGTTACAAGGGATATGCGATGAAGTGATATAGAGTTTCTTTTGGTTTGTCTATTGTTTCTTCATCTTATGATCTTCAAAAATATATGGCTCATGCTTCTGGGTTTCTCTTATGATGGGACATGTCTCTCATGGATATAGTTCCTATTTGATCTTAGTATGTGAGCCTATATATTGGTATATATCTTTGAATTCATTGAACATGTTATGGAAGATATGGTGATTTGTATCTTGGAATATATCTTAATGTGATATTGATATAAATGTTGATAATTATCTTGGATATTATTATCATAGGTAATGGTGTTTATCTTGACTATTGGATAGTGTTGACACAGATCCATTGATAGGGGTTCACTCTTTGTCAATACCCTTAATGCAGTGATCTCCCTGAGCACCGGCCCAGACAGGTTTCACCTCGTCCAACAACACCTGTAAAATAGATGAGGTCTTACCCGAGATGTTCATGGGAGAATTGTCGAAACCAATTTTCCACGGTAAGAAGGAGGATCACACATCTACTATTAACCCATTGCAACATTACTGAGCATATCCAATCAATGTGTTATACATTAACAGATTTATATTGTCATTCAATGGATCACATCAACATACTTAGATCATAGCAGAAATCTTTATACATAAACATATCTACCAAGATAGCATCATTCATAACAATAAAGCATCGCATCATTCAGAAACAAACATCATATTGTAATATCCTATCGCAGAAAGTAGGGAAAAAGAAATATGAAAAAAGACACAATATTTCCGTCAAATCTCCATCATGTCATATTAATCTTCGCATAAAAAACTGCAGGGTCACAAAAATAGTTCTCTAGTTCAAATCTTGCATCAAATACAAATCACTCATAAATTCAAGATCAATAAGACACAATATAGATCTTGAGTTATCCCCAATCTCTCTCTCTAAGACTCCTCAACATTACAATCCTAGATCTATTTATAGGCTTATGCCTTTCCATCGAAGGTCCACTTAAGTCAAATTCCTAGCTACTTGGACCAAAATGTAGAAAGCAATGACCAAAAACTACAAAACATGACCAAAATATACAAAATGTGGTCAATCCTCCTTGCACATGATCTTCGACCTTGCGCAACATCCATGATGCTGTGTAGTTAAGTACCCTCAAAATTTCCTTCCAATAGATATTGTAGTATTGAATAAGAAGTTGACATGCAAGTAATAGATCTTATGAGTGATTTCTTTGATCAACCTAATTTTTTTCTTTGAAAACTAGTTTGACAAGTGTTGATCATTGCGTCTTTGAGCTAAGTGGATTTGAATTGTTAATGATTGTTAATGACAAACTTCGATAATGTTGTAAGTGACTATTTGATTGATATTTGTTTGATTTGTTGACTTGATTTGAGTGGAGTGAAAAATACTTTTGTGTCTAAGATTTTATGAGATCGATTGAGTTTGACATAGTTGGTTAAGTATTTTATCTTCTTGGATGAGGTTATTTGGTTGAGGTATACCATGTTTAATTGTCAAGTGTTCCTTGACTATGATTGAGGTTGGTTGTGGTGCAATTAATTTGAGTGTGATTGCACAAAGTTTGGTTGACCATATGAGATGTCTCTTGGTTACTCAATTGTGTCTCTTGATGAAAAAGTCCAAGTAGGAAGGGTTGGTTTTCTATTAGACAACTTGATTAGATTAACACAATTATATCATTTATTTGGAACATGTAGACAAGCATCTTGGTACAAGATTGGAACAAGTTTCCTTATGTGCAATTGGTTTGAATCATATTGGTTGATTTATATGAGCAGTTGGTTTGACCCATGTGGACTAAGTTTAGTGTGCAGACTCAACTTGACTAAGTCGGTTGATGTGGGCGACATCTTTATTGGTAAAGGATAATTGGATAGGTTCATGAGAAGTGTGATACAGTGGATAGTGTGTTAAAATTGTTGTTTCATTTAGATATTCAAGAAATGAGTCCAATATTACTGATGTAGTAAAAGGCGAATGAAGATACACACTGAAAAAATCAAACCACACAAGAAACAGATGAGTATAGCTTAGATAATTATAGTATCATTGTCATTAATTAAATCCATTGTTATAATAGTTTACATAAGGAATAATTTGAATTCATTAGGAAATAATTCGAATCTACCAACTGGATGTGACTGTACCTAAATAACTATCTAACTTAGGATGTCTCAATCAATATCGAAGCCCAATTAGTTAACTCCATAGGTCTAAACAACTCACACAATCAGTAACAAATAGTTAACTTGGTCTAACTGAAGTGGTAGGTGAGCAAAGGCACCTAATCCACATGCAACCATGCACAACTAGCACTAACTGAACTAATTGTAACTGGAAATTAACTAACCTTAAATAGTTCCAACTCCAAATGATTGAAGGAGGTTGGTTTTGAGACTCACAGTGACTCCTAAAATGTAGGGATTGGTCTAAGAGGCGCCTAAACTGATGCCTGCAAGTGTAGTCAGTGTCGGTTAGCCTCTAGCAGTGTTCCCCACACTCTAGTAACTGGTACATGTGTCCCCATTAGACCATGTGAAACCAATGGTACTAGTGGACTTAATTAATTAATTAAAACTCCTAAGTTAGGATAAATACTCTAATAGACAGTTTGGTCAAGGGAGGATTATAAATCCTAACAACCCCCCTGAATCCTAACTTGGACAACTGTGGGCCCTGGAAACAAGGCCATAAGTCACCCATATATAATCTAAAATATAAAATGATTCTTAACACAACCGAGGAAAAAGGGGGAAACCTCATGGGAAACCTCCCCCCTCAAGATAAGTAGAAATCAGGAAATACAAGTTAAAAACTTGCAAAATATTTTTCTGCAATTTGCAGTAGTATGCAGCAGTAATGCAGTATTCTGGTTCTTCTGTGCAACAACATCTTGAATCTGTGCACGTCAACCTATGAATCCAAACAAATTCTTATGTCTATAGGAATATTCCTATTTGGAATAAGAACAATGTACTCAACCGAATCAAAAATATAAATAGCTGCATGGTGAAAATTGGACCCATGTAGAGCATCTGACATCAACTAATGAGAGAGAAAACGTTCTTGAGAATTCAAGCCATGTTAGGAACACCCAAGAACCTGATATATGGAAGCCTTTAACATCAATCCATATGAGGTAAAATCAGCCCCAAGTGCTAGGAGCAAGTGTCCAAACGGATGCAGAATTTTTCCAACTTTACTAGCTCTATGAGGAGATGAGCATGTGATAAAAAATGTACATAGAGAAGCACTAGGACTATGGAGAGAAAATACTTTGTCAAATTTGTTGATGTAATTGTAACTTCGGAATGTATTCACTTGTATTTCTTATCTATTGTAACCTGATGTTTATTCCGGTATGTTCTTGTGTCATGTCATGCCCCGATGTTCCTATTGAGAGAATCTATCATGTAAACAAGTCATGTCAAGTCATTGTGGGTAACCCTCCTATTGTCTAAGGGTTAAAGTCCCTACAATTTCGAGGCACTAGGGTTATTATAATCACCCAGTGAAGTCAGCCCTAGTAGGGTTTTAGTCATGTTAGGATTAGTATAAATAGAGAGTTGGACTCTCTATTTAGCACACAGCTCATACACACTCAACTGTAGCGCATAGTTGAGGAAGAGAAAGACACTGGGTCTAGAGGAAAGAGCTTACTGTTGTTGGGAGATTGTATTACTATTTTTGGGTTTCACTTTGGTGTTGATTCTATCTCTAAGGAAGTTGCGGGGTTTTCTCCATTTATGGTTTCCCTGAGGAAAAACACTATATTCATTGTCTCTTGTGTTTGATTGTTGTGCTTGTTGTTCTATCAATTAAAGATCCTAATGATATGCTAGCTTAATGTTGAAAAACTAATATGGTATAAGAGCTAACCTAAGAAGAATAAACTATGTAGCTATGGGAACTAGGGCTTCCTATTTTTTGGATCTCTCTCCATATATTTTCAGAAAAGGTAAGGTGGAATAAGTCTCCTCCATAGGGCACATCTTTCCGTCGAAGCAGAATCCAATTCTGAGGTTTTTCAGTTTTGGATCCGACACTGCTATTAAAAATTAGGGATTTTCACAGAAGTGGAATTTTTCAGTGACCCCAGGATTGAATTGATCTCATCCCCAAAATCAAATTTAGGGATCAATTTCAAAGCATTTGGTTGGATAGAAATCCGAAAAAGCAAAACCCTAATATGCTCTTGAACTAGTACTACAGGATTTTAGCTTCAAATCCAGATCCGACACCTTGACCTAGTAAGATCTAAATCTTTTTTATTTCCATTTGAGGTTCCCAGTTAAGATGTCTCATCATACCAAGCTTGATGAAAAGATTGAGGGAGATGATAAATTCCAAGCTTGGAAGTATAGGATCTCCCTGGTCCTAGAAGAAAATGAGTTGGACTCCTATATCCAAGAGGAGGTTCCAGTTCCAGAGGGAGATGAGGCCAAGGTATTAAATAAGAAGTTGGTTATGGAAAAGAGGATCATTGCTGATTCTATTAAGGATCACCTCATTCCATAGGTGTCCTCTCTCAAGACACCTAAAGCCATGTTTGATGCCCTAACCAAATTGTTTGAAGGGAACAACATCAATCAGAAGATGACTCTAAGGAACCAGTTGAAGAATGTCAAGATCCAGAATGAGGATACAATCCAATCATACTTCACAAGGGTCTACCTGATCAAAGAACAACTAGAAGCTATAGATGAAGAAGTGGAGAATGCAAAAATTGTGATGAAAACATTGAATGGCCTCCCTAGGTCATGGGATTATTTCATCCAAGGAATCTATGCTGGAAAGAAGTTGGTCAAGTTCAGTAGACTATGGAAATAATTCTCTCAAGAAGAATCTCAGATAGCTACTAAAGAAGAAAATATGGGAAGTGAAGATCAAGCTCTCACAATACACTCCAAGAAAGGAAGAAGAGAAAGTCATCATCACCAAGGTAAGAATTCTCATCAGAGAAATAAATTTATGAGAAGGGATCCATCCAGATTCAGATGTTATACATGTGATGAAATAGGACACTTTGCTAAAAACTATCCCAAGAATAAGAATGGATCTAAGAATAAGAGGAACTCCAAAAGAAGACATCATTCTCACACTACTAAGGATGATGATCCTCCCAGGAAGAGAGTAAAATAAGAAAGTAAAGACTCTTCAAGTGAAGATGAATATGTTCTGATCTCTGCTCTCACGGGAACTGTCACATATGGAAGCAGAGATTGGCTTATTGACACTGGGGCTTCCAAGCACATGACAGGTTTCAAGGAATCCTTTGAGAAACTTTCCGAACATAACTCACCCCATAAGGTGAAGCTTGGGGATGAATACCAATATCCCATAAAAGGTAGCGGTGAATCCTCCTACAAGCTAGACTTTGAAAAATCTATAAAAATGAAAGATCTCTTGTTTGTACCAGGATTGAAGAAGAATCTTCTATCCATATCAGCATTCGATGAAAAAGGTATGAGGGTTGCATTTGAATATGGCCAAGTCATTATGTGGCCAAGAGGAAAGACTACTGATGATGTAATAGTGATTGGAGAACAAGAAGGAGGATTATAAAAGCTGAAGGGCCATCCAAAACAAGCTATGGTCCATGACAGGGTAGAGTCAAATGAACTTTGTCATGGAAGGCTTGCACATGTGCATTATAGAGCACTACCACTTGCAAGAAAATTTGTTGAAGGTCTTCCAAAAATTCAAGAAAAACATGAAGAGGTCTTCAAAGGATGTGCGAAAGGAAATAATACAAAGAAGACATTTCCAAGTAGTGAGAGCAAGGCAAAAGGAATCTTGGAAATAATCCACTCCAATGTATGCGGGCCAATGTCATCAAGCTCACTAAGCAGGTATGTATACTATGTTTCTTTCATTGATGATTTTTCTAGGAAGACATGGATTTACTTCATGAAGAAAAAAGATGAATTTTTTAGCAAGTTCAAGGAATTCAAAGCCCTGATGGAGAATCACACAGAAACGAAGATGAAGACCTTTTGATAAGATAATGGTGGAGAATTCACATCAAATGAATTCAAAGACTTATGAAAATAATCAGGGATTAAGAGGGAGTTGTCCACTCCTTACAATCCACAATAGAATGGGGTTGCAGAAAGGAAGAATAGAACCATCAAGGAAGTTGCAAGAGAAATGCTTCATGATTAAGATATTCCTATGCATCTATGGGCAGAAGGAGCTAGAACAATGATGTATGTACAGAACTATACTCCACACAGAGTACTTGAGAACAAGACTCCTGAAGAAGTCTTCTCCGGTAAGAAAACAGAAGTCAGCCATCTCAAAATATTCGGTTTTCCAGTGTACATACACATACCAAAAGAAAAGAGAACAAAACTAGATCCTTCAAGAAAGAAGGGTATATTTGTGGGATACTCTGAAAGCTCGAAGGATTACAGAATATGCTTCCCAGGATACAAGAATATCGACATCAGCAGGGATGTAACATTTGATGAAGACACAGCTTACAACAAATCTAGAAAGAGACTTGCTGAAGAAACTGAAGAACCAGAAGCACCCAGAATTCATGATACAACCATGAATGAAGAAATTCAAGAAGAAGATTGATAATTTGAAGAACCACAAATACCTGTAGATCCACCTCAGGAGAAGAATCCTCACAAGAGGAAACCTTCTTGGGTATGAGAAATTATCCAATATGCGAAAATATATGGGGCTCCAGAAGAGAATCATAGAGAAATAAATAGAACCAGATCTTGTTTTGGATATGTAGCTTTACTATGCGATGTTATCAATAAAGAACCTTCCAACTATGAAGAAGAGACAGAATGGAAAGAATGGAAGGATGCTATGATCGAAGAGTATCAATCGATCATGAAGAATGATGTTTGGGATGTTGTCCCAACACTAGAAGGGAAGTCAGTTGTAACTTCCAAATGGATCTACAAGATCAAGCATGTTGCAGACAATAGCATTGAAAAATATAAGGCAAGATTTGTGGCTTGTGGCTTCTCACGGAAGGAAGGAATAGATTATGAAGAAACCTTTTCTCCTGTGGCCAGATACACTTCCATCAGAACAATACTTGCATTGGCTGCAGTAATGAAATGGAAGATACACCAAATGGATGTCAAGACTGCTTTCTTGAATGGTGTAGTGGAAGAGGAAGTGTATGTAGAACAACCATGAGGTTTTGAGACACATGACAGAGAGTCTCATGTGTGCATATTGAAGAAATCCCTGTATGGTTTGAAACAAGAACCTAGGACATGGTATGGCAGAATTGACACCTTTCTATCCAGTTTGGGCTTTACCAAGAGTAAAGAAGATTCCAACCTTTACTACAAGGTTGAAGATGGAAACCCAGTGATGCTTCTACTATATGTAGATGATCTATTTGTAATAGGTATGGATGGGATGATTACTGATACAAAGAGAAATCTTGCTGCTGAGTTCGAAATGAAGGACTTGGGTATGATGCATTATTTTCTAGGTATGGAGGTGTGGTAGAATGCAGATGGAATCTCCCTCGGATAAGGGAAGTATTAAGTAGAGATCCTGAAGAGGTTTGGGATGATGGACTGCAAGTCTATGGCCACACCGATTGCATCGAACCTGAAGCTATTGAGTAATGCTTCATCAGAGACGGTTGATGCCACGATGTATCGTCAGACGATTGGGTCCTTGATGTACCTGATGAACACGAGACTAGACATTTTCTTTGCTGTGAACACCTTGAGCTAGTTCTTGACAGATCCGAGACATGTTCACTTGATTGCTGCAAAGCACATTTTGAGGTAATTGAGGGGTACAATTGATTATGGGCTCAAGTATGAGGTGAATCAGAACATTAACCTGGAGGGTTATGTTGATTCAGATTGGGCAGGCAGTGCCATTGATAGGAAAAGCACTTTAGGTTGTTGCTTTAGTATGGGATCAGGTGTGATCTCTTGGTTTAGTAGGAAGAAATCTTGTGTGGCACTGAGTACAACTGAAGTAGAGTATGTCACAGCTTGTTCATCTAGTTGTGAGGCAGTCTGGATACAAAAGCTACTGTCTAATTTATTTGATCTCCAAATGGATGCTACTTGTATACATTGTGGCAACCAGAGTTGCGTAAAGTTATCGGAGAATCCAATGTTCCATGACAAGTCAAATCATATCGAGATCAAATATCACTATATTAGGGATATGGTGTAGAAGGGAACATTGAAGCTCCAGTATGTTGCGACTGAGGAATAGATAGTTGATGTATTGAAGAAGCCATTGGCTAGGGTGAAGTTCAAGTACTTCAGGGAGAAGCTTGGTGTTCTCCAGATAAAGGTTTCCTCCAAGGGAAAGTGATGAGTCCCATAGCCATTCTGACATGGTGAGAGGATTGGCTCCTTCCATGTTAGATATGAGTGCTGAGATCCATAGCCATTCTGACGAGTAGGTCAGATATTAGGGCTGAGCCATTCTGTCATGGTGAGAGGATTGGTTCCTTCCATGTCAGATGTGAGTGTTGGCCATTTTGTTGAGTAGGAAAGATTTAAGGGCAGGTGCCATTCTCCTGGATAATGGAGGCACCTGGTCAGTTACAAGGTGGCTCAGTCCAAGACTAGGAGCCATTCTGATATGACGGTAGGATTGGTTCTTATAGGATCAGATGTGAGTGCACACCTTTCCAAACATGCAGATGGATTGGTTCCTTGTATGTGTCGAATGTAAGTGTAGAGCCTTTCTTTGATCATGTGTTGATCAGATATAAGTGTTGAGCCTTTATTCGATCATGTGTTGATAAAATATAATTGTTGTTCCTTTCTTCAATAATTGGTTGATTAGATGTAAGTGCGGTGCCTTTATTCGATCATTGGTTGATCAGATGTAAGTGCAGGAGCCTTTTGGTAAGGAGGATTGGTTCCACGCATGGCCAAGTGTAAGTGCTGGGCCTTTCTTCAATCATTGGTTGATCAGATGTAAGTGTTGGGCATTTCTGACATGGTTGTGGGCTATGTTACTACATGGTCATATGTGAGTGTTGGGCATTGCCTTTCTGATATGATTATAGGATTAGTTCCTACATGATCAGATGTAAGTGCTGGGTGAAGACCTACATGTTGGTTAGGCCTACATCCAACATGAAAAAGGGCTGGCTCTGTAGAACTTCCTATGACGAGAAGAATCATGAGATAGCACCGATGAATATTTAGTATTGATGATCCAGCAGAGATGATCTGGATCGAGAGATGATCCAGATCCAAAGTTGATGCTCCAGAGATGATCCAGATTGAGTGTTGATCCAGATCCAGTGATGATGATCCAGATTGAGTGATGATCCAGATCCAGTGACGATGATCCAGATCGAGTGATGATCTAGATCCAATGATGACGATCTAGATCCAATGATGATGATCTAGATCAAGTGATGATCCAGATACATAGATGAAAATGAATTTAAGACAAATAATACTTGAAGACGAATAATACTTGAAGAATGCATATGACAAGAAGATCCAGAGAAAAAGACCAGTGATGAAAATTGTGTCGAGAGAATACCTTCCTAGTTAAGAGGGAGTGTTGATGTAATTGTAACTTCAGAATGTATTCACTTGTATTTCTTATCTATTTTAACCCGATGTTTATTTCGGGATGTTCTTATGTCATGTCATGCCCCGATGTTCCTATCGGGAGAATCTATAATGTAAACAATTCATGTCAAGTCATTGCGGGTAACCCTCCTATTGTTTAAGGGTTAAAGTCCCCACAGTTTTGGGGCACTAGGGTTATTAGACTCACCCAGTGAAGTCGGGCCTAGTAGGGTTTTAGTCATGTCAGGATTAGTATAAAGAAAGAGCTGGACTCTCTATTTAGCATACAACTCATACACACTCAAGTGTAGCATATAGTTGAGGAAGAGAAAGACACTGGGGCTAGAGGAAAGAGCTTACTGCTGTCGGGAGATTGTCTTACTATTTTTGGGTTTCACTTTGGTGTTGATTCTATCTCTGAGGAAGTTGCGGGGTTTTCTCCAATTATGATTTCCCCCAGGAAAAAAACTATGTTCATTTTATCTTGTGTTTGATTGTTGTGCTTGTTGATCTCTTAGTTAAATATCCTAATGATATTCTAGCTTAATGTTGAAAAACTAACAAATGTTTCCTTAGACACAAAATTTTATTAATGAAGAAGGAAAATAATTACATCACAGAGATGTGAGGGCTAAGTCATGAAATATTACCTCACATGGAAAACTCGATGGATTTAAATATCCAAAGAGTAACAACTAATTTACCATTACTGAAACTAACTTAGGGACACCTCACATAATCACGTGAGTGTGTAGATTCCCTTTTAGATTTATCAAAATAAACTTCTAAACATAACATTTTGAATCACAATTCCTAACAATCCCCCATTTGATCCAAAAATTCTTTTGAACAAATACCAAGTTCATTTCTAAAATTATCAAATTTGACCCTTCTAAGAGATTTTGTAAAAATATCTGCAGTTTGATCTTCTGATTGACAATACTTTGGCTTTATGATTTGTTTGACAATGAGAGCCCGAATGTAATGATACTTAGCATCCACATGCTTAGTCTTTGAATGAAAAACAGGATTTTTGGCTAACTTGATTGCTGATTTATTATCAATAAATAATAAAGTTTCTTCTTTCTGATAAACTTTGAGGTCTTGCAAAATCCTTCTTAACCAAACTATCTCACAAGATGAAATATATTCTGCTTCTGCTGTACAATTTGCAATTGTGTCCTACTTTTTACAACTCCATGCCAGTGTAGCTGATCCCATATTAATTAAGTAACCTAAAGTAGAAGTCATGTCATCAACATCTCTAGCAAAATCCACATCTGAATAGCCAACAAGCTTGAAATTTTTGTTTCTTTTAAACTCAAGTCCAAAATCCTTTGTTCCTTGAAGATACTTTAACACCCTTTTTGCTACATTCCAATGACTTTATCTAGGTTCTTGCATATATCTGGAAAGTATACTGAATGCATAAGATAGATCAGGATGAGTATTCATCAAGTAAATGAAACATCCAATTAACTGTCGATATCCAGTACCATTTACAGGTTCCCCCCCTTCAAACTTAGAAAGTTTTAAATTTTACTCCATGGGAGTAATCACTGGTTTACATTCCTCCATTCCAAACTTCTTCAATAATCCATAAATGTACTTAAATTGAGAAATAAATATGCTTCCTTCCTGCTGCTTTACTTCAACTCCAAGATAGTAATGAAGTAATCCCAAGTCTGTCATTTCAAAAGCTGTTTGAAGTTCTTGCTTAAACTGAAATATATGATCATTATTGTTACTTGCTATGAGAAAATCATCAACATACATAACCAATATGATTAAGTTGTTTTCCTGGATTCGAACATACAAAGTATCATTTGACTCACTACAAAGAAAACCAACTTTCTGTAGGTTGGCATTCATTTTTTGCATACCAAGCTCTGGGAGCCTATTTCAATCCATACAATGCCTTAACCATATTGCAAACTTGATTTTATTTCCTTGGAACCTCAAAACTAGGAGGTTGAGTCATATAAACATCCTCTTGCAAATCATTGTTTAGAAATACACTTTTTACATCCATTTGATGCACTTTCCATCCATTTTGTGTATCTAAAGCTAGCACAATCCTGATAGTATTCCATTTTTCTGTTGGAGCAAAAAAAATTTCATAATCAATCCCTTCTTTCTGAGAAAAACCATTTTCCACAAATATTGCCTTACATTTATCAATATCTCCATTTGCTTTGTACTTAATTCTGTAAACCCACTTACAACCAATGGGTTTAACATCATGTCCTCAGACACAAAACTTTATTAATGAAGAAGGAAAATAATTACATCACAAAGATGTGAGGGCTAAGTCCCGAAAGATTACCTCACATGGAAAACTCAATGGATTTAAATATCCAAAGAGTAACAACTAATTTACCATTACTGAAACTAACTTAGGGACACCTCACATAATCATGTGAGTGTGTAGATGCCCTTTTACATTTATTAAACTAAACTTCTAAACATAAAATTTTGGATCATAATTCCTAACATACTTGAGATCCATAATCTGATATATCTTCAAAAAAAACCAATAATTCACAAAACCTAATATCAGCAATCTCATAAGAGAAAACTAACATTGAATCCTCAACAACAAAATTGAAGGAGACTTGCAGTGCTTGATTTGTTACACCAAAATTGATGAAACCCGTTACAAGCAATATTGTAATCTCTTGAACCTTAAAACTTGAACCAAATATTATCATATCAAAAAATATATCATATCCAAATAGTTTCATATCATATCAAAAACTGTGCTCCATCGAGATGGTAGATGCACAATTTTCTCCTTCTTCAAAATTTTGATTTTTGGTGCATGCAATCCTGTACGAATTTACTGGAAGTTCTATGTTAATGAGAGTGAGTGGATCACATCTATAGTATGATATTATTTCCAAAATATCCATGGTATTACTTATATACATGCCAGAAACATAATTAGAGATAGAGAAATAAAATTCCTCTTCTTTTTCTGAAACAATCACCGGTAAACTATGCACAAAAATTAAATAATCACTGGAGAATTTTTGGCAAATAATAGAAGGAGATTTTTTCTTCAAAAAAAGAGATTCGAATGTGTTATTTTGGATCATCCATGTGAGGAGATGATATATCACATATGTCATACACTTCTGGAGCAACATGAGAAGGATTCACTCCAAGGAGACTTTCTTCAATTCGAATTGACTGTAGGGAAAATTGTGCTTCTTCTTCATCTTCAAAATTTTTCTTTATTGTAGGAGAGGGAATGAAATGATCATGCTGGATTTTATGTGAAACTCTCTCAATAGCTTGGAATTTAGAGATATCTCCCATATGACTTCTAGGTTCTCCTGATAGAGGGAAAGTGATCAAGGATTCCCTGGAGGAAACCATGTGGTTGGATGCTCCAAAATCTGTCAAAAAGCCTTTCACGGAGTGAGGATTGAATGAAAGAATCTCTCATATTCTTCATTCTTCTCTTCATCATCCTACATATTTTCACCTTGTGGAAGGGAAATATTGTTCTGTACACATAGAGATTTCAACTAGCAGAGGGTGTTCTTCATGCACAAGTCTTCTGGATGAAAACTCCTCATACAATAGGGACACTTTTTCTTTTCAAAATTCTTATTTTTCTTAGAGATGGAGGCTCCTTCAAAAGTATTCTGATTATCTTTAGCCTTATAATCAGCTTCTTTAGGCTCCTTCCACTTAGGTATGCCTTTAGCCTGCTCTTTGGTAGAGTTTGTCACTGGGAGAGCTTGATCATTGGAGGTCTAGACGACTCCCATCCAGATCAACATCTCTTGCTCCTATATTAAGGAGTCGACAAAGGAATCAAGTGAGGGAATATTCCAACAGGAAAAGGAATCCCTCTTGGAAATAAATATTGAGACACACATAGAATAATCAGAATCAAGTTTTCTGAGAATGGAGAGCATAATTTTCGCATCCTTTCTTTCTATTCCACACTGTCTTCATTAGAGTGCAAGAGACTTGAATTTAGTAAGGAATTTCTCTATTGCTTCAAAACTGTTGGGATGTAATTCTACCAGCTCATTCTGCAGGAGGTGTCCCCGAAGCTCATATTGTTTTCCAAACAAGTCTTCAAGATTCTACTAGGATTCTATGGGTGTCCTCAAACCTTTAAGGTGGAAGAGGAGATCTATGGATAGATGAGTGCATAGATAACTAAAAGCTTCATCTAAGTGGTTTAGAAACTTGTTCTTCTCAACTGGTTAATGGGACCAACCTCCCTTCCTAGTATTATCCTATAGTATCCAATACTCTGCAAGCCCAACTGGATATCTCCCCTCCAATCAAGATAATTGAAGGGTGTAAGGATCTAAGGAGTAGAAGGTAGAGAATCCATAATTCTCCTGTTGGGAAAACACAAATCTTTACACAAGCTACGTAGTACCTGTGGATTTTCACCGCAAAACACTAAAAAATTCAAACTATGTTAGACTCATGCCTTTCCTCTCAACATGAACACTTTCCTAGTGTCCATCATGCCTGCACCGCCACTCCGAATAAATTCATAGGATGCAAGGAACTCTTTGCAGGAATTCTGTGGAAACCCAGCTGCTTCTGGTGTTCAATGGAGATAAACAAACATGAAGCTTTCTTGAAATGGATCTGATAGCATGTTAAAAGTGTTGTGCCATTTATATATTCAAGCAATGAGTCTAGTATTATTGATGTAGTAAAAGGAGAATGAATATACACACTGAGCAAATCAAACCACACAGGAAACATATGAGTATAGCTCAGATAATTACAGTATCATTGTCATTAATTAAATCCGGTGTTATAATAGTTTACATAAGGAATAATTAAAATCCATTAGGAAGTAATTTGAATATAAAAACTATATATGACTATACCTAACTAACTAGCTAACTCAGGATGTCTCAATCAATATCGGATCCCAATCGGTTAACTCCATGTGTCTAAACAACTCATGCAATCAGTAATAAACAGTTAACTTAGTATAGCTAAAGTGGTAGGTGAGAAAAGGTGCCTAATCTAGATGAAACCATGCACAACTAGTGCTAACTAAACTGATTGTGATCTAATTAAATGTAACTAGAAATTAATTAAGCTTAACTAGTTCCAACTCCAACTGACTGAAGGAGGTTGGTGCCAGGACTCCCAGTAGATCCTAAAATGTAGGAATTGGTCTAGGAGGTGCCTAAAATAGGGATTGCTCTAGGAGGGATTGTTTCCTCCTTCTAGTTATTTCTGGACAACTATTATAAAGGATTCAGTGGTTTTTCCCCTAAGAGTTGGGTTTCCATGTAAAATCTGTTGTTCTGTCTTTTATGTTATGCTTCTGATGTGATGATGATAAGATGATGATAATAATGTCAATGATGATATAATGGTAATGTGATAATGTATATTATTGAATACGTTGTTTATTGTTAATAAAAGTGAAAAAGTAATAGAATATGTGTGCACTGATTCACCCCCCCCCCCTTATTGTAACTGGTGTGTCAAACAATTGGTATCAGAGAGGGTCCTTCACAAAAATCCTTATCAACTTGAAGGAAATATTTGACACAACATGGGGTTCTCAATGAATGGAGTACAATTGTTTTGTGGAACAAATTACTTCTATTGGAAAAGGAGAATCCAAGTTTATCTTAAGGCAGAAGGAATCAATATGTGGAAATCATTTGTTACTGGATATTCTCCTCCAAAGAAAGTGAAAACAAAAAGTCAAAAGGAAGCAAAGAAGAATAATTCAATGGTGATGGAAACCATCCTTGAAGGATTAACAAATCACCAAAATAAGAATATAGGAAAGTGCATATCAGCTAAGGAACTTTGGCTCAAAATAGAATTGATGTACTCCAATAAATAACATGAAGAAGAGGTTATGAAACTCATGGTTGAAGATCTGATAGTTATCCAAAAGGAGAAAATAGGAAAGTACAACTAAATTGTAGAATTATCATTCAAAATAAATAAGTTAAATGAAGAACAAGAAGCAAAATACAGCTCACTACAAGATCTAGGTAAGTATGAATTTATGTCCCCTGAACAATCTATTTGTAATGCTTTTAAAGAGATATGTTTATCAGATATAGAAGATAAGATCCATTTTTTAGAATGAAATACTTCATATTATGATGAAAATCCTTTCTCTCTCAATTATGATAGAAATTTAACCTATACTATTATAGACAATGAAATTACTAATGTTTCACAAGAAGTGAAAAATATTTGTGAACAGAACCAGGTATTGCAAGAGAAATTGCAAAAATCTAAGAAGAGGAATCAAGAAGAATCTGAGAATACCACACAGACCATAACTGATATAAAACACCAAGTCAAAGAAGCTACCAAAATCAAAGAAGCCATATCCAACTCTTCGAAAGATAAACTTGAGAAGTCAGCTACAGAAATTGAAAACAAATTAGATGAAATTGTCAATATCATAAGACTACTAGAATATAAGGAGAAAGAATTGATCCGCAAGGTATAAGAAAAAGACCATGAGATAAGTATGTACAAGACTAAATAAATATTGGAAAAGAAGTTAAGAAGAAAACATGAACTTAAAATAAAATTATTGAAGGTAAAGTTATGGATGGTATGTCTATCAAACTTTGAATTTGAAAAAGACCTCTTAGAACTCAGGAAGGAGAATCATGTACTAAAATTTCAACTGCAACAATCGCATGAGGATGATCAGAATTCAAAAGGACGGATGGAAGGAAATATCCTTGATTTGAACAAATAGGTAGAATAAGTCAAAAAAATAGAAGAATATCTAACGAGACAACTCCATGAAAAGATAGAAATATGTCAAAATCAAGAATTGAAGATCCTCTCTCTAAAGGAAGACCTGGACAAAACAACTGTTCAACTAAAGACAAATTTGAAGATCGAGAATAAGAGTGAATACTTTATTGAAGAGGAAAAAAATAATGGTTATAAATGTATTTTTAAAAGATTCCATGATCAACAAGAATCAAGAGAGGTTACTTCTCAGATATATATTATGATGTTTAATGGCTACTGTTAAAAGTGAAATAACTATGGTGACAAATCCATCCATTGCAAAGATCATGAAAAGATCACGCCAAGAAGAAATCAAAATGAGTTTTCCATTCAGTGTTACAATTACTATCGTTATGATCATTTAGAAAAAAATTGTAGGATGCACGGACCAGTTAACGTTTTTAGAAGAAATAGAGTTCAATGAAATGATGTGAACAACCATCAACCTACTAAAGTATGGAGAAAGAATTTTGTAGATTGCACCATTAATCAAAACAGAAATAA
>LPNX010700984.1:4667-66517 GCA_001517045.1 Pseudotsuga menziesii
GTTAAGCAACGGTTCCGCGCTATGAGACTTTTGGTTGTTTGAATGAGACACTTGCCTTTTCTTTGGATGACCTTTTTGACCAACGCGCCGTCGGTTAAGCGACGGCTCTTCCAATATCCGTCGCTTAACCGACGTGTGTGGCCACATTTACAAAAAAAAAAAATATCTTGGTGATTTTTGGGAGGTTTAAATGAAAAAATACACGCGCTGTCAGAAGTAACCGTCGGATTTTGGATCGAAATGTAGTAGTGTCAGTAGTTAAGATTGAAGAAGCAGGTTCTTCTCCTATGGTAGATAGTACACTATATAGACAACTGATTGGGTGTTTGATGCACCTTACACACACTCGAACTGGTATTTATTATGCACTAAGTGTGGCTTCAAGATACATGGATCAGCCTCATGAGATCCATTGGAGAGCAGCCAAAAGGATCCTTAACTTTGTTCAGGGAACAAGAACTCATGGGATCTTCTACAAAGCTAAATATGATCTTGATTTGATTGGGTTTACTGACAGTGATTTGGAAGGTAATAACATAGAATGAAAGTCAACATCAGGATATGTGTTCATGCTTGGTTAAGGACCAATAAGAAGTTCAAGCAAGAAATAGACTGCCATTGCACTCTCATCTACAAAAGCAGAGTACATAGGAGTTGTAAATGCAGCAACTCAATGTTTATGGTTGCAAGGGTTACTTGGTGAGTGTGGCTTCGAATAAAAGTTCTCAAATATTATCTATTGTGATAATCAGAGCACCATTTGAATCTGCAATGATCCAATTCAAAGATAGAGAACTAAACACATTGAGATCCATATGCACTACATCAGACAGCTTGTGCATGATGGCACCATTCACCTACTCTTCTGTGCATCTACAGAACGAGTAGCTGACATCTTCACCAAAGTTTTTTGTGAGAAGACATTTAGCAATATCAAATCACAGCTGGGGATTTTTGATCATGCTATGAAGCATGATTGATGAGAATATTTTCAAATTTTGTTTTACTTTCCATGTTTGAGGGAGGATTTTCCCACTGGGTTTTTGCCTCTTTCCTTGGTTAAATGGACATGCAGTATGTAAAGGGTGACTAAGCCTTGTTGCTAGGCCCTATAGTTTTCTGATATTTACTCATAAGTTAGTATTAAGGGGGGGTGTTATAATAATCAACCCATAGTTAGCTACCTTAGACATTAATTAATCCATTTTTGTCTTATTTTCCTAGTTTCCAATATTCCACTCTATGCAAGTTGTCTTCCACTTGTCCTAGAAGTAAAAATTGATAAAAAATGAGTCATGGAGTGCTTGGGGAACCTCCTAGAATCCATATTTAGCATATCTACTTTATTCCAGATCCTCCCTAACGCATGTCTTCTTTTTCTGCTTTATTTCCTACTTTAGTGAGTTTTATGGCAAAAGGGAAAGTAAGACTAGGTGCAGTTGACTTTTTTTTCCCCTCATCATCCTCCATTATTTTCTCCTAATAAAATCATGTATGAGTTTTTTTTCCATCGCCTATTAGCTTTCCTACTTGACTTTGCTAATTTGTGAGCTCCTAGGCAGATTTGGAAACTGCTTTAGGCACCTATGGGGGATTTGACTAAATTTAGTAAGCTTTCTTTTGACTATTTCGAATGGAATCCTTATGCATTCAAATATGTCATGTAATTATTTAGTTCAGAATCCTATGAATTCATAAGTTTGGAAATTGTATACTTATTCAATACAATTTAGTGTTATGCTCCAATTTCAGTCTCCTTTGTGTGTAAATTTGCATGTTTGATTAGTAATTTTGTGAGTGCAATTGATCTATCACCTAGGTTCAATTTCCACACATAATAGAGTTAAGTCACTAGCTTCTTATGTAAGCTAGAAACCCACCAACCTCTGGACATCATGTTGGCTTAGAATAGTTAGCGAGCATAGTTCCTTTTTTGGTTCAAGCTCGTTAAAAAATGAAACAAGTTAGTGAGCATAGTTCCCATTCTATGTCAAGCTCATTAAAAAATGAAATATACGATTGTGAGCATAGTTTTTATCCTATGTCAATCTCGTTAAAAAATGAAACAGACACTGTGAGCATAGTTCTTATCCTATGTCAAGCTCATTAAAAAATGAAACAAACACCATGAGCATAGTTACTTTCTATTTCAAGTTTGTGTAAAAATGAAACAGGTCTCCTCAAGCATAGTTACTTTCTATTTCAAGATTGGGTAAAAATGAAACAAGTCTCCTCAAGTATAGTTACTTTATGTTTCAAGCTTGTGTAAAAATGAAGCAGGTCCCCACAAGCATGGTTATTTTATGTTTCAATCTTGTGTAAAAATGAAACAGGTTACTCCTTGATCAATGTTTATTCTTGGTTTCAAGCTCATTAAAAAATAAAACCGACCTTGAGCAAAGTTCATTTTTCACATCAAGCTCATTAAAAAATGAAATAGATTCTTCCATTGTGTCAAGCCTTGAACTTTCATTTCACCTGCCTATATAACTTGATCATCTTTCTTCATCTATTCCTAGTGAACCTTTTCTTGGTAGTAACTGTGAATTTAGTTGGATGACGAATAGAATAGGAAGATATAATGAAGCCAACCTATTTATGCTGGAGTTATTCTACTTGAAAGTTATACTGGGGGCAAGTGCCAACCATTGGACATCATGTTGGGAAATCACCCGTCAATGGGAGCCATTTTGAGCATACTTTCTTTTAGTTTTGAGCTCATTAAACCATGAAACGACCCTTTGAGCATAATTCTTTTCTTCTCCAAGCTCGTTAAAAAATGAAGTAGATACCTTGAGCATTCTTCCAATTGATCTTCGAACTCATTAAAAATAGTAAGATGATGTTGAGATTACTTTTCATTTTTCATGCTTTGGTTAAAACATGAAAACTTGTTTGAGCTTACTTTATTGGTTTTTCATGCTCTCGATTAATCAAACATGAAAAAGGTTCCGAATGCTTTTTATACCTTTAGCATACTCATTAGAAACCTAGTGAAGAGGTATCGAGTATAGTTTTACTGTTTTTCAGACTCGTTAAAATTGGATTTTGAAAAAAGAACTCGTTACAGAGTTATATTTAAGATATGTTCAATCTCCTTAAAAACACAAAAAGATTGCCAAGCAAGCTTGTTACATTCACACTTGTAAAAGAATCAAAATGGTCAACTAGTTGGGGGTAGGTTATCTTTTTTTCAGACCAACTAGCCTTATTTACGAAAAGACACTTTTTGGAATATTCTTAGTCATTTCAGACACTCTAAACATGAAAAAACAAATGATTTTTATTTCATAGATCTCGTAAAATTAAATGATGAAGGACCCTTTTCTGGGAATGAACCCATCCTTTCTCAGGTTTGTAAAACATATGAGATTGCACTCGTCCAAAGGGTGAGCTATACCGATTGTTTGTTACCCTCTTTGAACTCATAAAAACGAAAAGTGGCACTCATCCTTCATGATGGGGAAATTAAGGAAAGAGTTTTTATTTTGTTATGGTAGTACATAGTCACTCTTGAACATGGCACTCATTTGCATATGCATTTTAGTACATGGGTAATCCATTTGTCTTCAAGTCATGCTAATTCCTAGATTCTTCTTACTCCTTTGAGTTGTCCAAGAATACTCTCACTTTTAGTTGCATTGGGAGATTGGTATCATTCTCATGTCAATACTGCCAAGTCATGCCATGACCATGTCCAAAAGAAGTTTGGTCATTTATCCACTATCTGTAGTCAGTTTACCTTCTATCATGTTGGTCATCCCTGATTCAATCTCGTACATCACTCTGCTGTCTGGTTCACTTCAAACATCTTTGATCATGTTTCGTGTCAATGATGGGGGATTCATCATGGCCGTCCTTCAATGAGTCTATTCCTATCGACTTCAACTCCTTATCTAGGAATTAGACTTAGAAACCAAGACAAGTACCTTGGGCCTACATGCCTTAATGGCAGGGTACCTTGCTTGCAACATGATTTTACATCATTGGCTCTTGATTGAAAGATCTCATCAATTGTTCGACTCCAAGTCTTTTATTCACATTCGATGGTATGTACTAAGATACCTTGTAAATAATTGACATCAATGGTGATTTCCATCACACTTGTTAATAGTTTACATTATTTGCTGGTAATAAAGTGGTTTCTACCATGTTTGACGTCTATACATTGTAATCACATGGTTAGATTCGTATCGTTGCAGGTTCGGATTGAAGACCCTGGGTTGTCAAATATTTTCTCCCAGGTTTCAATGGAGTTTGTTTTGAGTCATATTACACGTATCCACTTTTGTATTAGTTGTGGTTGTGTTATCATCTCATCATCGATCTACGCTTGTGTCTAGTATCCATGATTGTGTTTAGTCGGTCTCTACTACCATGGATCTACATTGTATTGGTCGGCAGCCATGTTATGAGTTATATGAGATTTGAGTCAGTGATACTGCAGCAGATTCTAGCCAACATCCTTGCCTTATATTTAATCACTTTACAAAGCATTCACCTATCACATTCCTCTAACTTCATGCTTTGCGGGGTATTCTGTTACACCAAAATCTTGTGCTCTTGATCCATGTGTTATCCCTATGCCTAATCCCTAAAGTATTCTTCACTAAACTGGATTGAGATTGAGGTTTTTACTACCTTTTTTCCCTCTCTAGGAAGGTTGGAGCTCTTATCCTTCATTCTAGGTGCGCTAAAGGTGATTTTCCCCTTCATGTTAGGTGTGTCGATGGCGGCGCTATGTCTCCCACTGCTAGGGGTGCTAGCGGTGCTTTCTCCTTCCTACTAAGTGCGCTGGTGGCATTTTGAGGGAAATAAACAAAGCTTCGAGACCCTTCTCGAAGGTGGGTGAGGTGGATGTCTATCCCTATTATCTAGGCGAGGTGGCATTTAGTTCCTAACCTATAGGGAATATCCCTTAGATCCCTCCTCCTAATCATCAACCTATTATATCCTTTTAGCCTTATAAATTAAACCCTCTCTCCATTTGGAATGGAGGAAGGACTATGGTACTCTTATGCTGGTGGAATTTCTAGGTGATCCCTATCATCCTTTGGAGGCTTTGGCTTGGATTGTTGGATGGAATATTGCAATGTTAAGGCTAGGTTGTGGTGTTCCTTCTCATTGTAATTCTATGTATCTCCTTGATTACATTAATACAAATCTATTTCCATAAACATTGCCATGTTAATAATGTTTAGAGCTTTCTTCCTTAACTGTTAGCTTAGATCAATTATATGTTTGAATACGCATATGTTGTTTGCTTGTTTCCACATGCTTTACATGGTTTTGAAGCTATAGATCTGAATATTCTGGAGCTTGGATCAACAAAGAGAGAAGAGGATCTGAATATTTCAGGTAGGTGATCTATTTGTTATTTTGAATTTCTGTTTGATCTAGGAAAGTAGATTGTATTTTGTATTTGATTTGTTCTAGATCCACTTGGACTAGGGAGATCTAACTTGATTTTGATTGAGTAGATTTATCCAATAACAATATGTAGGCTCGGGTCTTATATTTGGTTAATGAATTGAAAGGGTATAAATAGGGAGGTGCTCTCTGTAGCAAGGATTTCTCCCTGCTACTGGGCCAGGAATGGCTCCCTTCTACCTATAGGGCAGAAGGGTAGGTTCTTGCTAATGGTAAATGCTGAAAAACAAAATAGAAATGTAAATGACAGAATAGTAAAATAACACTAAGCTAATCTAAGCAATAAGAAAGAAGCAAATGGTGATGAAACCCTTTGCACACACGGGTTAGGGTTCTGCCTTCAAAACCTGCAAAATAAACCTAAGCAATAATGGAAAAACCTGCAAACAATGTTAAGCAAAACCTGCAAAATAAAAACAATGGTTAGAAATAAAAGCAAACTAAATAACTAAGAAGCAAACATGAAAGCACAAGTATACCTTCTCTAGTGGGAATGTGCCACCATGCCCTAGCTTGTGGAAGCCTCTCTCTTGGTTGGGGAGCAATGGCTCAAATGGAAATGGAGATGGAGGAGAGGGAGTGTTGGTGGTTTGAGAGGCAAAGGTCTCAAAGAATCCACGGGCAGCATCACAATAGGTAATGGGAGAAGTGTTTTGAGAGTGAACCCCCACCCTCCTTTTATAGCTTTTCCAAGGGGTTTTAGGGTTTTAACCCCTTGGTCAGGACTTTAGCCCCTTTTTTTGGATTTTATCCCCTTTCATCCTAACTTTAGCCCCTTTTAGGGTTTTAGCCCCTTTTTTAGGGCTTTAGCTCCTATGGGGCTATTTTGGGCTCCCTTTTGGGGTTTTTAGCCCTTTTTCTTCATCCTTAGGCTATTTTGGAGGTGTGGGAGTATAATGGAAGGTCTAATGGAGTGATATGAGAGTTGTGAGATGGTGTCCTTGGGTGGTGTAGGCCATTAAGAGCTAAGTGGGGGATTTTGGGTTAACATATTGCCCCCTGATGTGTGAGGGCAGGAGCTCAACATATGGCTAATGGACATCATAGGATTTGCTGTGTAGAGGTGGTGCTTCCGGAGTTGGGGCATGGTGGATTTTGGTTTTTATATTAATTTGGTTCCCATCAATGGGTGAGATACAATAAATGTGTGACATGTATATGGATGAGGTGAACATCCCCATGCTCATGACATTGTCTAAAGAATAATTTGATCTATGCTCTAAAATACAAGAGACAATCATATACACTCGATGTTACAATAACGGTTGCCTCCATGTGAGGATGAATACAATACTAATATGGTACATTGGACCCATGGCATTCTCATGGAATGCTATATCTTCATGACTAACGGTCTACTGGATTTGGTTCATAACTGTGTGGACTCGGTGATTGAGATTTAGAGTCCCTATGGTACAAGTATGATGCATCAATCATAAAGGTATATCGAAGCACTAATGGGGCTTCAGATCACTGTCTCCAACGCAACCCAGAAATCACAAGGGACATAACATGTTTAGGTCCCTCGAGTGGACTCACCGATGTGCTAGAGTCAGGTAACATCTGGGGTCTTAAACCAAGTATTGTGTGGAACAAACCCTGCACGAATCTTAACGGTTCGATGATGGAGTTGAAGTCAAGAACGTGAGAAAAAACCATCCCGAGAATCACTAAGGACTCCTCTCAAGTGGTCCAAGGAACTCATCAATGATGTCAATGAAACCAAGGTACAAGGACCTATGGGTCTATCCTCTGGAATATGTGTGTCGGTGTCGATAGAGGGAGACCTGCCTCTAGCCAAGGCAATGATGTTTCCTTGACCAAGAGCGCAAAGGAGAAAACTGAAAGGTGTGAGGCAATCTGCAGATTGACTCACTGAATTGGGGGGGGGGGGGGGGGGGGGGGAAAGGAAAGAACATAACAGGGGCAGGGGGGGAGTGGGAGACTCAAACTTCCTT
The DNA here is from genome assembly GCA_001517045.1 of Pseudotsuga menziesii. Classification (NCBI taxonomy): domain Eukaryota; kingdom Viridiplantae; phylum Streptophyta; class Pinopsida; order Pinales; family Pinaceae; genus Pseudotsuga; species Pseudotsuga menziesii. The sequence goes on from LPNX010700984.1 coordinate 12,056, forward strand.
TGTTCAGAGTATGACGGTAGGGTGGACCAGGTAGCAAATGAAACTGACTCAAGGGAATGGGATCATAGATGTAATACCGGGAATGTCGCTACAGATGGGAAATACTTGGAGGAGGTGGACACTTTTGATACTGATGGGATCCAAGGAAGACACATTGTAGAGTACTCTGAACAAAGCTGACCCAATTTAGGAATGCTTCCAAACTATTTTCTGTGGGGTGGTGTCTAGGGACACCGTTGTGGTACGATCTCATGGATTTTTGGCGATCCCGAGAAGGTAAATGCTCAATGGTGCTTTCAATTTTAGAGATTCTGAAGCACAAAGAAGACTCCGGTGGGGGATCTTTTTCATTGGTAGTCTCCTATTCCCAAAAAAGGATAAAAGTATACATAGGAGAGCTCTCCCATCCTATAGGGGATGAGAGACTTCTTTACCGTTGGTAGTCCAATCAAGCTGAAAAAGGTTAAACCTATACTGGTTGGACGGTCATTCAAATAATTTTACAAGCATGAATGAAACCAAGTTTGCTCGGCAATCTTTTCTTGTTGAGATGGTTGGAAAAGAGCTTAATGACAACCAGTGGTGAGCTTTTTTGTAAAGTGTGGCCCCTCTACCCAAGAAAGCATAAAAGTATGTAGATGGGAACAATACTAGATTGAGTGTGCCAAGGAGGTCCTTTTCATGAAATGGTATACATGGTCCTCAAAAGGAGATAAACAAGACGATGTAGATGCCCTTTCCTATACTTTAGCGAGCGGAAAGGAGGCAGCTACTCTCGGAAATATTTTCATTGTTTTAAGGAGTTAGAAAAGAGCTTAAAAAAAACTCCAATGTGGTCAATTGATGGTGGCACATGCGGTGCCCCATGTTGGGACGGTGGACAGAGGTCCAAAGGTCATCCATGCAATATGGACAGAGTAGAAGGCTCTCAAACCTACCAATACATGCGTCAGATATATCGCTGTAGAGGCCTACGAGTCGGTGTGGCAGAGCCATGCAAACCGAGGTGGCTATCGAATAGAGGTCAGGAGAGCATGTGTGTGTGTTGTGGTGGACAAAATTGACTACATGCTATGTGAGTGCAAGTCCAAGGGCACTTATATGCCAAATACATGCAAGAAAAGAAATCGTTTTGCGGACAGCGATCTAGACGTCAGCGTAAGGTGCGGTAAAAATAAAAGACAATATATGTGTTAAAAATACAAAATAAAAGCTCAAATTACATTCCTTAACGGGAAATGGACCGAAAACTCATGTGAGTTGAGGTCAGGAAGTGTGATGCAAGTACAGGTCCATGGACACTTGCATCGTCATGTCATGGCTCGTAAATTGAGTTGCTTGTGGGAAATGGTCTCAAAATTGGTTTATTAAACATGAGATGATGGTCTCAGAAATGGATATAAATTTGAGACTGAAGGTGTGAGAGGCATCTTGAACTAGTTCCGGGTGACTTTGGATTAGCAGCTAATGATGCTGCCCTTGACTTGTGCTAAAAAAAGTTGAAAAACAAGAAAGGGAAAAAAAAATACGCTATAAGGGACTCATAGTGCTTATATCAGGCATAGACTCTCTTGAGATGGAGCCCATTGCGCGGCTTCTTCAAGAGTCGATCATCTGAGTTAGCAAAGAGGTATGCCCCCTTGCCGAGAAAAGGGTCATTGGCAAGGTGAGATGACGAAATATGGTGTTTTATGGGAAGAATTGATTCCACACTATGGTTTAGAGGGAATGGGGTAAAACCGAAGGTGGTCTTATATATCTCTCCGTCATTGCGTCAGTGGTGCCGGGATAGATCAGGTGGATCTTCCACAACCGATGAGACGGAAGGGAAACTGGTGCTAGAGATCATGTAAATGGTATTGGTTGTGGATTTTGTGGCCTTGCCCTCGATCTCTGTTGGAGGAAGAGGGGCAGGCCTGGAGATGAGAGGAGTCTTTGATGGACCTAGAGGTAGGTGCAGCATAATATCAATTGGATGGACATGAATCAACACATCCTGGGGCCTTAGAGGTAAGATAGGTGGTTTAAGGTACCACATCGGATCTCCCAATGTGAAATCCTATAGACTTTGGGTTTCCAAGACAGACTTACTCATGATATTAGATGGTAGGAAAAGAAAAGGGAAAAGGAAAAGGAAAAGGAAAATGTTGATGAGGAATGAACCCCACTGTTTCCTTGGTAACTGACATTGCGGCTGTGGCTGGGGAACCAATGGAAGACACAGGTCTGATGGACCATCGGTGATGGTGGAGACAAGAGGGTATATAGAACTGGACATCATGTAGATGGACACGGTGTCTGACGAAGGAGGTGGTGGGTGAACTTCTTCGATCAAGGTGATCTCAGACTCAAGGGAATGTTGATAGAGGTCAGTGAGAGCCATTTGAAATTTGGGCAGGTCTTGGTAATGGTGTTAGTAATGTCCATACAAGCCGCAAAGGGTGAAAGCATGGTTTGTCCTCAATGCCTTGTTCCTAGCTATCGGCGCGGTTGGTATTTCAACCACAAGGATGTTTTTGTTTGAATCCATGGCATCTAGATGTGCACAGATCACTAGGATTTTAGGGAAATTCTAAGTTGGATGGCCCTGTTGTTTGCAGATGACACAAGGTGGGACTTGTCGTGGTTCTACGGTAGCTTTGGAATTCTTTCCCTTGGCTCTTTTGGGTTGGGTTTGTGTTGGTGCAGGTGCAACGGTTGGATTATGTGGATTGGGTGGAGGGTGAGACTTAACCGTGATAGGTTGCATCGGGGTTAAAACAACCTGGGGCATTGCTGGTTGAGATGGTGGATCAAGATACCACACCGGGATCCCCAACGCAAAGTTGGGTAGGCTTAAGGTGGCCATGACCGGCTTGCTCATGACACCAGGTGGGGGAAAGAGGAAGGGAATTGTATGGACTGGAGATAGCCCAGATAACTCCCTGTTGGTTGCATGTGGGGGTGATATTGTGGTTGTAGCTACATGTAGTGTTGTAGATGTGGATGATGTTATAGTTATTGTTAGTGTTGCGGCTACAGACGATGTTGTGGTTGTGGTTGGGGCTATGGCTGCAGTTGTTGTTTGGGTGCAGCGGTGCTTAACGAGACCATGCACAAGTATGCAGTTTGCTTTTGTGTTGGTGGTGGTGACACCAATGGGAAAGGAGCCGTCATGGTGGGATTGGTAAACAACCTAGGGCCCACATTCAACGGTGGGGAGGCTGGTGTGTTTTCAACCACAATGTTGGTTGCAGGGATGACATTAGCGTGTGTGGTCTCCACTTGTGGCTCAATGGTGGTAATGGTAGGGATAACATTGGCAGGTGTTGTTAACCCTTGCATATCATGCTAAGTGAGCTGGTAAACCATCACAATCTTCCCTTCATGGGTGAACATCATGAGGAAAAAGACAGTTGATGCAACTGCTTGCATGGAATACATGTAACTCCTCCTGAGGAGGAGGTTGTAGTCTAGTTGAGCATTGACAACTTCAATGTCAATCAGGACTATCTTCTCAACTAACATGATGGGGACATGAGGGAGGATTCCTTGGGCTTTAGTGGGATGTCCATCATAAGCCCGCAGAGTCATGGAGGACGGTTGTAGAATTGGTGATCCGAGATTTTTCCAAACCAAGGTAGACATGACGCACGTGGATCTCACCCACTATGAATCAATGCACAACCAAATTCTGGATGGACATCGATATTTGAAAGGTGATAGTGGAGGACATATGTGGTTACTCATTCTCTGTGTCAAAGGTGATCAGTTTGGAGTTGGAGGGGTCTACTGCCCCTAGAGCGGCTAGTAAGGCTTTTCACTGTGTTGGTCACCTTTTAAGTACCTCAAGAGCGGACATGGCGGTTGGTGTTTGGGCCAAATCATCCATGATGCTATAGCTAATTGCAGCTCTAGATGTGGCATTATTGGCAACTCTACATATGGGGGGTGCAGGAACGAGGGTAACTAAAGAGGCAAGTTGACTATCTTAGACATGGATGTTGTTGATGATTCAACAGGTTCGGTGGTGGTACCATACTGATTCCATCTAGTTTGCAAGTTGACCTCTTCAGTCGTCATGGATAGCAGGTGGTGTACACCTGTTTCGGTCGTGGGAGGTGCCCCCGGAGCATTGGGGTTGGGTTGGGGAGGGGGTGTAGTTGCCACCAATCCTTGGACTAGTAGTGGGTTTTGAAGCACCATGGGGGGAGGTCCTTGTGGTGCCTGGTTGGGTTGGGATTTATTGGAAACATTGGTAGCCTATTGGGCCTTGTTTTGAATGGCCTACTTAGCACAAGCAATGAGGGGACACTCAAACATGTAATGCCAATAGACATCACAAAGTGTACATGGTTAGTTTGTGCATAACGGGGCATTGCGTCTTGGTGGATTTTGTTGTAAGGGGTTTTGGGCTGGTCGGTTTGCCGCAACATTGTTGGGAGGGTTCGGTTGTTAACCACTTCCCTGTGGTTGGTTATTTCCTTGGTTGCGGGGTCGGTTGTTTCTATCTTGCCCTTGTTGATTGTTGGGGGCAAGCTGGTTGGGATGGTTTTCTTGTGCAAATACTTGTCCCAATGGAGTGGGTGGAGCAGGGGCGAGGGTTTACATAGGTTTTACTAGAAGTGCATAGTAGATTTGTGGGGGTGGTGGTGCCACAAATGTGGGTATTTGTCCCACATACTGCTGTGTTGGCCAATCCATGGCTGGATCCTGCTGCGGTGGCGCAGGTTGTGCATAGGAAGTTGTTGCTCCGGACTGAGACATCATTCTAGCATAGTCCGGATCTTGGTTCTGGTAAGAAACACTAGCAGTGTTAATTGGTTGTGGTGTAATGGCAGGTGATGTCGGTCGAGGATGTGGTTGTTGGGAGATCGACCCTATGATTCCGTCCATAGCATGGGATGCCCCCGGTGCGTCGCGGTAGGAGGTACTTGGATGGGGAGCATCTAGAATGACGGTATATAGGTATCCAGATTGGGAATAGATGAGGTCAAATTGTTGGGCCTTCAGTATGGCCTCTTCTTCAGATTGGGGATGTTCAGATGTGATGTCCTTTGCGATGGGTGGGAGCAAAGTCTTAAGGAACCAATCCAAGAAGATCTTGTGGGATGGGGCTGCGATGGGGGTGGGGTTTGCAGGTGCATAGTGCATTTGCACGGTTGTGGGTGCTTGCAGTGGCATCATTGCAAATGGGTTAATGCCCCCAAGTGTTGTGGGTGGGATGGTATGAGTGGTGGGGACATTTCCCCCATGTATGACAGTAGGGGAAATGTAGGTGGATGGTCCACTGCCCCCCTGTGTGGCAGAAGGGGAAGTTTGTGTAGAAGGGCCACTGCCTCCGTGTGTTGTAAGTTGGCTAGGTTGGATGGTCACTATAGGTGGTGGGAACTGGCTAATGATAGCCTACATGACTGTGCTTGGGCCACTTGCAAAGTTGTGGGTGACAGGTTGTGATGTGGACATGGGTCCACTTGCTAAGGTTAAGCCGGAAAATGGATCCAGGTTCACACTAGCCATGGGACTTAATGGTGCGGTGTGGAGGTCTGGTTCAGACTGATATGGGCCTAAATCAGAATCAGAGGCTATGTGACCCTCTGATGGTGTGGGATATCACTAAGAGTGGATTTGACAGTGTCGATCAAGTGTTCCGAATGGTGATGGTTCGCATCTCAGGCATGAGGAAGAGCATGGATGATCAATTGTGCTTGATTTTATATGTGAAACTAGTGGTAATGAGATTTGGACCCTGGTTTTAGTGGCTTCCTATTGGCTATAGGTGGTCACTCAGCCACCAAGACTGCCGAAAGACAATGCTTGGCTTGTTCCTCACAGGTGCTTCTAATCAATCAGAAGGGGTCGTTGCCCATTTTGCTTGGAAATTCCTTTCAGTAGCCAGCTACTTTGGGGTTATTGTGGTACTCCTCACAATGAGTTTATGGGTAGAGACCAAGTACTTCCCGCAGTCGAAGCAATTAGGGACTTATGTCCTCAAAGACTACAGAGTTGTTTGTACTTAGTGTAAATTAGTAAATTTTAAGGTGCACTCAGCGTCATGAACTGAGTTGCTGCAATATGGTTTATGAATTCATCATGGTAGAGTTCTTGTCATTGTGGTTGTGTATGCAAGCATAAATAAATAGAAATTGTGAACAAGTACAATGATTAACCCTAAACATTTGCTGGCCTAACTAGATGTCTACCTCATAGTGATATTCCTCTTCAACCAAGAGAAGGTGTTGGGCTCTCAACACAATGGGACTAAGCCCATCTGTAGATCCTCAGGTCACCTTTCGGATGCTAGGTTGGTCAACAGGGAGGACGCTTAGCGCCGTGAGAAGCCCTCCTTCTCTACCCGCTCTACCTTCCAAGTCACCTGGTTTTAATTGTTTTGGAACAATATCATGGAGTGCCTAGATCTATACAAGCTTTCCCTTCATCGTATCCCAGAATACCCCAGAGGGTGATGACTGGGTAGAGGAGGAAGGGGAAGCAAGATAGTTGGTTTTAAGTTGATTTTAGTTAGACTAGGTTCATTTTATTAATCCATAATGATTTACTTAACATTTACACATTGTTCATGAAATAAAATGCAGAAAATGAAAACAGGAAATGAAATTAACTTGCAGTGGTAGACAGAGGCGGCTGGGCCGCACTAACTGTCCTCTGAAACTAAAATTTACAATCTATTAAATTCAAATTAAAGTTCTATTTGACAGGTTGCACATTTCTGACCAAATCTGGCGAGGGGGCCATGAGAGGTTTTCAGAAATGAGCGAGGGGGTCACACAAAATGCAGAAACAGCCGCAACCTAAGTTTTGGGGCCGAAGTTACAGTTCTTAGGGGATTAAGTGCGCCCTAGGTGCACCTGTTTTCCCATTAAGTGCACCCCAGTCTCACCTTTTTCACCAATAAGAGTGCACTACTTCGGATTAGGGTTTTTTGGTGAGACAGAGTCAGATATGGCTGACAGCAACTGGTACTATGGTCAATCCGACTCGGTTTCGCCTAGAAGAGGCTTCATCAGTACCTAAAACAAGAAATAAACTGAATGTAAGATAGATTTAATAAGAATTTTTTGAAAACTAGGGTAAAATTGAAAAACCTTAAAAAATTAAAATTTTATCCCAAGGATCCTGTGGGATCGACCTGGTATGGTCGCCAATTCTATAGCAAGGATTTCCCCCTGCTACAGTGGTAGGAATGGCTCCCTTCTGCCTCTAGGGCAGAAGGGTAGGTTCTTTCTAATGGTAAATGCTGAAAAACGAAATGGAAATGTAAATGATAGAATAGTAAACTAACAGTAAGCTAATCTAAGCAAGAAGAAGAAGAAAATGGTGATGAACCCCTCTGCACACACGGGTTAGGGTTTCGCCTTCAAAACCTGCAAAATAAAAACAATGGTTTGAAATCAAAGCAAACTAAATAACTAAGAAGAAAAACATGAAAGCACAAGTATACCTTCTCTAGTGGGAATGGGCCACCATGCCCTAGCTTGTGGAAGCCTCTCTCTTGGTTGGGGAGCAATGGCTCAAATGGAAATGGAGATGGAGTAGAGGGAGTGTGGGTGGTTTGAGAGGCAAAGGTCTCAAAGCATCCACGGGAAACATAACAGTAGGCAATGGGAAAAGTGTTTTGAGAGTGATCCCCAACCCTCCTTTTATAGCTTTTCCAAGGGATTTTAGGGTTTTAATCCCTTGGCTAGGACTTTAGCTCCTTTTGCCCTAACTTTAGCCCCTTTTAGGGTTTTAGCCCCTTTTTTAGGGCTTTAGCTCCTAGGGGGCTATTTTGGGCTCCTTTTTGGTGTTGTTAGCCCTTTTTCTTCATCCTTAGGATATTTTAGAGGTGTGGGGGTCTAATGGAAGGTCTAATGGAGTGATATGAGAGTTGTGAAATGGTGTCCTTGGGTGGTGTAGGCCATTGAGAGCTAAGTGGGGGATTTTGGGGTTAACACTCTCCCTCATTTATACATATCTTACACACTCTCTAAGGTGTTTTAGAGAGAGAGAGAGACAGTCACCGAAGGAGAAAAAGATATTTGTTGAACATTTCTTATTACTACTTTTGATCATCTTACTATTCTGAAGAAGTTTGGAGGGTTTTCTCCTTTATGGTTTCCCCAATGAAAATCTTTGTGTCTTGTGCATCTTTTATATTTTATGCATTTTGTTGTACTTGTTATTCTTTCAGATAAAGATCCTAGATAATCTAATTAGATCTTTAAAAAATCTAACACAATTCAGTTCCAATACAAGCGCCATATAGATGATGATGTAATACAAGTACCATACATATGCATATTCAATACAAATGCAGTATTGAATGACATTCTCACCATGTTAGCTTCTTAGCATGACACATAATCTCTCCCTCGTTGAGAGGGAGTGTTGATGTTCTCCATGGTTCTAGTATTGGGAAAATATTTCACAAATCATTCTCTCAAACGGGTTCAAAAATTAGGTATAAAATAAACCTATCCTGGCCCTAATTACTCATGTGTTGACTATATGTATTGTGGATTGGATGCTTAGCCTCATCCAATCATGTGTTGACTGGAGTGGTAGTAAGATAAAGGTCGCATTGTGTACTCTATGTGTGGGAGTGCTCCATAGAAAAAGTGGCATATTCTTATAGAGTGATATGACTTGCCTATGTTACAAGAATATCTTATCTCCTTTTATATTATTCAAAGTCTAATCTAATGTTGAAATTGACAATTGGCTCAAAGAAGCGAGTGGGACTTCTTAGAGTATGGTCAAATCAACATTAGAGCTCCAGTGAAGAATGCGACCGCATGTGAGGAGAAATCAATGAGGATAGCTTAAATATGATGAAGAAACATCCAAAGAATTCAATATAATCCATTGAATAAATCCTGAAGAAAGAAAAATACAAGAAAGGGAAAATTTCCCTAGTAAAAGGAGGAACTTGGACCTAGAAGACAAAAGTACAAGTCAGACTCAAGAGTTAAAATCAAGTAAACTAAAGAATAAATAGAAGTGTTTTCACATTTAATTTAACACATTCAAGTGATCTCATCTATCTCAATTGGTGTGCACTCCTCAAGGAGCACAACTAAAGATAACTAGAATCAAATTTGGGGTTATCTTATTATCTCTATCTCTCTCAAGATCCACTAAGGTTTCTTGGGGATGAAGAGCACACTCTTGTGCTAGGGATTAATACTCATGATTGGTATTGTACTTAAAATTTTGATTGATTTATTCTTATTAAAGTATGATTGTCGTTTTATTATGTTTTTGTTGTATGATGATGATGTGTTTTTTTTGTAAGTAAGAGAAGACATTGTATTAAAGATGGAAAATGATTACAAAAAAGGCCCTTCTTTGCAGCCAAGCCCAACACATGAGGATTTATAACCTTGAGAAGATTTACATGATTATCTCTATCCAAATCATTCCCCATGAACTTTTCAAAAATTTCCTTGACAAGAAAGGCCTTACAACCGTATAAAGAGAGAAAATAATAGACACCCTTCTACATCCTCTAACAAACCAACAAAACAACCGACCAACCGGTCTAACTACACGACCAAACAGAATACCACTAATTACTGTAGAAAATATCATAAACCTTAAAATAGGAATCCCATCAGTCTAAAAATAACCACCAAACCAAGGGCCGTAGATGCATGCCATCATCACCATTACAACAGCACGTAGGGGGTGTCCCTCCTTTCGGTTTCCTGAGGACCCTCAATCGTTGGACGATCACCCTGGATAACCATGGGAGTAGGATGGATTAGGATGAAAAGATGTTTCAAGAGAAGGTCCACCTTGCAATTCAAGTGCAAGAGGTTGGATTCGACATCAACCCACCATTGCTCCAGCTGCCCCAGCTTGACTTCGTTCGCTTCCTTATCGGAGGCCACCCGACCAAGGAGGTTCTTCATGATACATAAAAGAGCCATAGTATTTTCATATTAGATTGCTTGTCCCATTGTGTGTGATGGATCCAAGATCCAGTATTCCACCTTCCAACGCTCCTCCTATAGGGTCTCACTATCCAAGACCGCCCACAAGTTCTTCTTGGCCTCATTCACCATATGTTGTATTTCCTTGAGGAAGGCTAATTTGAAACTACGACATTCCCATAGGGCCTTGTTCTGGGATCAGGTTCCTCATATCATTTCCTCTATTTGGTTTTCCATTTGTTTCCCCTTCCCCTTCCCCTTCTAGCGGGCACATTCATCCTGCCTCAACCTCTTAGATAATTAACCACACTACTCTTTGAGTTGCTTCTTATCAGTGCAACAATGGAAACAACATTCTTCATAGGCCCAATGTGGTAAACCTCCTAGCTCTCCAAGTCCCTCAATATCAATTTACCACCCCCTGACATCATTCCTCTTCTTCATATCATGATGGTATAGGTACATCCATGGTACGATGATAATAAATCCAAAGCAGGGTTCGTAGTTTCCCACTCTGTGCATTCATTCTCCCACATTGGTGAAAATACGGTGAAACGAAGTTGGTGAAATGTGTCATCAAATAAGATACTCTCATCACATGGCCACCCTTGATCTTTTGTCGCATCCATGTGCCCTATCGAGAGGTCTAGGGCCACCCTTTAAGCTGAAGGTTCATGGGCTTGATTTCCCTACATGTCCAAGGACACGATATCGACACACCTAGCACATATTGTCATATATGCCACCTCCCTCCAATATTTTTCTTTGACACCTTGGAATTTCTCCATACTCCAACTTGCTAGTAGATCCTCCACCTTGTTCCCCTACTGACGAACGTGAGCGAAGTTGGTATCTATCCCTTCACAGAGAATTGCTTGGAGGGATTCCACCCTTTCTTGAAGATGCCATGACCAACCTACCTTAAGGCTCTTTGAGCCATTCTAGATTTTGATTACCTTTTGAAGCCCTGTCGAATTCTAGTTTGAAGACACTCTTTGGTGGAGGAATCCACTTGTTCGCACTCAAAATTTTCTTAGTCCTTCTGGTTGTGATGGCCATCGGTTGATTTTTGCGAGAGAGGCCCCAATTTTAGAGAATGATATTCTCAGAAGAATTTGCATCCCAGTCTATGTCATTCCAAGTCTTTGTCCTTATGGTTTCCCTAGATTTGGTTAGAATTTCCTCCCAGACTTTTGCAGTCGGGTTCTGTTTCCCTTGGAACTTTCTCAGGTTCCATTCCCTCTAGAATTCCCATATCACAAGGTGGGGAAATAAATCCCAAATGCAGTTCAGGATGTTGTTAGAGAAGGGATTGTGGGACCATTCCTTGATTGTTCTATATAGATGCTATAGCATCCTATCTGATTTCCTAAATATTTTTGCTCCCCTGTCCCAGATTGAGGATGTGAACACGCAGCATTCCAGGAGGTGGTTGGTCGTCTCTTCCTATCCTCTGCATAAGTAGTAATGGTAAGGTCCCATCAACCCTCTTTTATGATATTTTCACCGGTTAAAATTTTGTTTTTCATTACCAACCAGCTGAAATTTTCCATTTTAGGCCAATGTTTTTTCTTCCAGACATTTCCCCATTTGTTTTTTGTGAGTGGATTTGTAGCATTAATCAAGATGTTGTTCTTCTTTAATTATGAAAGGCCCTATTGGGATACACCCCCATTGGAGTTTTTCCTCCTCTTGGTAAGTTCTAATCCTTCAGTTATCCAAGGCTTCTAAAATTCTGTCTATATCATCTGTTGGTTCCATGTGTTCCTACCATTCCTTGTCCACCTAGGTCTCGAAATCCTGGTGGTTGATCTATGGTTTCTAGGAATCAATTACTCGGGTCAAGCCCTAGTTAAGGCATGCTTCCTTTATATGATGGAATTCATCCTCCTTCCCAAAAGGTGGAAGTTGTTGCCATGATTCTTCCCATATCTAGGTCATCCTGCCAGTCCTCACTTCCCAGAAGTTGTGGGCTTGGACGAGGGCTCTCCCCTATCAGGATATGTGCCATATGTGCGAGCCTTGTTTCTCTTTTGAGAACTCGTATCAGGTCCTTTTTTTCGCAACCCTCTATTTTTTTTGAGTGCCACATTTCCGCTCAGGCCTCTTTGTCCTGCATGATCCATCCAGGGTATTTTTTAAGGATTATAATAGTTTACTTAAGTATAGTATTCTAGGCGATAATTTTGGATTGAAAATAACATATATATAGATAGGTACGAAAATATTAAATATGAAACATACAATTTACACTGAAACTTGTAAATTTTGGTGAATATTATGATAAAAAAACATATTTTATATAAATATAGGAGATATTAGAGACTAAAAATTACCAAATAGCGAATTAATTTTTTGAAAAAAACCAAAAAATTAGCTAGTTGGTGAAATTTCGCCCCTAAAGGTTTCCCTAGACCCATATCCACTTGAGTATTTCTCCACTAACTATAATTTGTTTCTTTGATTCTCAGAGGCCTAGGCCTCCCTGGGATTTTGGGGTGAAAATCGTGTCCCAGCTGAGCAGGGACCATTTCCTCCTGTCAACGTTACCACTCCATAAAACTCCCTTGGAATTCACCGAATTTCCTTAAGAATCATCTTTAGGGATGCCAACGTAGATAGGAGGTAGGAAGGAATTTCCTGTAAGACATACTTTACCAACACCAACCTGCTCACGAAATTCAAGGGCCTTAGAGTCCAATTGGTCAGGCATTTTTTCATATTGTCCAAGAGTTCTCTCCATGAGTCTTTTTTTCCATGCTTGTCACTAGGGATGTACCTAGCTATTTGGATGGAAGGGAGCTCTCCTAGAAGCCCATGATCCTTCAAATATTCCTTTCGGTAACCCATGGGGTATTGAAGAAGAAGACCTGATATTTCTGGGCATTAATCTCCAATACTAAGGCTGAGCCAAAATTTGAAAGACAAGTCCTAAATCGTCTGGATTCTTGGACAGAGGGGTATCCTGTGAGCATCGTATCATCCACAAATTGCTGATGAGTGTGCTTCTCTACCTCGGGATATACTTTAAATCCTCTTAGTTACTCATTATCCCTTGCATGCTATAGAGCCTGCCCCAAGCCTTCCACCATTAGGATAAAGAGGAAGGGGGATAGGGGACCCTTTCCTAATTCCCCTCAATGATAGGAAGGTGCCTGATGGAACCCCATTTATTAGGATGGAGTAGAAGGTTGAAGTTACTAGGTGCATGATCCAGTCAATCCAATCTCCCCTAAATCCAAAAGCTTCAAGAATACGCCTCATGAAGTGCCAATTAAACTTATCATAGGCCTTGGCAATGTCAAGCTTGATCAGCATTCCCTGCATTTTTTTCGATCTTATGGAGTGTAGTAATTCATTTACCAAGATGATTTCATATGTTATCTATCTACCCTCGATAAAGCCCAATTTTGCTGGAGATATAAGCCTTGGTAATAGGGGCTTAAGACGGTTTTCTATGAACTTGGTGGTGATTTTGTAAATTGCATTGCATAGACTAATGGGTCTGAATTTATTTAGAGAGTCCACTCCATCACATTTCAGAATTAAGGTAATGAAGGTAGCATTTAATTCAGGGAGTAATTTCTTGGTAGTCCTAGAGTATTCCACAATTCTCCAAACCTCCATTTTTATGAGGTCCCAACAGCGATGAAAAAAATTGACAGTAAATCCATCAGGGCCTGGGGCTGTCCCTTCCCTCATCTGAAACGCAGCCTCCTCCACTTCATAGAGGGTTATGGGTTTCATCAGAAGATCATTTTTCTCGACAGAAACTAAAGAGTGGATGAACCTATTAATTTTATCAATATAAATACTTCTCTCTGGTCTCGGATCTGACATAATTTCTATGAAGAAGTTGTTTAAGTTTATCTCTATTTATTCCTTGGATTCCACCCATTCCCTTCCAAAGGTATTTAAAGAGTATATTTTTTTGCATCCTATTCTGAATCAGAGAGCAATGAAAGAAATTTTTGTTTCTGTCTCATGCTTTAGCCAGCAAGTTCTGTATTTTTTCCTCCAGAACACTTCCTCTTGCTTTTCTCGCTCCTCCAATATTTCATTAAGGCTTTGCTCCTCGATCCTCAAGTATTGGGTGTATCCCTCTTTCATCCATATTGATTGGATACCTTGGAGTCCCATCTCTATGGTTCTTTTATCTGCGAAGATGTTTCCAAAATGCTCCCTATTCCATCTTTTGATTTTGGCTTTTAGGGCCTTCAGCTTTTGTTGAAATTTGTACATGCTCGAGCCTCCTTCACTCAACTTCTTCCACCATGTTTTGATATTTTCATTGAAACTTGGGTGATCTAACCAGAATTTCTCTAGTCTAAATGACTTCATGAATCAGGATCCCAACCCACTCCACATTAACTCTATGGGCAAGTGATCTAAACCGGCTACCGGGACGGTAGCTGAGTGGATTTCACTTTATCAGTCTATTACTGATCTCAATATGAGGAACCTATCAAGATTGGAGGCTATATGGTTTTCCCATACTCTTTTATTGTTCCAAGTAAACCATCCTTCTCCTGGAACGATGTCAGTTAGCACAAGGTCCTCAATGGTATCCTTGAAGACCTCACATTCTTCCTCCAGTCTATGTCGACCACTTTTCTTCTCCTCCAGGGAAATAATCATATTAGATTCCTCTCCCATAATCTAGTGTCTATTGGGCTTGCAGGAGTTGACCCTTCGAAGGGCTATGAGGAATTCTCTCTTCTCCCATAGATTGTGGGGGCCATGGATATTCATGATCATGCCTTCTACCGGGAAACCAATCACTTTGAATTCTGCTAATAAAGACATGTACTACCCTAGAATCATCCCAAGGACACCCTATTCAGATCCCACATGTTCCCAAGTCCTCCCGCAAAGCCTCTAGAATAAATTCACATTCCCTCACTCCTCTTCCAAATTTCCTTGCTAAATTCTTCTATTCTATTTGTCAGGAACTTCTTTTCCTAAAGGAATACAATTATCGGGTTTTGTCTCTTGATCTTATTAGTCAGAGTTCTTATCTTCCATGGGTTGTTAAGGCCCCAAATATTCCATGATAAAATATTCATTAGGGAACTAAAGGCCTAAGGACACCTTTACCATCGGGTATTTCCCCGACTCAACTAGCTTACTACTTGCTTTTGCCACTCTCTTTTTGTTCAATTTTTTCCCATCCTTCTTGGTCGGTTCTTCGAATTTTTGTTTCGTCTCCTTGTGATATACTGGTCTTATCCATAATTAATTTGAAGCATGGGCCCTTAGGATGGCCTCTTTCAGCAAAATTACTTGTTCTTGTGGAACATAGCCCTTTCCTACATCTGCACATGCCTTCTTAATCCCTTCCATACCTAGGTCTCCAACATCCATATCCTCCGCTTTATCTCCTATCTCTTGATCTTCTTCAATCTTCGTTTCCTGGTTCATGTCTTCTTCCATAGGACCCTTCTGTTCCAGCATCGTCTGGGGTATTTCGTTTCGTTGCCCCTCCTTGGCATGTTCTCCTTCATTAGCCTCCATGATATCTTCTGTAAAGTCTTCAAGGATCTCAAAATTGTTTGAGACTATGGGTTTCTTCTGGATGTATTGACTCTCCTTCCACCCACCTCCTCTTTTACAGGATGGGACCTTTGTAAAACCTTTATCCTTCTGCTCTTTCTCCTTTGTTTCCCTACTAATCTTTGAGATATTCATTGGAAAAATCCTAAAGAGGTTCCCATATTCATGGAACCTTTGGCATCGAAAAGGAATCTACTCATAGTCTAGGGTTTGAAGCCATTCCTAATCCTCCCATGACATGCGTATTACTTCAAGAAATTATTTCGATCTATCCATGTAGACACATATCCTTGAATATGTCATCTACCTTTGATCCCTGGTTTGTTTCGAGATATTTACAAATTTCCCCAGGGTATTTCCTAGATATTCCAAAAATTTTGTATCCTAATACTCACTTGGAAATGAGTACAACCTGATCCAGACATGCGCAACCCTCATATCCTCCTTATTCGGATAGAACTTCTCCTTCCAGGGTCGCAAGAGAAGGCCTGCATAATAGAAGAAGTACGACACTCCATCCAGGGTCTTGTTTCGATATTCTAGGTTTAGGAGGGAAATGATGAAAAACCCCTTCGATCCCAACTAGAGGTCATAGTGCCCCTTTGGCTTCCATGCCATATTGATCCATCATACCAGGAATTTCTCTAATGCGTGAAGACCCAAGAACTTCCCAATCAGCACATGATCTTGCATGAATTGGTTCTTTTCCTAGATCTTAGATGATTTCACCAACATGGTGGGAATCAAGGCCGCTTTAGGCATACAGTTCCTTGGTTTCCTAGCCATTGGTTTCTCTGTCTTATTCAGATCTAGATTTACCGGGATATCTATGATTTTTAGGCCGATTGGTTCAGGGACTTGGGAGGCATCACGTCCTCCCCCACTCCCCTCCTCCATTCTTCCATTAGGTCTCCCTCCTTCTGAAAACCCTGCTCAAGCCTTCCTCCTCTGAGTTCTTCATTTGTCAAAAACCCTCCAGATCTCATCCCGATACAAAATTGAGACCTCGTATGATGATGATGTGTTGGTTTTAGACCCCAACATGAATAAAATAATTGATCTTAAATTTTAATTGGCCAGAACATTTGAAATGAAGGATTTAGATAAAAAACACAAATTCTAGGGTTGAATATATAAAAGGACAAAACATGTAGGAAGATGTGGTTAATTAAAAATTCATATATAGAAAATATTCTGCCATGTTTCAATATGTAGGTTTTAAAACCGATTAACCCCACTTCCTACACACTTCAATTTATCTTCTGAACAATATCCTATCATAGAACAAGGGAATACAAGTATGTCTCGTGTACTGTATTCATCAGTAGTAGGGAATCTCATTCTTTCCATGGTGAGAATCGGATCGAATATTGCTCAAGCGGTGGGAATTGTTAGCCGATTCATGGTAAATCCTAGTAAAAAACATTGGAATGTTATGAAGTGGATACTCATAGACTCGCAGGGCACTTCAATTGCTTCTATTTTCTACAGATTAATACATTTACAAATTAAGGGTTTAAAAAATTCTAATTTTGACTGAGATAGAGATGAATGAAAGTCTACTACATAGTTTAGTTTCACTCTTGTTGCCAGTGCTGTAAGTTGGACATATAAATTGCAGCCAATTGTGGCCTTATCAAACCTTTAAGAAAAATATGCGGTAGCAACTAAGGCCAACAAAATGTAGATATGGCTAGAGAAACTGATTGATGAATTAAAATGATGGAGGGTAATATCACTTTTCATTTTGAAGTCAAAGTGTCATTCACTTAGTAAAGAATCCAACATTTCATGATCACACGAAGCACATTGATATTAAGTACCATTTCATAAGGAAAGTAGTGGAACAAGGTAGGATCATGTTGGAGAAATTTGATATTGATTAGAATATTGAAAATATGCTTACAAAGTGTATCATAATTGAAAAGTGTGAATGGTGAACACCCCCGCCCCTCCCTTCCCCGGGTTTGTTGAAAATGTGACGAAGGCAGCATTGAGAAATGACATGTGCATGCAAAACAAAGGCAATGAATTTCCTGCATATCAACTTCAAGTGAGAGAATGTTAATAGATGAAGTCAATATCCAAATTTATAGTATTCTTCATGTAGAGTATATGACTAGGACTATGCACAACTTGTATGCATCAAGTGGTTCGTGGGGGGGATGACAAGGCCCACTTTCCCATGGGTATGGGCATGAAGCCCTCAAGGTGAACATTTCTAGGACATACCAATGTATTTCATTTCATTCTAGAACCCTCATATGAATTCTATAAAACATAAATGACCCCTGCCATTGTTGTACAAGAAAATTAATTAATAATAATAAAATATCAAAGATATTATTGCCATGTGGTTTTACCTGCACAAACCAAGGTTTCCATATTATTTTTGTGTTATATTATTATTGTTTTCTTTTTTTATATGTTTTTAACGTGGTTAGGGTTTCATCGTTTGGATATTTGGAGATTAGGGTTTTGAGATGAAACCATAGGTAGTACTTGTTGAAGTAGAGGAAAAGATGAGACATATTTCTTTAAAGACATGCTTGTGTGATGCATGTTTGTTGGACCTCCTTGGTGTGAGATAAGGTTTTCGTGGTGAAGAGTTATATGATTGTACTTGTCTTATGATAAGTCTATGGTATGTAAATGAACTTCATCTTTTTCATATTTTATTTATTTATTTATTATTTTACTACTAGAATCACCAACTTGAGTGAGGCTCGTACTCACATGACACATGGTCAATTCTTTTCCACTATCACTATACCCCTAGGTGCACCCACACAACCCCCTTACATGGGGTGCGGGCTAGCAAAGGTTTGAACCCATGATGTTACAAGGACTTCCTTAACAATACACAATATCATCACCTAGTCTAAATCCATGGGTGCTCATATTTTGCATATTAATGAAGTTTCTGGAAAGCCAAAACTTGTGTAAATTGCATATTTTATTTTCAGCCATCTATATTCTTGATAATTCATAATTTCTAGCTATATATTTCATGTTGATTTGAAATAAGGTAAGGGTGATTATGTTAATTTATTTAATATTGTGATTGAAGAATACAATGACATATTTGTTATTTTACATCAATTATAAGAGGTTTTAATATCTAGTTCGTGCATGATAAGATTTCCCTAGGGAGTTGAAATAGATTGGAAAAACTTGGTATATTTTCTCTTGAATTACCTTGATGATTGAGGTCGCTAATTATTGTAATTTTGTTTGTTTTTTGTTGTTGTTGTTTTGTTCATATTTCATCACATCCCTAAGGATGAAAATTTACAAGGTTAAGATCCATAAATATCTAGGATAAACGTAAAAAAAATTATTTTCATCAAATCCTTGTTTACAGAAATTTCAAGACATAGGAGCCCCTTTGAAAGGTGCACTATGAGGTCCTACTAAAGGGTTATTTTAATAGAAAACCATATAAATATATTGCAATTTGATCATATGCAATGGGAAGTTGGGAACTCTTGAGGCAGACGTCAATAAGAAGTCTTGTGCAAAAGTGTGTTAAGCATTGTTTTTTTATTGAGGATGTGAGAGAGTTGGAGCATGAAATAGACACAAAGAATGGGTGAGAATAAAGTGATATAACAACCACTAATGATCCTAATGATATAAATTTTTCATTTTCTTCCTTTTATAAAATAGGGAAAAAATGAAGCACAATTATGCATAAGTTGATTAGGAAAAGAAATTGTTAGCTTTCAGGGTTACTCCAAAAGTGTTTAACCTTACTAAGAGAGAACTAGGTCATCCTAGCCCTATGGTACCAATGCTTCATGGACACATGGATGACTCAATTTGTGTGTATGCTCAACCTCAATTAGAGTGCCATCATATCGCCTTTTCCAAGGAGGTTTTCACCCTAATAAACATGAGGATTGAACCCATTAGGTTCATAGAATATGGGAGTCAATTGCTCGATTAGGAGAGGTAGCTACCTAGAAGGTGGAATTATAAGAACTTGACATAGGTCAATTTCCCCTAGGAGCATGGGACCACATGTAATACACCTTAGAGATTGGACACTTGACATAAGGATGATTGGGATAAGGATCAAGGATTCATAGAATATGGTTATGGAACCGGGAACACATGTTGAGGAGAAGTATTAGAGAATGGTAATCACATAAGCACACATGAAGAAGATTTGGGAACATGAGAGGATATGTGGCACACAATTAGAGGAGTAAATCCTTGCAGTAGGAAGCTTGGAAACCACCATGGACAAGGTAGAATTGGACTAACAATGTGTAGGAGAGTGCACCAACTTGGAGGAGAGACTCGAGCCCTAAGATAATATTTCTTAGAGTCCATTTTACCATGGGGATTTGATAAACCCTAGTATGACACTTGTACATCTTTGTCACATGGAGTGACCCTTGTGGAATTGACTTGTTGATTGCATGTATGGTCCTAAGTCTTTGTTTTATGTTATCCTCCATCATATATTGTATATATAAAGAGAGGAAAGATATTTTGTTATACACATCACCATTGTACCATGTTATAGATTTGTAATTGTCTTAGAGAAGTCTTGTAGGGATCCTTACACCCGAGATCGTCTGGAACATGATTTCCAGAACATACTAGCTGTAACACCTCAGTTTTGACCCCTTTTGCATTAATGTATGTGATGTATATATTGTAATGAATCATGGTGTGGAGTAGAAGGAAAAATACATAGCATCGATTTGGTTGTGTTATGTTTCAGTGATTGGACTATTACCAATGGTATATCAGGATATGCGGAACATATATTAAATTGTGGCATCATGTAAATGTGCATCTTAATTAATTGAACCCGGCCAGCTATGTTCACTGCAACCAAATTGAGAAGGGGCATGATTCCTAAGGATAAGGAGGGGAAATATTGAACCTTGAGCCATGGGGAGGGGAAAAAAGCCATGTGTCACCACTCTCTTCACTCACCTTCCCTTGTCTCATCCAACCACCATCCTTAACTATTCTGTTGTTGGTTGGAGCATCTATTCGCTGACAGAAAGACCACTACACCACGTTGCCATTCTCCCCATGCTGGCACTCTCTCCACGACGTGCCTTTTGGATCGCGGATGGCTTGTCCACTATCCTGATTGGGAGCTATTCAATTTCTCCAGGCTGAGTGGAGTTAAAAGAAACCGCGATTCATTGTTTGGGGGTTTGGTTCTCCTCTTCCTCACTGATTGTTGGCCTGCAAACATGTTCATTATCCTCTTCCTGATGGATTGCTAGCTTGCGGCTGGTTTCTTCCTTTCTCACGGGATTGTTAGTCTACGGTTGGGTTCATCTGCAGATTCACATAGGGATTTTGTGTCTTTTCCCACCGTTGTCAGATTGTGTAATGTTTTGCTATTCCATCATGGAATCATGGTCATGATTTCATTCACAGATCTGTGCTTTGGCTGTGTCTTTTTCAATCACGCATGGTTTGGGAGTTGTTCTTTTCCCATTTTTTGATCTGTGTAAGTTTTCCAGCGACTGTAGTAGGAATTGTGTGCTGTTGACTCAGGGTTGCTCATGGGCAGTTATTTTCCATGATTGTTCAACTATGTTTTTCCCTTGTAAAAGCTTAAATAGCTATTTGGTTTCTTGCATGCAGTGGTTTTGTCCTCAGACTACATTGGAGTGGTGAATGAGGGCTTGAGGTGCGTGATAAACTTGGTGGGTTGAGAACTACATAGATAGAGCTACTGAGTTGGCTTACTTCTCCACAACCCCTGAATAGTACTGGAAGGGAGATCAGGGTCTGTGGGACTGCGTTGTAGAGAAGGGATTGATTTCCTTGTGTTGGGTGTGTGTGGGTGTTCTAGAATCCCGGCTAGCTCTGGTGTTGGTGTCTGTAGCTCTTCAATGATCTCACCAGCTTAGCATTTAGCCCTTCCCAACTCCTAGATGGCTTGATAAACCCAACTTGTTGGCTTGTTGATCTGTTGCTCGCCTGATAAACCTAACTGTGTTTTCTTGGATAAACTGTATACCCTTGTGGTGTTGTTATCCTTGGCTATTTGTGAGTCTGTTAGTTCCTTATTCCTTGGGGAATCATGCCCATCTCGAGGGTGGAAGCATTGCTGAGAGATTAAGGAGCATGAAGTCCTATGGTTGGGTGGAACATTGCAGCGACGTAGCTGGTTGCAGAACAAGTTCTTATTAAGATAAGTATTCTTAGCTGATTTGTGTCTGCAATCGTATTACCATTGACGAATGATGATATACATGTTAAATGCTTATATGTATATGCATGAGTGTTGATTGATATATTTTACTTCTGTTGTGTATATGAATGATTATTCTTTGTAATATGTTTTATGAGATAAGTACCATGCTTCATCATTACATATATGTATGTTCATGTTCGTAGGGCTAGATGCCCATATGTTGGAGTGTAGTAGCGTTCTCTTTCCTAGTCAGAGGGTTGGGGACATTACACTAGCATGAAGGGGGCTTTTAACATTGTAAAAGCCCAAGTTTGGGCTTATTTATGTAAAGGGGTTGATCTAGCGAGGCTCAAGACCCATGGTATTCTCATGGCAGGTCCTCTTAGTTTTCATTCTAGGAAGTGTTGGCTTAGTGGAATTGTTAACTATATTAATATCCCCAATGATGACATAGGTAAAATTATGGCTTGGTTGTGTGATTTCATCAACAGTTTTCAATTTACATATATATTTCTTTAAACAATTTTCTAGGTGATCATTCTGGGGGGTTATTTGATGACACTTAGGCCTAAAATTGTTATATTATTATGGTGTCTTCTAATTAAAAAGGGGATATTTCAGTGGATGGTTTTTGGTGTCCCATGGTATTGTCGATGGTATTGGGTTCATAAGAGGAGGAACTCATCCATTATGGGAATATTGATTTGATATTGCTTTCTTGTGACCATATAGGGGTTTTTCCATAGTTTTTCGTTAGAGTTTGGCAAAACCCTTCCATTGTTGGTTTTGTTTCGATGCTGCAGCATCCACCCTAGCTAGATAAGGAGGAAGATCCTTCTAGGGTGTTCACTTGAGCTTAATATTTTGGTTTGGCATCACTTCCACATTTATTTAATGAGTTTTATTAGTACTTTGTAACTACTATAGAAGACATTAGTTATTGTGATTGAGTTCCATCCATAATAAAATGCCATGGTGTCCTTTTTATCTTATGTGTACTTATATTTGATGAATGTTATTAATGGAATGAGTGTAATTTTTTTGTAGAAAGTATTTTTATGCAAACTCTTTAATGAAATTACACAACTAAATCACAAATTGTGTCTACGTTTACATCAGGGATGTTAATGTGGTATTAGAGCTAGAGATATTACAATCCTAAGGGGAAAATCAAATACCAAGGACAAGTTTTATGGTGGTTGAGTCACTTTTTTTTAGGATCGAGATCTATTACGAGGGGAATATTCATATCACATTGGACAAGGTTCTTTGTTTTGAGTGAATTCCCTAGAAAATTCGAATCCATTGTGGAAGTCAAGTTAACTAATCAAGTCTACTACTGGAGGAAGGAAAAATTCCATGGAGAGGCTGAGTTTATTGTGAAGAGCGCCCGACTCATTGCTGGGGGGGATTTCTAGTGGAGGTTGAGTTCTTTAAGTCCATATTTATTTCTTGGTGAATTTATAAGGGACGGTAGAGTTCTTCTTTGGGGGAGGAATCAATCTACTGTATACACTATTTCATGGGAGATCCAAGTCACTGCTAGCAGAGCAGAAAATTAAGTTGATATTGAAGTATTAGAAGCAAGATGGGGGCGATATTGCATAGGCCACACCATATTTTTGGATCAAATTCGTATCGATGTCATTTTGGTGAAGTGTGACAATAGTTGGTAGATCCCAAAATTCATTGACATCGATTTGTGACAGGGATGCATTGCTTGAGGGTTTGAAGACCCAAAATAGCGAGGTTGAGTTATGGGAGGATGAGGGTGAACTCAACTTTACTGGTAAAGTCAAGTTTTAGCTAGGGCATAAGTTCAATTTCATGTGGGGTATGATCTTTTCTAGTGGTTATATCTCCTAAGGTCAAATTCATGGATCCAAAGGGGAGTTGAGGTTTTCATTTATAAAGGCCAAGATATTGAAACCCCACCTTTGTTGTGCAGTAGAAATTATCAACAGAGAATGAACAATTGATGGGGTCGATTTCCCTTTCATTGGGTCAATTTTATTCTATAAGGGGTGAATTTCAAGAAGGGAGTCATCATCTCTTGGGGGTCGACTATAGTATTGTCTGTATTAGTTGTGGACATTGGCACCATTAGTTTCCAAGTTT
Organism: Pseudotsuga menziesii; assembly: GCA_001517045.1. Lineage (NCBI taxonomy): Eukaryota > Viridiplantae > Streptophyta > Pinopsida > Pinales > Pinaceae > Pseudotsuga > Pseudotsuga menziesii. Next base: position 35,819 of record LPNX010700984.1, read on the forward strand.
TTGTGTTTAGCTCATGATAGTTTTTATAATAGTCAATAGTATTGTTGTATTTCTATCTAATACAAAATAAAGCCAATGTTTCCTCTCATATTCTCTACATGTCCACAATATGTTTGACATAATGCAATTTGCTTAAAGAAATTTATAAATCAATGTAATGAAAACTATTTAACAAAAATGATCAATCAACAAACATTGCAATAATTCTTGCTAGCCTATGATTACATGAGACAATGATATATAGAGGTAGAGAAGTATGGGAAAAAATCCTAGTGGAGGTAACGAGACTCCAACAGGGGGCATATTATTGTCAACATTCCTTGAGGAGAAACCTTCAGATATTGGTTATTCCAACTAATTCTAGAGGTATCAAGCATTAGGAGAAGAAATGCAAGCAGATATGTCTTTCTGAGACCACTTCATCAAGATCAGACGTTTGATAGAGGATTAGGATGAGGATTCCTTTGGAATCATAGGTTGGAAATTCAAGATCGCTAAGAAGGAAAGACATAAGGAGAAGCATGCAGCCAGTCTTATTGGTTATTAGTGCATAGAGGAAAACAAAACAATAGATTATGAGGCTAATGATACTAGTATCATGGATGGATATACTAATGACATAGTTTTCAACGTAGCCAAAGATGAACATGCAGTATCTTGTCCTACTTATGATGATTATAAGGATATGAAGGAGTCAACTCCTCTCACTATGTATGATGTTGTTGATGATATGGAGACCAAGCCTCATCCTATTTATGACATGTATGATGATGTAGGCATGATTATATCTAGATATGACGAGTTAGGAGTGGGTGAACTTGAGCAGGATGAGAAATTATTGTGGCATGCGTTACCTTTTGAGAATGATTTCATTTCCCCAAATCCACATGAGTTAGTTGGTCCTTCATGTGACATCATACACTATGCTGACAAGATGGCATTGCATGATTTGGAGGGCCGATTATTGTTCATGGAGTAGCAATTGGTGCAAGTGTTTATGAGAGTAGATGATGCTCATAAATTTATTGAAGATATTATATGGAAGATCCAGTTAAAGGAGAGGCACACAATATTTGTGGGAGGGGTCAATACAACCCAATTCCAAATCATTAAAGAAGCATTGGAGCAGCTAAATTCTAATTACTTGTAGTTGTTCTCGAATAGATACCTTACTCTTAAGTTCACAAAAGACAAGGCATGAGAGGCTGGGGAGATTTATTATAAACTATGATTGGCACATTCTTCATCATTGATAGAAGCTGAGACTTCACCATATTTGAAAACAATGACACATGAGGGAATGAGTGGCACTCATGGTTTGAGGTAGGAGCATAATATGATGTTTCCATGTGAGGAACATTCAGATTTGCAGGTGCATGAGGAGAGATTTCACATGGGAGGGTTTTGACCATGCACTTTTTTTCATTATGAGGATAATGAGTCACCTTTATGGGGTAGGGGAAAATCCATGGAGGAGTTAGTTGAGCACATTATGTGTGCACCAAATAGCATGGAAATACATGAATCCCTAGATTGGATGAATAGGTATATAACATATGTAGAGTCACATAGAGATACAAATTCAAATTACATCAGTAAAGTGTTGGATGTAGTAGTGCATACAAGATACTAGATGGAACATAAGGTTATGGTTGTTTGCAGCAATATGCAGGAGGGTACATGGACACACAGTGGTGTACAATGGATATTCAGGGTGTTTTCTCTAAGGAGACCACTTGAAAAATTTAGTAGGCATACTATTGACTTGAGGTTACCCAGGATTAAGGAGTGGATGGTTGAGCATTAGATGCAGCGTATCCCTTGATGATCGATATTCATTTGGGATATCACCAGGGGGGGGATAGGGATAAATATCCTCACAAGTTTGATTCCCAACTTTAGTATGAGTTTTCCTTCATGCCTTTGGGGTTTACCAACACACTAGATACTTCCCAGTTGCACATCAAGTGGTGAATATATCTATCATTGTTACACAACAAGGCTTGGGAGGTTCACCTAAGAAAGTTGGATGAGGTGGGTGGTATCTTTGCCATAATGGAGGTATTTCAATTGGACCATGGGATTGGTGAATAGAGTGTCAAGAAGAGATCAGATTGGTTTGTAGAGAATGCAACTGACAGAGTAGGGGATGGCATCATCTCCTATAGATATTTCTGATGTTTAGACCCTGTGTCCTCACTTACGGAGAGTATCATGAAGGATATGTGGGATTCACATTTGGTAGGTTATTCTTGGTTTTGTATGATAATGAGGTGTTGTAGGCAACAAATATATGATCCAAGGATGTGCTTATATTCCATGGTTTACTTGAGCACATAGAAAGTGATTAGGGTAGTAGGTCTCTTGATGCAATTTGGCAAGATCTGAATAGATTAGTAGGCTCAAAGTCAATTCCTCATATTAGGTTTCCACCATATGATTACATTTTAAGGGATTGACTCATTGATACTTATTCTTTACACTCGAAAATATTTGTTTTTTGGTATGCATGCTCGAGCTTGATAGAGGTACCAATACATATGATATGATTAGTCTTTGTTTTCCAGTGTTTATTATTGGGATGCTTAGGCTTGGGTGTATGGAGGAGTCATATTTTGAGGTGTTTGTGTAGCTTATGGTTGCTTGGTACTTCAAGGGAAATCATATGAAGTCTCTTTTTATCATTGGTAGAATAAAGTGATGGCTGATGTTTCACACCTTACAGGATAGTGTGGGACACTAATGACTTTACCATTGATAGGGGAATTCAAGAGAGATCTGACAAGAATCACATCTTGAAGTTCCAAGAGAGGATGATGCAGATAGTTATGATTAGGGTGGCACAACATCAACATGGTGGTCTTTTTTTTGAGATTTGTTTGGAACCCATGGATTTTAGTATTAGAAAGTACATCAACAGACATAGAGGCAAGATCTAGTTCTTTATTTAATGAGTTTGGGTCCATAATAGAGTAGTCAGTTGAGGAGTTTAGCGATTTATTGCAACACTAGGATCCTCTTCGTATCTCTAGTAGTTGAGAGGATTACTATGGAAGTACCTTGATGGATCATGTATCAAATAGATGACGCTTCACCTATTCTCAGCTAGTTTGGGATCCTGATATAATTTTCAGATTCAGTTTTATTCATTTGGATGAGTGGCACATTGTGGATGCATTTCTTGAGGACAAGAAACTTTGGGAAGGGAGGAATGTGATGTCCCTTTCTAGATGATAATCCTAGGGGTTTATTGGATGATGCTTAGGTATAAAACTGTTATGATATTTAGTTGGATCTTATTATAAAGGGAATATTCCAATGGATGGTTTTTGGTGTCCCATGGTATTTTCCATGGTATTGGGCTCAGAAAGAACATAAAAGAGGAGGAACTCATCCATTATGGGAATCTTTATTTGATATTGATTTATTGTGACCGTGTGGGGGTTTTTCCAAAGTTTTTGTTAGGGTTTGGAAAAAATATTCCATTGTTGGTTTGGTTTTGATGGTGCAACATCTACCCTAGCCAGGAAATGAGGAGGATATATCTAGTGTCCTCTCTTGAGATTCATATTTTTGTTTGACATCACTTCCAGGTTTATTTGTTGATTGTTATTAGTACTATGTATTTTCTATAGAAGAAATTAGTTCTTTTGATTGAGTTCCATCCATAATAAAATTCCATGGTGTCTTTTATATCTTATGTGTACTTATATTTGATGTATGTTTTTAATAGAATGAGTGTAATATGTTTGTAGAAAATCTTGTTATGCAAATTGTTTGATGAAATTACACAACTAATCATAAATTGTGCCTATATTTACATAAGGGATATTACATAATAAGACATTTTGGAAATCATATTGCAATCACACCAATTGAACATGAAATAGTAGAGATAACTTGGCATTTTATTATGAATATTTTGGTGTCAAAAAAATAGTAACTAATGGCTATTATATAAGCTACTAATAACACAACAATAAATAAACTTGGAAGTGATGCCACGACCACCTCAACAAATGGAGTTTCCTCCTCAAACTACAAAAGAATTAAATCATGCCATCCAAAACCTCTCCAAGATGATTCCATCCCAAAATATGAAGCTCAAGTGAAGACCCTGACTGGATCCTCCTCCTTGTTTATATAGGGTGTACATCTCTCTACCAAAACTAAACCACAATGGATGGATGGAGTTTTCCAACCCCAAACAAAAATGATGGTCTGCTATACACATCTCCAATAGATCAACTCAAATAAACATGCCCATAATGGATGAGATATTCCTCTTTTATCTTCTTCTTTACCCCAATACCATTGGAAATACAATGGAATACCCAATACCATCCAAAAATGTCACTTAAAAAAAATAGCTTAGGCGTAAGTGACATCAAATAACCACCTAGAATGATCACGTAAAAATGGAATTCCCAATCCTCCCTTCCCAAGATTGGTTGTCCTCAAGCAATTACACTACAACCTATCACTCCATCGACCGAACCAGATTGAAACCAGAAATGATACCATGATCCCGTACCAATCAAAAAGAGATGAAGCATCCTACACTTGATGCATGTTTCGACAAAATACTAACATAATAGTACTACATAGTACTACCGATAAGTAGAGCATCATGATGTTGTAACAACTCACTCAAACTCTCATAGGACTACTCTACTTGGGAACTAATCTCATCAAAGCATAAGTTGGATCCCACTTCGATGTTGGATACATGACTTTCTAATATGGAAATCCCAAGATCTCAAGATAGTCTCAGAAAGAGACCATCAGTTTGATGTTGCACCACTCTAATCATACCCATCTAATTGTCCTACCGCATGTGCATGCTCGATGAACTTGTGATGTAACTCTCCCACTCCTATCCAAAAGTGGTTGATGACTACATTAACCCCGCTAAATGAGTGTGGCCTGACCTCCTTTACTGGCATATCAAACACTCCCATGTATGTCTCCACAAATAATTTGCAAAGTCCCTCCATGCGAACCTATCTTGATTTTCCCATAAACAGTAAAGTCATCAGGGTCCCACACTTTCCTATAAGGTGTGAAACACCCATTACCCATCACATTGGTATGCCAAGTTATAACATAAGACTCCAGTTGTATTCCTGCAAAGAGACAAGCAATAATAAGCTACACAAACACCCCAAAATATGACTCCTCTATGCATTCAAACCTAATCATCTCAAGAATAAACTCTAGAAAATGAAGACTGGTAATCTCATCCCTAACAACTCCTCTTTCAAAATTGATCCTTAATGATAGAGAAGACAGTCTTCCCTACAAAAAATAAGAAGTCTCAACCTCTCCAATACTGACGTCCCAAAAATATAGCAACGCAATCATTGTCACAACTATGTCAACAATATCTACCATCTAAAACAATCCATCACTAGGATGAATGCCCGAATCCCGTCACCAAATAGGGAATCCACCAAATCCAAATCTTACAAATTTTTTTTGAGCCATGTAGATAATCATATAAGTCCTAACTATCCATATCTTTGAAATGAAATCCTCTAGCGGAAACCAAGTACCAAGAATTGACTTTGAACCTACTAATTTGTCCAACTACTTCCAAGCTACATCGAGATATCTTATACCCCAATCATTAACTATGTCCTCAAGTAACCCATGGTATTTAAGAACCTCCCTATATAATAGCTCTACTACTTGTGGCACTTCATACTTTTGCAAGTACCAAGAATTACCTTCCAAATAGGAATCACGCCTAACCCTCATGATCCTCTCCCTCAATTATGACTTAGATACTAGACATGTATGAACTTTGTATCATATAATGCCATCCTCTACTTTGTTAGCCACAATCTCTATGAACTGATCCAATACAATATGTATCTCCTCCTGTGCACTCTGTGCACCAATACCATGATCCAAATGAAAGACCTATGTGAAGGCCAATGATATGAAATTAACTTGATCTAAAATTTTAGGATCTTTTAGCCATTAATTTGCATTTAAATTTACATGTTAAATACTCATTAAATAGGCTTAACAAAAGAAAATTTAAATGGTTTAGATCATTCACAAATCAAATAAACACACAAATGCAAACCATAAATAGAAGACACAGCTGATAACGGAGTTCACCGCTCATGGGCTACGTCTCCGGGCCACTTCCAATGGGAAGGCCGATCTATTAAGTCTTCAAAAGATTACAATTGAGTCTTCTAGAAATACTTCAGAATTATTTCTGTCAGAAGCAAAAATAAACAGAACCATTGAATTCCTTGCAAAATTCTGATAGAAATGAGTATAAAGTTTTTTATATGTGCCTGAAACCTCCTCTGGCATGCAAAATGAGACAAACTACCTAAAAATAAGACAAAAATGTACAAACTATATGAATTTTGCCTCGATACCATGCCCATTAATGACCTTAGCACCTCGGTATTTGTGCCTATACCCTGCCTTGTACTCTATGCAATCACAGCGTGTTGTAACTGCTGAACTTCCTGCGTCATGGTCCATGGGGCCATGCACCCATTTTAAACCACAACCGCTATGCTAACACTTAACCATTATCTATCGTTCCCTACCACGGCTTACCTTGATGGCACGCTGGTTAAGACGTGGGCATATGGGGCATAGGTCTCGAGGTAAGACCCACGGGCCTCTCCCCCACGGGCCTCTCCCCTTCCCGCGTTGTTTATATATTGTGGCAATTGTAATATCAACCACTTCATAACATTCCACGTTGAAATGGTTTTTCTCATAGTCTGTTGGAATATATGGTTTATCCAAAGTTTTGAATGGTGGAAATTCTGTTAAGGTAAGATATGGTATGGATATATCCCACACATGGCGCATGGATATGGTTTAATATTGTGGTGTTTGGATATGGTTTAATACATAGCGCATATGATATGGTTTACAAAGTTTGCGAATATGGTTTAACATATGATATTGCATGGAATGGAATGTTTTGCATAGTATATAATGTATGCCATGGCTCCACATTGTTTAAGGTTCCACCATATAACATTATGCTAATTTGGATATGGTTTGGTTATGGTTTAAACATACAACATATAATATAATCCAAAATGGGGGCCTCGGTGTTCACATGGAGTCGAGGGCTATGCCCTTGATCCCTCCCCATTTTATTTTTAAAATTTAAAACTTTTAAACCATAAATATTTATTCCATATCCCTAACCACAAGGAACATACATGGAGGATTTGGTTTGTGGGATATTCTGAATTCTATGAGTACTATTTTTCAAATCCCATAGCCTTTAACCTCTAACAAATATTTTTATACCAACATTTACCATTTTTTTCCAAACCATATATATATATTTTTACCATTTTTAACTTTCATTGTCGAAACTTCAAATACTGACAACTTCTTCATCTTGAGGTTGTTTCACATGAAACTAATGTCGCCGGAAAGATGTTAATGAGCTCTTTCATCCTGTAATATTTTATTTTAACTTTGAATACTCTAACTTAGATAGAATTTGAGATGATCCACCTGGATCAGCCAACATGCCACCAATCTAATCCAATTGACTCAGGTGAATATCCCAAGTCTTGTTGTACAACATCATTAGATATCTCTGTCATTGGAAATGTGACAAGGAAGTAGATAGTGTGTTGGTAAACCCCATAGGAATAAACAAGAAGTCATAATGAAATCTATAAAAATATTTGTGAGTATCCAACTCTCTCTCCCTCCTTTGTTTATATCTCTTATGAAGAGCAATCAACGAGGGATATGTTGTATCCCGAGGATCACCCATCCACTCTCTAATCCTGGGTAATGTCATATCAGTGGTATTCTAAATGAGTCTATCAGGAATTCTTCCTAGAGGAAACACTCTAAAACTCCAATGTACACTCCCATGTGATGTACCCTCTTGGATTCTTCTACATACAACTGTAACCTCCTGTGTCATCCATTATCCTTGATGCGTCGATACTTCCAACAATATATTGATATAAGCTAAAATTGTATCCTCATTTGGCTGCATAAATATCATATACCTGTGGACTCAATCCATGTATGCATATGCTCCCATGTTGGATGCTCCACAAGGAATGTACTTAACTACTCCTCTGTGGCTAAGCCTCCAACAAAGGTGGCTCATGACCCCCATGATGCAAAATAAGCACAAGGTTGAAATCATCTACCTCAAAACTCTACTCAAACATCTATAACTTTGAATTATCCTCATGCAACATCATCGCTAGAGGATCCTCCCTTGAACCATGAGTGTCAATCATTCCCTCATGTGTCATGACTATCAAAGATGGTGAATTCTTTATTGTTTTCAATGATGAAGGGCATGCTAACTGCAAATGGTAACCAATATCCTCAACATTCCTTGTCTTGTCTTCAATAAACTTAAGTAAAAGGTATATAACCATGAAAAACTGCAAGTAACCAGACTTCAACTCTTTTGGTGCTTCTTTGATGATGTTCAATTGGGAACTAGTAACTCCTTCTACAACTCCCTTTTCTCTCTTCTCTCACTATTTCTTCCACATAAGGTGTTCAATAAACTTATGTGCACCATAAGCTCTTGTCAACACCTGCACAATTTGATCCTCTATGACCAGTAATTGGTTTTCCAATTCATGCAATGTCATCTCATCAGAATTATGTAGGTTGTCACATAAAGGACCAACTGACCAATGTGGATCATTATCCCCATACACACTCTCATCTATCACATCAGACCCTTCATTGTCTTCCTACATGCATAGATCCCAATCTTTTTCTGATTCTATTACAATCATGTTGGTGGCATCATCCATGGAATAACTAGAATGGGGTGTGTAATTCATGTCATAATCAACATCATACATAGGGAAGGAATTTGTCCCCTCCATATCCCCATAGCCATCATAAGTAGGATAAGTTGTTGCAACTTCATCTGTTGTGGATTTAGAAACTCCATCATTGGTAGATCCATCCAATGTAATGGTGTCATTAGCCTCATAAACTATTGTTTGGTATTCCTTTTATGTCCAAATCCTCTGTAAGTCTAGCTGCATGATTCTTCTTTGGTTCCTGCTCATCTCCCTTCAATTTATACTCTATGTTTTTAATATAATCCTTATACAAATCCTTATGCCAACTTCTATACTTCGCAATATAATACTCTCAAAATGATATGAATTCACATGTATTATCTTCCAATACAAGATCTTTACCATATCAAATCATGTATGGATTTTTCGAATTCATCTTCTTCCAAGTTAGTAGGACACTTTGTGTATGAAAAGTCTAGTCCCCCATTACTAGTTGAGTGTTTATTGTGTGCTTTTGTCAAACGGTTTGTATTACATTGATTTATAACTTTATTAATTCCATATTACAACTATTTCAAGTCTCATGAGAGAGGCAATTTTATTATGAAATAGTGGAATTGGTGATAACAACACAAAATCTATGGTTGCTATGGTAGCTACATACTAACAATAGAACCTAGTAATTGAGTTGAATGATTCTCCTATCCTTTAGGGATTGTTCTAATGAAAATTATTGGTTCTGAAATTTCACATCCTCAACGTTGGTTCTTCCACAAAATCCTCAACACTCCAAAAAGGTCATGGCTCCCATCAAGCCCCCCATGGTTGTCTCCCTTTGCTTGTGTATGAGATATACTTTTGAAATATGGTTCGACTCTCCCCCAAAAATCATGGTTTACTCCTCTTAAATGTGTGCCTCCTTAATGGAGTCTCTCCCTTCCTTTGAATTTTGTGCATAGAATTTTCCCTCCATACAAGATAATTGACCTCTCTCCCAAATAAGATTCCGATTTGCTAATAATGCTTGGGCTAACATGTAATTCTGACCACCACAATAACTCAACTTCCCCACATGATGAATCTCTTGAACCCTATGTTCTTAGACTCATCTCTTAGAGGTGTCATGACCTTCTCCTAAGTTACACCCATTCCCATAGCTTAATCGGCCCACTTCAATACTTGGCCCATGTTCTATACTAAGAGGGATTATCCCTTTGAATGTTTTTTCCTTGAATAGCCATGGATTTCCACAAAAAAGGTTGATTTTCTATACTAAAGGATAGAAGGCCTCTGGATACCCTCACGACCCCTCCTCATAATGCTTCCAATCCTCCCCACTTGGTTTGTCTCCTCCCAAGGATGAGCGCAGCCCTAACTTGAATCAGCCCCTCTATCCAGCTACTTGACCTTTCCCCAAAAGGATTGACCCTCCTCTATTCGGAACTCATCCTATAGTCACCAAACAAATGAGTTTAGCCCTTTAGAACTCAAAATCCATAATCAATCATGCCCAGCAATGAAACCAACCCTCTTCAAAATAAAATTAGCCTATTCAAGGAATTTGGCCTTCACTAGAAATTTCAAGTGCCACAAGAAATTATGGTTGCACATATCACAACATCCTCAGTAATGAGGAATTTGGTCCAAGAAAGGAAATTTCACCAAACCGATAACTATGTAACAAACTGATGAAAAATCACCACATAATCTCCAATGAAAACCTTGACTCAATTCCCCTTAAGCTGGAAAGATCTCCAATGTAACATCCCCATACCCCAGAATGTGGAATTATCAAAAATTTTACTTCGAGAACCTTTGTTCTCCTTCAAAACATAGGGCATGGGAATTAACAAACACTTCCACCTTCATTCTCATGCTTAGAAACCACTGTAAAAGTTGTTCCACCCTTAACAGATCCGTTCTATGACCAGAATGATCATTTTCACACTAGAACTGTCCCTTCCACACTCTGCATTCCACACTTCTGCCCTCAAAAATCAGAAATCGAAAACATAAAGTTCAATGAAAATACTTAAACTCTCTCTCGCCTTCCATCTCCCGCACTTCCGCTTTCCGCCTTCCAACCTCGGAACTTGGAAATCAGAAAGTTATATTTCTGTCTTAGAATTATTCTACACTTCTAACTTCCACCTTCTGACCTCGGACATCAAAAATCAGAAAACACACTTTCTGCCTTGTTTTCAACTTCCCTTTCTGCCCCCCGCCTTTCGGCCTCCACAGGTGGATCCCGACGTGCGGAAACACAACAATTATGCCACGGTCAAATTTTCCTCTTCTAGTTTCTTCCTTTTTCCTTTCGCAGGTGGATTCCAAGGGGCAAAAACTCAACAATTCTTACCTTAGCTGCAATTTTTGTCCCTATAACCGGCTTCTAGCCTCCATGAACTTAGGCAAACGCATTGCAAAAACCCAAGGCATGTATAGAAGTAAAATGCAGCCAAACATAACAGAAATAAACTTCTACTTAACCATCAATAAGAATTCAACATGATCATAAAAACTCATAAGCAAATACATGGCATAACAAGCATAACATATATACTCATCTTTATGATTAAGTTGTCCCACAACTAGCTATGTCGCTACAATGTTCCACCCAACCATAGGCCAGTGTGTTCATTAATCTCTCAACACACTGCCACCCTCGAGATGGGCATGATTTCCACAAGGAACTAGGGAAACAATAGGCTCACACATAGCGAGAACTCATAACACACATAAAAACATAGCCAAACCAACCTACAGTTGGGTTTCTCAGACTTTCCAGCGAAGGATTACACACATGGCCAACATGCACAAAAAAGCACATCCAAGCCAATACCCATATGGGTTTCATAGGCTATCAAGGCAATGGAAAGGTATAATTGTTGATCTAGTGAGCTCAACCATAGAGCTATGGACACCTACACCAGATCTATCCAACTTGGCATACTACATTTCCTACACACCTAGCACAAGGAATTCTTCCCTTTCTAGTGCTCTTTTGGGTGTACATAAAGTATTTGTCAGCCCCTCTTGATCTGTTTCTGTGGTTCTTCTCTTCACTAGATTTATCATCCAATTCTGGCCTCTTCCACTCCTAAGTATTTCAGACCAAAATAGATATGCACATCATAACAAACCACAGGGAAACACAACCAAAACATGCTCCACTCACTCTGTAAAAGTGGAGGCCACTATAGAAACACCTTTCGCGAATCAGGAGAGTAAGAAAACATTCTAAACAATGAACCACTGAAAAACAACATGGGGGTACTATGGAGGGCCACTTTCATAAAATCAAGAGATCCCCACTTCCCATTCCCTCAACAAAAATCAACTGAACCATTCTTCCCCATCTCAGGGTCGTGAACCACTAACAATGTGCATCAACGAACTGATCTAAATGATCCCATGGATGAATGAATAGAATGGTGAGAATGATAGAATGACCCACAATGAACGTTGAGGAACAACAAAACCTTTCCCCCCGAATGAGGAAAGACATACTAGCACACATCATGTGCTTCCTTGTGTCAAAAACAAGATCATGGCTTCCCAGACTGCAGACTTGCAGACTTGCTCAGACACACAATCAGATTGCCAGGCCTTACTCTGCCCAATGAATTAACTGCCTCATCCAACTTCTGGAATAAATTAATGATCAAGGATAGAGCACAAAAGGTATCTGAGGATTCATGGGTTTCGCCATTGACATCTGGTCACACCCTATTAGCTTAAGAGGTTTGACTAACTCCCCACCCTATTCCTTGTGAAATCATGCCCCCATCTCTTTCACATTGCAATTCCATAGATAGTTGTGGTATTTTATTAATTGCATATTACATGACATATCACAATATATATATATTGTTCTTTACTTAGTACCAAAACCATAGGTATCAACCTTGATCACCTATCAACAAAACATCCATCAATGGCAAGTCCTTGTCCTTGAGCTCCATGCCATGATCTGAATACAATATATACATCAAGTACAATTCAATACCATGGCGTCAAAACTGGGGCACACATTCCCCTCCCCCTTGGGGTCAAAACTGGGGTATTACATTCCCCCCCCCTTACAATAGAACTATCCTCAATGATTTAAAAAATTAAACAAAAATGCTACACTCGCACCGCCCTTAGTGCTTTACAAAATTGAACAAAAATGGATGTGCTAATTTCATGGAATCCTCCAGCTCCCATGTAGCCTCTTCAGGACTGTAGTGCTCCCACTACACCTTCACCCGTCCAATGGCTCGATTTCGGAGCACTGTGACCTTCCTGTCGAGGATGCATAATGGCTTGTTTTAGAACTCTCCCTTGGGTTGCACCTTAATCACATCCCAATTTATCACATGGTTAGGATCATGTACATATTTCTTAAGCAAAGAAACATGAAAAACATTATGAGCTCTAGTGCTAGCAATCAATGCAAGTCTATATCCAACTAGCCCTATTCTTTCAAGCACTTCAAACGACCCATAGTAAGGCTAGGTAACAACTTGGCACAACTCCCAAGATTCAAGGAACTCTTCCTTTCCCTCATTCTGAGGTGAAAATGATCCCCAACCCTGAACTCTCTGTCCACCCTATGCTTATCTACATAGCTTTTCTGTATATCCTTGGCTACTTTTATTTTCTGTCTCATCTTTGCAACCTCCTGCTCCATCTCCTTGAGAAATTATGGACCAAGAACAATCCTGTTCACTGGATTATCCCAAGTCATGGGTGTCTTACATGTTGTTCCATATAAAGCTTCATATGGACTCATCCCCAAGGATGCTTGTTTTCTATTATTATAATCAAACTCTACCAAGTGTAAATATTCTCCCTACTTGGTTGGTTTGTCCATCACATACATATGAAGAATTTATTCAAGCACTCAATACACTCTTTCTATATGTCCATTAGTTTGAGGATGGTAGGCAGTGCTGAAGTTCAGCTTTGTACCCAAATATGCAAACATAACCTTCCAAAAATTGGAAGTGAACTTAGGATCCCTATCAAAGACTATTTCCATAGGAAATCCATGCAATCTGAAAATCTCCTTCATGAATATTTTTTTAATGGCATCAGTCTTATAAATAGAATTGACTGGTATAAAATGTGTTTCCTTTTTCAACTTGTCCACCAAAACCATGATGGAATCATGTTGCCTCCAAGTCGTTGGAAATCCTATAATAAAATCCATGGAAACAACTTCCCATTTCCATTATGGAACTGACAAAGGCTGCAACAAACCTGCTGGGTGTTGATGTGCAACCTTCACTTGCTTAAATTTCATTCACTTTGAAATATACTTAGCAATTCCCTTCTTCATTCCTGGCCAAAAATACTATTTTCTGGTTGTATCAATTGTCTTCTGGTATCCTGGGTGGCTAGAATATGGATTTTGATGGATTTCATCCATAACAATTCTCCTCAAATCTGCTATACTTGGAATATAAATTATTTTTTTATAAGTAAGAAGTCCATATTCTTCCAATTTATATCCCTCATACCTCTTCTCAAGAATTTTTTGTTGCAATTTTTCTTTTACCTACTCATACAATTCATCTTCAACAACATGATTAACAATCTGATGTCTCAAATCTGATTGGAAAATACTAAGAAATGCCAAGTGCATTCCATGCACCTTCATGTTCAGTGCATCAGCCACATTGTTTTCCTTCCCTTTTATTTGTTTGATTTCAAAATCAAAATCACATAAAAAATCCAACCATCTAGCTTTCCTAGCATTTAGAATTGGTTGATCAACCAAATATTTCAAACTATAGTGGTTTGTCCTTAACTCAAACTTTCTTCCCATTAAGTAGTGCCTCCACATCCTGCAAGCATGTGCTACGGCTGCAAGTTCTAAATAATGAGTGGCATAGTTCTTCTCATGATCCTTTAACTTCCTTGACTCATAACATACCACGTGGTTGTCTTGCATAATAACTCCTCCAAGTCCTTCACCGCATGCATCAGTACACACCACAAAATCTTTCTCTAGGTCTGCAATTTTCAAAACTTGTGCACTTGTGAGAAGATTCTTCAACTACTGGAAGCTTTCTTCATGCCTTGGTGTTCACTCAAACCTCATCCCCTTGTTTTGCAAAGAAGTGATGGAATGTGCAACTTTGGAGAATCCTTCAATGAATCTCCTGTAGTAACCCGCAAGTCCCATAAAAGATCTTACATCTATCACATTTCTTGGAGTAGGCCAATTCATAATGGCTTCAATATTCTCAAGGTCTACAGATATACCCTCATATGAGATAATGTGACCCAAATAGTGAATCCAATCCTTATAGAAATCACATTTTCTCGACTTTGCATACAACTTATGCTCCCTTAGCAATTGCAATGTCAATTTCAGATGTTCTTCATGTTCTTCCTCATTCTTGGAATAAATAAGAATGTCATCAAGGAAAAAAAGAACAAACTTGTCTAGATACCTGCTGAAAACACTGTTCATAAGTCACATAAATGTAGCTGGTGCATTTGTGAGACCAGATGGTACCACTACAAACTCATAATGTCCATAGCTTGTTCTGAAGGTTGTCTTATGAATGTATTCATCCTTGATTCTTACTTAATGGTAACCAGACCTTAAGTCAATCTTGGAAAATACCTTTGCTCCTCTCATTTGATCAAAGAGGTCATCATTACTAGGAAAATGGTGTTTCTTCTTCACAGTGAATTTGTTTAGCTATCTGTAATCAATACACAACCTAAGTGTACCATCTTTCTTCTTCACAAATAGAATTGGTGACCCAAGGAGACACACTCAATTTGATGTACTTCTTCTCCAACAACTCTTGCAGCTGCATCTTCAGCTTTAGCATTTCTGGTGTACTCATCCTGCAGGGTGTCTTGGACACTGCTGCTGCTACAGGATGTGTAGGGTGTCTTGGACACTGATGCTGCTCTAGGCACAAGCTCAATTGTGAAATCAATGTCCCTTTTTGGAGGAAGCCCTGGAATTTCATCAAGAAAAACATCCTTGAATTCCTGCAACACATAAAAATCCAACAATCTAGGAGATTCATTCTTTGTTTCCTCCACAACATGAGTTGCATACACTCTACAACCTTTCCTACATAACTTCTTCAGCTGCATTTCTAACATCTGCCTAATAGACATCACCTTTGGAATGCCTCTTACAACCCTTAAGTTTCCTTTTTCATCGATGCACTCAAAAGTCTTATTATAACAGTCAATCTTTACTCTGTGTGCTCCCAACCAATCCATTCCAATAAGAACATCATAGGAACCAAGTGGTAGAACACTCATACCTACACAAGTGATTAGCCCATTCATAACCAATGGACATTTCTTTACCGCTTCACTAACTTTCCTCTTTGTTCTAGTGGCTAGTTGGACTAACCATGACTTTTTATGCTTTAACTTCTTAAAAGAACAAATCTCAACAATGCTAGGAGTAATAAAACTGTGAGTAGATCCAGGGTCAATCAAAATAGAAATAGATTGCTCAACAATCTTACTTGCAACTTCAAACACCGTTGACTGATGATCTTCCTGGCGGTCCTCCAATGCCTCATAAATATTAGGGAAAGTTCTTGCTACTTGACCCACTGTTTCAGCTTCTTGAATGTTGTGAGTTTGCCTCACATACTCATTCTCAAGTACAATTCCTGCGTAGATGGGGTCCTCCACATATCCAATATTGGAGAGGTTCTCTGATTTCTTTTGGATTTCTTGGATTCCCCCCCATCACTTTAGTTGGCTGGTTCACAGCTTGTGATGGCTGCTTCTGCTAATTCCTAAAGTTATAAGGTTTAAAAACTTTCTTCCTTTAGTCATACTTCTCATTATTTTTTTCCTTCCAGTCCTTATGGTAATTAGGTTTTCCATTGCTTTACTCATATCAATACTTATCTTTCCTCTTGGCTTCTTCCAAAGTTCTAGGCTCATCAAACTCAACTCTCTCTTTGTAAGACTGAGGAAACCCACTCAGAAAATGTTGGCTTTTTAATTTCTCATCCTAGATGTACCTGACATACCTTAACAGCTCAAAGAATTTATTTGCATACTCTTCCATGGTTAGCTGCCCCAATCTCAACTCATGGAATTATTTAATCTTACCATCATAGTACCTATCAAAGAGGTACTTCTACCTGGAAAACTTCTAGAACTGCTTCCACATAGTCTTCCTTTCCCTTATATTCTTCACTTTCCTAAAGTGCTCCCACCATATGGATTCTCTTCCAGTAAAATTGAAGATGGATACCCTAGCCTTCATATTTCTAGAGTAGTCTTGGACTTGGAAATATTTTCTCATCCCAAGAATCAAAGCTTCAGCTTCTTGACCATTCTTTACCTCACCATTAAAGGTAGGAGGCCTTTCCTTCCTGAATTCATCACATAAGTTGTTCCTGCAACGTCTAATTCTCCTATTCCTATGAGAAGAAGAACTTGAACCCACAGTGGGTCCTCCTGAGTCAAATGATCCACTAGAAGACCTATTTCTTCTTCTAGCACCGCTCCTACTTCCTTCTGGGTTTATTGTTCAATGCTCAGAGTTAATCCTCCTCAGGATGTCTGTCAAACTCTGCAACATGGATGCATTCAGATGGTTTTCCTCTTCCTAAGCCTTAATCAATCTGCCATTAGACTCTATATCAGCATTTCCAACTTTGACCTTTTATCCCATAGCATCGTACTCATAGGGATCATGTGCATCATTCATGCCATAGGTTCTCATGGCTGAGCCAAAACCCACTCTTTCAATCTGCATGATGACTCTGCAAAATGTGTTAATCAAAGACATTGTTAGACAATTGCAGAATTCAAAAACACTTACCAACTATTCACTGGAGGTATGAACGGTCAAGATCATGGTATAACCCAGATCTATGGTCAATTTTCATTTCGCAAATAAAAGAATGAGAAGGATAAACAGGGTGTTGAGTGGTGAAATCGGAACTAGTCACCACAAAGGAAATTTAAGATCAATGGACGAGGTTGATCCTCAAGTAGATCAATGGTTGGCAGTGATTTCGCTAGGTGAAGTAGCATGGACAAAGAAACTTTTGTTGTGCACAAATGATGTGTCATCCTCCCATTGGATATTGCGCTCGGATATCGGGGGTACAAAATTACCTTTCAGGGTGAGAAATCTCTATGCAATCGAGTTCACCGTCGATTTGAGGTCCGTCGGTTAGTTAAATTTAGAAGAACCTCTAAAATAGTGCTCTATCTTGCTACAGTTTTTTTTTATTTTTGTAACTATTTAACTTGGCCCTTCTAAGCCCAAGTGTTGCAATCGTAACTCTCATACCAAAATGTAGTGTACTACAATGTTGGTATCAGAGGGTACTCTTATCTCTTTTCACTACTCATTTTGGCCAATCCAGAATTATTATGTGCTTTCGACTTCCACCTTTCAACCTCGTACTTCAGAAATCAGAAAATGCACTTTCTTCCTTGTTTTCAACTGCCCTTTCTTCCCCCCCACCTTCTGACCTCCGTAGGTGGATCCCGGGGTGTGGAAACACAACAATTTTTCCCTGATCAACTTTTCCTCTTTTGGTTTCCATCTTCCACATACTGCAGGCAGATTCTAAGGGAGGAAACTCAAGATTTCTTATCTTAGATGGAATTTTCGGCCCTGTAACCGAATTCTAACCTCCATGAACTTAGGCAAATGCATTGCAAAAACATAAGGCATGTAAAGAAGCATAATGCAGGAAAACATAACAGAAATAAACTTCTTAACCATCAATAAGAATTCAACATGATCATAAAACCTCATAAGCAAATACATGGCATAAAAAGCATAACATAGATACTTATCTTGATTATTAAGTCGTCCCGCAACTAGCTATGTCACTACAACGTTCCACAAAACCATAGGCCAATGTGTTCCTTAATCTCTCAACACACTGCCACCCCCGAGGTGGGCATAATTTCCACAAGGAACTAGGGAGACAACAAGCTCACACATAGCTAGAACTCATAACACACATCAAAACACAGCCAAACCAACCTATAGTTGGGTTTCTTAGACTATCCATCCAAGGATTACACATGGCCAACATGCACAACAAAGCAAGGCCAAGCCAATATCCAAATGGGTTTCACAGGATATCGAGGCAATGGAAAGGTAGAATTGTTGAGCTAGTGAGCTCAACCATGAGAGCTATGGAAACCTACACTAGATCTATCCAACTTGTCATACCACAATTCCTACACACCTAGCACAAGGAAGTATTCCCTTCACTGCTACACAGTTCCCTCAGTCCATACCTTCCCTTCTAATGCTCTTCTGGGTGTGCATAAAGGATCTATCATCCCCTCTTGATCTGTCTGTGTGGTTCCTCTCTTCACTAGGTTTATCAGCCAATTCTGTCCTCTTACACTCCTAAGTATTTCATACCAAAACAAGTATGCACATCACAACAAACCACAAGGAAACACAACCAAAACAGGCTCCACTCACTCTTTAAAAGAGGAGACCACTGCAGAAACACCTTCAGTGACTCAAGAGAGTAAGACAATGTTCTAACTAATGAATCACTAAAAAACAGCACTAGGGAACTATATAGGTCCACACTCTCATAAAATCAAGAGACCTCCACTACCCATTCCCTCAGCAAAACACAGCTGAACCATTCTTCTGTGTCTAAGGGTTGTGAACCACCAACAATGCACATCGACGAACTGATCCGAATGATCCCATGGATGAAATAACATAATGGTGTGAATGATAGAATGATCCATAATGAATGACGAGGAACAACAAAACATTTCCCCCTAACTGAGGAAATATGGACTAGCATGCATCACGTGCTTCCTTGTGTCAAAAGCAAGATCGCGGCTTCCCATATTGCAGACTTGTAGGCTTGCTCAAAGACATAATCAGATTGCCATGCCTTGCTCTGCCCAAGGAATTAACTACCTCATCCAAATTATGGAAGAAATTAATGATTAAGGATAGAGGGAAAAAGGTATATGAGGATTCATGGGTTTCCCCATTGACATATGGCCACACCGACTGGCTCAGTAGGTTTGACTAACTCCCCACCCTATTCCTTGTGAAATCATGCCCCCATCTCTTTCACGTTGCAATTCCATAAGTAGTTGTGATATTTTATTAATTGCATATTATATGATATGTCACAATATATATATATATATATATATATATATATATATTGTGCTTGACTTAGCACCAAAACCATAGGTATCAACCATGATCACCTTTCCACAAAACATCCATCAATGGTAGGGCTTTGGCCTTAAGTTCCATGCCATGATTTGAATACAATATATACATCAAGTATAATTCAATACCATGGGGTCAAAATCGGGGCACACATTCCCCTCCCCCTTGGGGTCAAAAAAAAGGTATTATATCCAACTTTGATACCACTATAGTATCCCAAATGATGATATAGGTAAAATTGTGGCTTGTTTGTGTGATTCTGTTAATAGTTGATAGTTTATATTCTAATGAGACATTTCTATAAGCATATTGCAATCATATCAATGGAACATTAAATAATAGAGATAAATTAGCATTTTATTATGAATATTTTGGTGACAACAAAACAATAACTGATGGATGTTATACCAGCTACTAATAATACTCAACAACAAATAAACCTGGAAGTGATGCCCCACCACCTCAACAGATGGAGTTTTTTCTTCAAATTGTAGAAAAAATAACTCTTTCCCTCCAAACCCTCTCCAAGATGATGCAAACCCAAAATATGAAGATCAAGTGAAGACCATAGATAGATTCTCCTCCTTGTCTATATAGGGTGGATTTCTCACCACTAAAACTAAACCATAATGGATGGATTGATTTTTCCAACCCCAAAAGAAAACTCTAGTTCACCAAACATATATCCAAGATAAAAAATCAAATAAACATGCCCATAATGTATGAGTTATTCCTCTTTTATATTATTCTTGACCCAAATACCATGGGAATACCATGAAACACCCAATAACATCCAAAAATGTCACTTAAAAAAATAAAATTGTTTAGTCCTGGGTGACATGAAATAACCACCTAACCTTGATCACTTGGAAAGGGACATCACAATTGCCTTTGAATGGGTGAAGTATCTCTTCATGTTGGGACATTTGTTCCCTAGGTTGGTGTATAATGCTTATTTGGATAGAATCATTAAGACACATGGCTTAGAGGATCCTAGACACACTTATGTTTTGTTATGTATGAGGTGATTTTGCATGTAAGGGTCGCCATACCTAGTTTAACACACCTCCTTTATTCCCACTTGGACCTTCTTCTCCATTGTATGACCCATCCTCTTGGTATATATGTTGTAGCTAGGAATAATGCACCTCCTGCAGACAAGAGTTGTTCCTCTAGTCTGAATGGTTCAAATCTAGAACAAATGAGTTACAATAGAATGGAAGACTTCCCCTAGAAGTTGCAGAGATCAAGAATGAGTCCTTTTATGGAGTGATGTAGTTGTTTCCTATAGTGATGGCTCTTCACAGGTGTACCTACACAATTTCCTAAAACAAGCAAACAATATCAAAGGCACCGTAATATACACTACAATTCTATGTCAGTGACTAAGGAATCCAACAGTAAAATAAATGATTACAACATAATATATTTTATGAGAAATGAACCACCTTTGTATTAAATAATGGAGAAGAAAGATTACAACCTTTTCCTTAGTGTTGTGATTCTCCTTCATAAATCAATACCTTGTCCCCAAAATCTTCGAACTTTCTCCTTCTATGCTCACCCTAGATTTGGCCAGAGGTTCAGTGTAGCAGCATAACCTTTCTCTCTCTCAACCATGGGGTATGAGCCTACTTTTATAGGCCTTGGAAGGATAGGGATGGTTGAGTAAATGATGGGTGATGTGGAAGGGAGATCCCAAAAGGATCGATCTCAAGTTCAAGTGGTCCTTATGATTAGGCATGAGGTTTCCAAGAAGTCTTCCATCGAGAAGCTTCATGGAAAATTCTCTTTTTCACTTGTTACCTCGGGCACCACTTCTCCTCCACTATGACAGAGCGGTGCAGGATAGGATTCACTCCTTGAACAAGGGAAAAAGATGGTGGAACCACCTACTATCAAGAGACAGTGAGCGTTATGAAGGAGGTAATGCTTCTTGCCTTAAGGGTAGAAGTGGTGCTGGAATTTTATATGTAAAACTGAATCCAGGGCCATTATTTCACTTCACAAATTGAGATTTCAGGGAAAATATTGATGTTTGGGACCTCGTCACATGATGATGATGAGATTTATGTATAACATATGTACTCACATCGATGTGGTTTCATCTACTTCTAAAACATTTTTCCTTGCTAAAAGGGAGGGTGTTGAGGGATCTTCTACATTTTTGGGGTTAGTTGGGGCATGATGTCCTCCCTTGACTCATCACTTTAAAGCTAAATGTATCATTTTATCATTATTTTTATTCATTTTTTTATTTAGTCCCTGGATTGTGGGTGGAAAACCCTACAATTTAGTTGTTTTTACTTTTTAGTAAGTTAGACTCTAAAGTCAGATAAGTCTAGGAAGCCTGCCATAAATAAAGGCTCCTAGCATCATTTGTAAACAAGACAAGGGTTCTAGGTATGCATTTTTTTCTATTTATCTTAGTTTATTGGAGCATTGATTGATACACACCTCTCTCTTTGGCATGAATGAAATGTGATGAATGTTGAATGATGATATTAATAGGCTTTGCTATCTTGCAAGGTTTCTCCTAAGAATAGTTATAATAACTCATGGGTAAGGAAGGACATAAGAAGTATATCTTGATCTCTTTCTTGATTGATGTCGGTAATATCTCTCCATTTTATTGTTTGACGTTTAGTTTTCACCTTAAGCAAGGTAATTAGGGTGTAACTGGAATCTTGTCAAAAAAAATTTAGGGGACCTTCATTTTGAAGGATCTCTTCATTGTGACCCTTGGAATTCATCATTTTCCCTAATTAGTATTTGCCTACTTTGACCTAGTATCATATTACTTTTCCCTAGTTAGTAAATCTTGAATAGCCAAATTGAGTAGGGATGTTGACCTCAATATCTAATTTCCCTAGGGTTGGAAATACTAAGGTCATAACCCCTTCTCTTCACACTTTTTAATTAAAATTATCTTGTATATTTATTGTAAAAATACAAAATATATATAATATCATAAAGCCCCTAAAAATTAGAAAATTTTACTTCTAAAAAATACTTGTGATTTGGAATTTCTATTTGGGTAGACAAGTGTGCCCTAGGAAAATTGATGGCAAATCCTTGAGGAAACACTTTTTATGTGGTTGTGTAGTGTTGTTCTTGGTGACCTATGCATGCTAGGGTTTTTGTTTTTTCATATGAGTTATTGCAGGTGTGACTCGGTACATTGATCATATTAGGCTTGTTTCAAGGGCAAAAAAGTGAGGGTTTGGGCCTATGATGACCCGATAGGAGTTGGAATTTCATTAGGAAATGTGATTTATGGGACCACAAACTATTTGTGGGTATTTTAAGGCATGTACTAGATCTAATATTTTAGTTTCATATCTAATTTAAGGCCTCTTATTCACCCTATTTCTCATCCTCCTTATCGTACTACATAAGGTACGCTTCACATGGTAAGGTTGGTATTGCTTTGATTGATTTTATCACATTTTAGAAGCATTGTTTATTGTTGCAATCTTGTAATAGTAGTAGAAATCAGTGCTATAACTCCTTCCTCCCTTTCAATCATATTTATGCTTCATTGTTTTGATTCCATAAGGCACTTATCTTTACCAAGAGGTTTCTTGGGAAATTCACTTGTGTTTTGTCTAGGGAATCACAATTATTGTTCACAAGGTTATAAGGACCCCCTTGGTATTAGGAGTTGAACTGAAGTGTTCAAGAAGATAATTTTTGGTGACAATGGACTCTAGCTTCTCCTATGCATGCCACTCATTGCACCATGATCCATGAAATTATCATGGGTTCTATTTTGTGTGGTAACATGGAGAAATATGTTAGGTTTTACGATGTAAGTCCCAAGATAATATATGAAGAAGAGACAAAAGTCTTTTATTTTCTTGGAGAGATTGTTATTGTGAGATGATATTGGTTTGTCTTGTGATATGCTAGGGTTTTTTCTATGTAAGTAAACCCTAGAGAAGAACAAACATTGGTGGAAGTGATTATTTGTCTTGTAGAGTTGACATATTGGATTAATTGCATCCTTATTCTTGTGTAATTCATGGAGGCAAAGGAAATATCATTGAGATCCTAGCTTGACGAGTCTTGATCTTGGTGTGATACCTTACTTGCAAGAAGACTTGTTTATTGCTAAGTCAAAACATTTTCCAAATTTTAACCTTCAATTTCATAATTCAACTAACTACAACAAAAATAAACCATATCATTCAAGTTTGGCTATGAAATTCATCCATTTTAACACCATTAAATAATATAATTTATTTTGACAAGAAAAATCCTTTGTTATTTTGGTTTTTTCTCATTAAAAAAAATGAAAAACCTCTATAATTAAACCTAGAATGTGATCTAGCTCATTTTGTGAGTTCAAGAGCATATGGAAATCACGGTCTCTACAATTATTGACAATGTGTTCTCCAATTATTTCCTTCACTTCATCAATTTTATGTCCACAAGCGTATCTATGTTGTAGCAAGTGGCATACACGAGTTGTGACAACATTATTCACTCACAAAATCACCAGTGACAACTATCCCTACATTACCTTCACTTGATATATTGTTGTGGGTGACTATAAAAAAATATTTAATTACTAAAGTACCTTTCATTAATGCATTATATAACCATTTTCACAGTATATATATTTAATGATAATATTATTGCCATAGTGTATAATCCAAGTAGTTACTATAATGGTTCATGAGAGAAGCCACAAATATCAAGGAGATACTAAAGGGTTCATCATGTAAAAGGCCTATCTAGGAGACAAGGGGGATCCATTGTTGAAGAGGGATGTTGAAGAAACAAAGGAGACAGGTGGGAATGAGAATTCCCCCTCACAAGAGCTTACTTAGCATTTTTATTCTAATCCATGAAAGTAAAAGTGCAAGGAAAATTAGATATATATCTTCACTTTCATTGAAAATATTTGAAACAAAATACATATAAAATTGGTTCCTCAATCTATTGTATATAGTGAGATTTATGTCTATATTAAAAAATATAGGGGATTTTGCTCTACAAAGGGGAGAGATGGCTTGTTGCAACTTGAACAATAAACAAATATGCAACACATGTAAACTAATCAAATGGTAAACACATAGAAATAAAAGAAACATAGGGGTAAGGACCAAGTATGCACATGGGACAAGGAGATAATTTGTGTACAAGAAAATCATTGCTATTATATGAGAAATTAAATAAAGAAATAAATTATGCATATATAGAAAGAAAAAAAAAGGACAGCAATCCCTATTAGTCCTAAAAATCAAAGGTATTCTAGTTCATTTTTCTTGGTAAGTAGATTTATGATCTAAATTATGGATCAAGTAACATGTAAGTAACTGAATTTATTCAATTTTAATTGATATAGCATATCCCAATTATAACATTATTTTATGTAATGTATGTGCCTTATATCTAGATTTTTATATATTTGTGAATATCTATAATCTTACTCTATATGGGGTAGCTCCATTTACAATTGTTTGCATTGTTAAAATAAAATTAGGGACTTACTAATCAAAAGTACCATCCTTGTCTTAAATTAGTTCTAAAGAAAACAAAACAAAGAATAGGAATCTAGAATGTGCCTTGAGAATTAGAGGTGCACTAGTTCTCTTTTCTAGATAGTTGGGTGCATGATACAAATTATAAATCATATAACATATAAGAAATTGAACATATTCAATTTTGACAAATATAACATATCCTATAACATCCTTTTCTATATAATCTACAGTCATGGCTACATTTCTCTATATTTGTGAATCCATGTAATTTTATTCTTTATGTAGTCATTACATTTCCAAAAATGTTTGGAATTGTTATACTAAAATTAGGGCATTATTAACTAAATCTATTGGGGATCTTGTTCTAAATTAGAACTAAATAATGTCATTTGATATATATACATTTTTCCAATGAAAACTTCATGGAAAACTTAAAGGATTTTTTTACACATTCCTAAATGACATTAATTGATTAAATTGGCCTATTAAATTATTTGATATATTGGCATATAACATTAAACATATATATTTTATTTTATTTTTGAAAAAATAATCACATTACTATAAAAATAATAACAAAAACTATATACAACAAAAGACATAGTACATAGAGCAAAAGATTCTTCACAAAAGAATCAAACATAAGAACCTAATAGAGAATTGGATACAAGAATTTGATAGAAGCATTAGACAAAGGAACTTGGAGCATCAGACATAAGAATATGACAGAGCATCAAACATAAGGACTCTATAGAGAATCAAACATTAGAACCTGACAAGAGTGTCGGACATAGAAATCTGACATGAACATTGGGCTTTGAAAAAAAGGTGTTTCACTTCAATTTTAAAAATTCTTCAAGCCAACAATGGAAAGATCGACAGTGAAAGTATGAAACATAAATGCTAATAGGGTTCTAGAAGAGGTTTAACATAAGCTGATAAGGTGTCATTGTTAAAAAAGATATTGAGGATCCAACTAGATTAAAAGAAAAATTTTGAAAGCCTGCATGTAAAGGAAAATTGAAGCTGAGTGACATGAGAATGCTAGTGAATAGTAGATTCCAAAACCCCTACATGAAATAGAATGTTTATATCTCAATATTATAAGAAAGAGCAAAGATTCTGTGTGATCTTGCATTAAGGGGGTATGTTTATCAAGTTTTCCCTTACTCAATCAACCCTATAATTTGTTTAGGAGGTGATAAGAAATGAATGGTAAAGAACTAAGGAAGACTAACATGAAGGAAGTTGAAGGCCAAAGTATACCATAACATAAGGTAGATGATCCATCAAGAGAAACCATCATCGCTCAGAAAATAAGACTCAAACAACTTAGGATATATATCATGAGAGCATACGCATTTTTCACTGGTATAGATTATGCTATGTGATTTATCAAAATGAAGACTAGATTACATGCATAAGACTTTTGGGACATTGTGTTGAAGGGATTTCAAGAACCCGCATATGATCAAGATTATAAGAAGGATGATGATGTAGCTTTATCTCTCATTCAACAAGGCTTGGATGAGATCATCTTACCCAAGATTTTAGAAGCATCAAGTGCCAAAGAAGGATGGAGAATTATAGAAACCTATTGGCATGGGGTTGGGGGTAAGTGAGTTGTGCAGCATCTAGGATGGTGCGCATACTCACATGGCGCTGCACAAGGCAAATATAGCGCGATAGGAAGAAAATAGTCCACTTTTTTATATTCTCCTGTCACTTTTTGTACTTATTGACCATTTTTTCGGAATATTGGTCCTTAGTGGTTAAGTTAGTTAGAAGTTTGTTAGAAGTTAGTTAGAAGTGGACCTTGAATGTAAAGGCACAAGCCTATAAATAGAAGAATTATGCATGTAAGTGATATAGCTAGACATGGAGAATGAATACTAGATAAGATACTAGACAGAGTGATATTGGATCATTGTCTTTTTTGATTTGCAATTTGTTCTACGGATTTAATATGATGTGATGTGAATTGATCTAAACTCCTATCGCCTTTTATATATTTTTGTTTTACATTCCTGCGATTCTGATGATGAATGATGAATAGATTTGCATATGAATGGATAATGTGATGCTTTTTACTTATGGATGCTTCCATCTTTTAGATTTGTTTTCCCCACTAGTAGATCTGCTGTAAAGATGAATGAATAAATGCGACCTGATGAATGGTTCAGTAAGTATATTAGATCTAGAAATTAAGGCAATGAACCTCTAATGCCCCAACCCTCCTCTATACTATGGAAACTTGGTTTTGACAGCTCTCCCAAACATCTCGGGTGAGACATCATCCGAATTGCAGGTATTGTTGGACAAGGTAAAACATGTCTAGGTCAATGCTCTGGGAGATCGCAGCGTGTTGAGTGTTGACAAAGTGGAACCATGTCAACTTGGTTTTGTTGGTTGGGATTGCACCAACAAATGGTTTCATTGTGGGGACCTTGTTGCGACTGAGAGGAGGAAAAGTAGCATCCGACAAATGGTTACCCAAGAATGGATGTGGCATCCGAAGTGACCGAAACTTCAAGATTAGTTTGATCAGAAGCCGAGAGAATTTGCTAAAGCAGAAAATTAAAACCATGGGTTGACAACAAATAAGTGGTTAGCAAGATATATACATGACAGTACACACGAATATTTCTTCAGCGAATTTCCTATCATATTGTATGAGTGGCTGGCATAATTCACATACAAGAAGACGAAATTTCAAGGAGGAGAACCGACGTCCTGGACCCCTGAACTAATCCAAGAGCTGCAGGAAACTAACAATAGAGCATCGTGCACCATCACGGTCTGGTTGGATAATATCCTAGAGGAATATATCACCAAGTTCATTGTCGAAACCAATAGATATTATAGTGAAGCAGAGAGGTATTTCTTCAACGCAACCAGAGGTAGGTTCTTATTGTTGCTTCAATTGTCTATTAAAATGTTGGTTTACAAAAAGGGTATACTCAAGATGCACCTAGAGTAGTCACACTCCCGTGTGTGGAGGCTGTGGATACTACAACCAAGGGGGGAGACAAATGAGAAGATAAAGGGTAGATGGGTGGAAGTTTTGATGATATTGTGAGGGAAGTCGAGGAAGGAAGTGGTTGTACCAAGGGAAGAGCAAGGCTCTAACTAGAGAAGAGGAAGAGGACAAGGGAAGGTCCTACTATGATCGAAATGCAAGACCGCGAAGGACAACCACACGGGACAAAAGTGACCCTATAGTGATGACAATGATGACCAGGCCCAGGCTATGCCCTGAATGACGCTAATATCAAACCCCAGAACAAACGTACCCACACCTCTACTCACTACTCCAAACTCAGGAAAAACTCCAACTTCCACATCGACTTGTCTGACATGCCAGATATAGTCTAGTAGTAGATCAGCATCTATAGGAAGGTGGCCTAGGATGGAAGGTGATGATATGAAGCTACCCTTGTTCCATGGAAATGGGACTGATGATCCCGAGTAGTACCAGTTTTTATGTGCAGCAGTGTGGATTGTTAGACAGGCCATTGACGATGATGTAAAGAAAGGACAGTTAGAGACTACTCTAAGGGGTCACTCACTTGACTGGTTCATGAAGTTTATCCAAGTTCCTCAGGGGACTTCGATGAAGACATTGGATGAGATCCGGGTGATACTAATCGAGGAATTCAGAAAATCGAAGTTGAAAGAACAATACATTACGGAGCTGAAGGAAATCAAGCAATTTCCTAATGAGACCGTTTCAGATTTCGATCAAAGGTTCAAGACACTGATGGCCAGGGTCAGTTTTTCTATGAGTGATGTCCAACATAAAGAATGGTTTATCACCGCATTAGTTTCCCATATTCGACAACCATTAATGCAACAAAATATAATGATGCAGATTGAAGCCCTGGATATCACGATGAAGCTCAAAGCTTCACTTATCAGGGAGAGTGCAGTCGGAATGAATCAAATTCAAGCATAGCTAGTGAACCTCACACTCTAGCTGCAGGATATCAAGAAAGGTTAGGAGGAATGCGTAGATATTTGGTGTACGCCATGTCACGCAGATGGCCACACCAAAGATACTTGCCCCAACTTTAGAAATTATCTGTTATCTAGAGCTCTGAACCCGTTGAGTAGCAGTGGTATTCCATGGTGTCGCATATGCCAAGTATATGGATATTGACATGATGAATGTAGCTATATACAAAATATGGTGTCGAAGCCTACAAATTTATACTATTCATTCTATCACTCAGTCGAGCATGAGGATAGATACTGTTGGGCATACAATCTGCTTCAGGACAAAACCTATGATTCATATTTCATGAAGGGAAAAGGCCACCATGTAGTCTAGAAACCACATCCATAGCCTCAGATGGTCAGTTCTCAACCACAACCATAGTACACACCACCACCATCGATGTTGTTTTTTCCACCACAACCACAACCATAGTTTGCGCCACAACCACAGTTCGCACAGTAGCCATATAATCAAAATTTGATGGCATAGGAGCATCCATAATGCATTCAAGAAGCACACTTTGTTCAGTGACAACCGAATCCCCTGCCACAACAGGTAGCTCAATTGCAGTACCCATAGCAAGGAGGATTTTGTGGAGGATTTCGAGGCAGAGAAGGAGGCTTCAAACGAGGAGGGGGACGAGGTCGCGCATCTGTCCAATGTTGTAATTGTGGAGTATTCAAGCATTATTAGAGAGACTTCCCACACTTGCAGTTATCATGTACATACTCTGTAGCGATTGATCATACCATGGATAACTACCCGTAGTTAATCGTAAGATGGAAAAGTGGAAACGTTTCGAAGTTGCAAAATCAAGCCCAGTTGCAGCCTCAAAATCAGCTACCAGCCTAGAACCAATTACAGATCTAGGCCCATAATCAATTTTGGCTCCAGAACCAAACTATGAATCAACTGATGAACCCACCAGTAAACCAAAATCCACCACTGGCTTAGACTTTGCCGATGAACCAGACTCAAGGTCCGACAGTTGCAACAATTTCAGCAGAGCCCAAAACGCAAGATGTCGATGTCGCCATTTTCACTCACAGAGGTGCGATGATGGGAGATGATGGAACTCAATCACAAGTTCAATTAGATGGGAAGAAGAAAGTGGATTTTGATATTGTGACTAAACATTAGAGAGAATTTGAGGTCAAAAATGGGCCTCCTAAGAGATGTACTACAAAAATATAAGATATTTTAAAATATTATGAGTTAGGGGTTTTATGGGGT